>PVJL010000123.1:194503-545539 GCA_004026885.1 Lyroderma lyra
AAAAAAAAAAAAAAAAAAAAAAAAAAAAAAAAAAAAAAAAAAAAAAAAAAAAAAAAAAAGGGGTTGCAAAATAATCTCATAATGTTTTAAGAAAGATTATGAATTTGTGTTAGACAGCATTCAAAGCCGTCCTGGGCTGCATGCAGCTATGGGCCGCAGGTTGCACAAGCTTGAGGTAGGGCTCTTTGTTGCTGAGAGTATAAGCTTGGTGAATACACTCACTGGTTCCAGATAGGTTCTGTACCACTTTATCATGGTAGCTGTTACTGAAAGAAGACTGTCTCCCACTCGACTGTTCCACTCTGTCTTATCTCATCTTAGATTGCTTTGAATAAAAATGCTTCTTAATAATGTCTTTCTTAAAAGTCCAGCATCACTTAAGCAGAAGAAAATAATTTAAACAAAATTTGAAAAAGACTTTTGAATCCAGACAAGTCTCTCCTGTGGGTTCTGATTGTCCACAAGGCTCTCCAAACCTCTTGTGGACAGGCATGTGGGTCCTGTTTGGTGGGTGAGTTTGTAGAGCAGCGCCTTGCAAGTTGGTTGAATTCAGTTAGATTGGGAGCTCCCTCGGGGGGAAAGGGCAGCAGTGTCTCACCCCTACACCCCTCGGGGCCAGTGCCAGGCTCTCTTCCAGACAAAGTCACTGAGGCCTGACCCAGGTCTCCTTCAGGATGTCTTCTTTCTACTGTAAGGGGCTGTACCCATATGGCATAGGCCAGGGCAGGTGGGACTGGCTCTGCACAGCCCTCTGCCAGAGGACAGAGCCTGGAGGAGCATGCCAGGGAACCGGGAACAGGCTCTGTCTCACCAAGGAGGAGTTTTACTGTTTCTAAATTGAGCAGGTTTGACAGCCAGCCCTATTTCTCTCAGAACCCAGAAGGGAGCACTTTGTCAGAGCTGTGATGACTCAGCTAGGACAAATGTTTTTCCGAATAATTTACTGTCATAATCCAAATGCATGTCCTCATGGCTCCGATTTTCCTTTCCTCTTAGAGCCTCCCTCCGCTCCCCACCCCCGACTCACTCTAGGTCAAGGGAGGACCAGCCTTGGTTTTGAGAGCTACTCCCAAACCTAAGAGCCATGCATTTTTCTCCCTCTGGTCTCTCAGACTGTTCTGTGCTGTTCCAAGCTAGAATTTCATCTGTTGCCATCACTAGTAATTTGTGTGCCAGATTCTGCACAGCAACTCCTCTCAGCCTGCTGCCTGACCCAAGGCCTGAACCTTGTGCTGGAACTTGCCCCGCCCTGATCTCCTGCCTGGGAAGAGTCCTCTCATCTCTAGCGATAGGCAGTTTCCCTTTGCAGCAAGCTCAGGCTTCAGAACTCGTTTGCTGATGAGAAACTTTCTGTTTTGGATGTGAAGGAAGTCTAGAACCACTCCTCACCCTCCCCCAGCCCTGACTGGGATGGAGCGGTCCCTGAGGACACCTGTGAATCAGTCCAGATTTAATTTGATACATACACAGGAGGACACTTGTTTAACTCTTACATATACACCAACTTAGAGAGAATGGCCAGATAACCCTCTGGCTTTTTCACTCTGCTCCTGAATTTGCAAGTGAATGACGGGAAACCTTAGAGCCCTTCCTGTTTAGTTTCAAGTCCCAAATATGTCCCCTCCCTCAGGTGGGGACATGTGGCCTCCCTTGCTCCTCTAAGGTTTGTACTAGTGCCTGAGACATCACAGGGTTTTCTTCCAAGTAAATAGTGGGGACTTATCAGTGCCCTTGGTCATGACAACCCTGCTGGGTGTCAGAGGGAAGGAAGGCTGGCTGCAGGGAAGAGGGCCTGCCCTGTGGGAAGCGGAGATCCTGCACTGGCAAAGCCCAGGGGGCATGCCCGGGGCGGGGTGGGGGTGACTGTGTTGGTGGGTTTGTTTGGGCGTGTGTGTGTGTGTGTGTGTGTGTGTGTGTGTGTGTGTGTGTGTAGGCAAATAGCATTGGGCTTTCCAGAAAGTGATGGTTCTTTAGGGAGAGGAGGAGGATGGGTAACTTATAGATGTGTGCCTGTGAATTTTGACCTAAGATTATTTCCTGGAGGAAATGTGTGGTTTTTTAGCCAGGAGTCCACCTCCCCTGATGGGAGCCCAGCTGGAGAGGGCCCTCTGAAAGTGTGGAGAGAGGTGCAGGTGTGACAGGAGAAGTGGTGATGGCAACAGGGACTGGAGTGAGCAAAGGGGAGAACCCACTGTACCTGCTGGCCAGCTGCAGGCCGGGCTGAGCAGGGGCAGCACACGGCCGCAGCACCACAGCCTCCTGGCGTCAGCTCTCTTCTCTCTGCTCTGTCTCCTCCTTTTGGAAAAGCTCCCTGTGTCTCATAGCTGGGGTGACAGAGGCATTGTGGTTAAACATGGTCACAGTGTTTGGAGTGTGGACTCAGTCTTTGGTTCGTGACTCCTAAGTTGAAAGATGACTTGTTTTTCTCCCAGCCTGACTGCGGGGGACAGAGGGGGTGATGGAGAAGGCCCTGGGTTTTGTCTGGGAAGGGCAAGGGAAGGGCAGTGTGGGGAAGGTGTGGTTTTGATTTCCAGTTGGTTCTTTCTTTCCCTATGCTGCTTTCGCTTTCGTTTCATTTCCGGTTCATGTTCTGAATGCCCCAGAAGGAAGGCATGAACAGTCCGTGAGACAGGGTGGGAAACGGGGCTGGAGGCTGCTGTCCAGAAATGAGTATGTCGGCTTTCATCCTAGCTCCCCGAACCCACCCCCTGCCACCTTCCCTCTCTGGCCAGCCTGCCCCAGACTTCTAGGAGCAATGGTTCTGGTCCTCCTGCAGGAATCTCCAGGCTCTCTTAGTCTTTAGCTGAGAGTAGCTCCCTCCAGACGCCCTGTGCCCGGGTCTGATTCAGAAAGCAGGTACTTCTGGGGAATGGCAGTTGGGTTTCAGAGCTGTGAGACTGTAAGATGACCCAGCTGATTAACAGACACACCAGGGTTTATGCAGCTAACCCAAGGCTGGCCCTCTGAGGTAGCCATCCTTTGGAAGACGGCATACTTTCACCTTGGTTCTGCTGTCGCCCATGCTGTTTCCAGAACTCTGTTTGGGAGCTTCCTTCAGCCTGTGGCATGCTCCTTTGACTATCTATCGGCAGGATGGCAAATCTTTATCCTGTAAATCTTTGTTCTTTCTAAGTAGACTTGATTTTTAGAAAGTGTTTTGTTTAAAAATGGCATTAAGACAATTCAGCATGCAGGTGCGAGGTCCTGCTGTGTTTTCTTTAGGACACTGGACCTGTCACTTTATGGCCATACCTGGGGATCCAAGGAGCAATCTTGGGGCTTAATACTTTACTACACTCTGCGAGAGGAAAAGAAAGAGTTATTAGCCACATTTCTACCCCCGGCACACTTTCAACAAGAGTATTTTGTTTTTGTCTTTGTAAACACCTTTACTTGGCTGGAATTGGGTAGCAGACTTTAAAGAGGTGGAAAATGGCAACCTTCCTCATTTGGCTTCCTTTTCCCTGGGACTCCGACTAGGCTGAGGGTTGGGTTTGCTTCTGGCAAAGTTGAGGGTGGGAAGTGGCAAGGGTGGAGGCAGGAAGTTCCTCGACCTGGAGGTGGGCGAGCAAATCTCCGTCTAGCTTCTTTACTGTGGTGGTACTTAACCATCGCTGACCGTTCGAACCTCCTGGAAATACTTACACACTACTGAACCCAGCCTTAGACCGATTAGTCAGAGTCTCCCTACTGTACAGAGGAGAAATTGAGGCTTCCGTTTAGAGCAGAGCATCACCTTTGACCTTTTCCCCTCCAGCCTGGCATCACAGGTCAGAGGTGCAGAGGAAGAAGATGTGTTCTTAAATAGGAAGAACAGACACACGTTCTTTGAAATAATCAAGACCTGGGGAAGTGTCTGCTAGTAAAAAACAAAAAAACAAAACAAAACAGTAACTATAAACAAAAACAAAAAAACCTCTGGATGGATTAACAAGGAACTGGAGGAGGCCTCGATGGTGGCTGAATCATATCTGACATAAAATCAGCTGATGGTGGACTTTTGTGAGTTGCTGAGAGAGAGATTAATACAAGACAGGCAAGCGTGCCCCCTACCTCTCTGAGCTCCCCTGTGCTGCTTTTCTGATACCCAGCCATCTAGCAGCCCCCCACATTGTGAAGTACGAGTTTGAGAACTGCCCGTGGGAGCAAACGGCCCAGATGTAAAATCCCCTAGAGTGGCTCAGTTCTCTATGAGGCACTGCCTCTTCCAGAGTTCTTTTTTACTGCTTCTGATTATACCAATTAGGTAGCTTAAAGCAGGTGCTAATGTGTCTTTAACACTTTTCTGTAACACCCCCTGATTTCTGGGTGTTTAAGAAAGTGGGTGTGTCTATGGTTTGGAACAACAGCAGAGACCTGCTATTAGAATCGCAATAGGGAGCAGAAAACTGGTCCACACAGATCAGAGTGGTAGGCAAAGGACTGAAACAAAACCCAGGTCCTGCAGCTAGGGCCTCTCCACCACTCCCTGAAGGCGGTCAAGGAGTTGTTTTCTCCTCAGAACTCCAAACCTTTCTTTCTCGTTGAGTTCTGACTGGAGAATTCAGTTCATGGAATGATTTCTGGGAGACCTGGTCCGGCACAGTGCTGGGGAAGAGTGTGAAACACGTGGCTTGTTGGGGCTGCTCTCCCTTCTTCCTTTGCTGGTTTCTGTGTGCTCACGGTGAACTGTGTCCAGAGGTTAAAGGCTGACCGTGTACCATGAGTAAAGACTCCAGTCATCCCTCCAAATCCACCGCGATGCTAGCCCTGCCTGCACCTGCAGGGCCACCGCTATGTGTGGAAGGGCCTGTGCTGTCCTCATTAAACAGAACGTCCTTCACTTGTCCTTCTGCTCTGTCACCCACTCCTCAAAGACCAGCCTAGCCCTCTACCCCAGTGTTCAATGTGTCACCTTCCCTGGACAACTTAGCAAATAGGTCTTATTTGAAGGTTACTTCTGCTCCATCACAGCCCAAGCACCGGGCATTCTGCACTAGGAGTCTGACACCCCACGCTGCTGACTCCCTGCACTCTGCGGCCAGCACCAAAGGAACAGCGCCCAGCAGCACACCCTGAGCAGAAACTCTCCCTGACCCCTCAGCTGGTCTGGTGGGGTGGTGCTCGTTGCATATCTGTATTCCACACCACCCATCAGGACGAAGTGATTTTTTTCCAGCAACTGCTTCAAGTGAGAATCTTCCAGATGTTCATAGATACAGGGTAAATCTCAGGTGGCACCACAGGAGCTGGGATGAACATGGTCAGGTCAGAGCACAGTGGCCACCATGAGAAGGATGGTCCTCATTCCCAGAGAAGGGGTTTTAGTACTCAACACAGGATACCAGGTGACTTGGTGTCTGGGACTATTTTGTTTCCTCTCAGTTCCAGAGCTCTCATGGCTTAATAGAAGACCTGAAACAGGGAGATTGACATCTGGATGCTTGGCCCAAATGGCCAAAGCCTCCACCCAGCTGTGTCACCCTGAGCAAGTCCCTTCCTTCCTCTGGAACTTGCTGCCCTCAGCACTAAAATGAAGGATTAGCAGGAGTAAGCCTGAAAATTGCTTCAAGTTCAAGCATTCTGTGTCTCTCTGAAGCAAGTAGCAGGACAGATACTGGCATCAAACAGACCAGATTCAAATACTGATTTTACCTCTTCTTGGTGGCTTTAAACAAGGTACTCAACCTCTCTGAGCCTGAATTTTCTTCACTCTGGGGTGGGACAATGATAGCAGCTACTTGTGAGTTTTACATGAGGAATAAATAAGATAATGCACATAAAATTCTTAGCATAGATTCTCATGTGCTCAATAAAATTAGCTTTTATCATTAATGTATGTGTCCTTCCCATTTTTATCAAAAACAGCTGCTTCAAGTTTCAGTAGTTTGGCTTTCATTTTATGTTTCTCTCCAGCTTGAGATTTGGAGCGCCTCAGGTTTAGAGCTCCCGCCCAGATCTGGCTGCTGGTCTCCCTCTTGCTTACTAAACGTCACCACCTCTGCTTCCTCCTTATGACAGAGGAGCATTCAGCACACAGGCTCTTTTCCACCTCAGGGCCTTTGCACAGGCTTTCCCCACTCTGCCTGCATAATCTGTTCTCTGAGCTGTTCCTTCTTAATAGTTTTGGTTTCTGCTCCTCACAGTGGCCTGTCCTGATGATCTGATCAGTTCTTAAGACTTGTCGCATTTGCATTTATTCTATTTAACTAGCTAGCTACTTTCTCGTGTCCGTCTCTCCCCCTACAATGTAACTTTCATGTTTCTGTCTTGTTCAAAGTAAGTGCTCAGTAAATATTTGTTGAATGAATGAATGAATGGACGAATTAATAATACCAGGTCGGACAATTAATTTCATGAACTCATCCTAGAAAAAGTGCTACCTACCTCATTGCTGAGTATCACTACGGTCACCTTTGAAGTACTCCCCTTGGGAAGCTGTGCACCGATGCCAGCGCCTAGTCCACCCTTCAGAGCAGTTTTGGAACTCTTTTCTGGAATGGCCATGGGAGCTGTTGTTGTATTAATACCTTACCAAGGTTATGACACCGTATCAAGTTGTTTGTACAGTGCTGCCAATGCACACAGGTGGTAAGTTCGTGAACTTAATTGTTAGATTTTGGGGACGATGACAGCTCTGATGGTCATTCTGGAAAAAGAGTTCCAAAACTGTTTTGAAGGGTGGACTAGGTGCTGGTGTCAGTGCAGAGCTTCCCAAGGGGAGTACTTTGAAGGTGACCGTAGCAATACTCAGCAAAGAGGTGTGTAGCACTTTTTCTAGGATGGATTTGTGAAATTAATTGTCTGACTTCATATATATTGATATGGCACAATATTATTTATGTGTCACCTTCATAACTAGTCTCTCATTTTCAAGCCATTGTGAGTCTCAGATTGATCACTCAGCCTGGCTGTAGTTACCCGCGTGTAACACCTGCCATGCAAAGTAAGCACAAAGTAAGAGCAATGCATGGGAAGATCCCTTATCCCCTGGGGGATAGAGTGGAATGGGAGGGAAAGGATCAGTAAGCAAAGTAAGACTTCTTGGAGGAAGAGGCATGTAAGCTGAACTTTGAAATGTAGGAAGTTATCTAGGCAAAGATGGAGTTGGGTAGGTAAGCACAAAAGCATAGAGGGATGAGAGGGCAAAGTCTAATACAAAATTGAAACCAATGAGGAGGTTAAGAGAAGTGTGGATATTATATTATGTCCTATGTTTTAGTGAGGGGGGACATTGCTCTGACTGAGGAGATCGGGTTAAGACCCTGGGGAGAAGGACAGATGATAGCAGGGCGTGTTCAGTGTGGGTCACTGATGTGGCTGGGTTGGAATCCAGAGGGACGGTCTGGGCTTCATTTAGCCAGGGACCTGGGGGAGGACTTGCAGAAACAGGTATTGGGCAGAAGTGGCACTTTGTTCCCTGAGGCCAGACCTGTAAGCGAGGGTGAAGCCCTGGCCTGGGGTTGTCACCCACAGGTGCTCTGCCCTGCTATCTAGGTCCCAGAGTGACCTTTGGCTTGAGGCTCCTATCTTAATCCCTGTCCCCTAAGCTAAGGCCGTTGAGAATTCTAATGTGTGGAACAGGGCTGGGGTAATAATAGGAGCTATGGCAGGAGGCAAATCCAAAGGCCGGCAAGCAGACAGGCCACGTGAGTGTGTGAATGAGCTGGGAGTGATTTAAAGAATGGGGAGTTTAAGCCTCCTCCCAAGACACTTGCAACCATTATAAACTCCAACAGCTATGCCTAATAAAACGACTTTGGGGGATTGGGTTCAGTAGTGGGCTGCTAGGTGTGGGGTCCACCAGGAGTGCAAAGGGTCAGTGGGGACACCTGTTCATTGGTTCCTTGCCACCCACCACTGAGGCCCCATACCTGGACCAGTCAGACCTGAGGCAGCCCTCACTGCGTTCCCAGCTCAGTGTGTCACTGGATACTCTGGGGGCAACAGATGGGGTACTCAGTGGGAAGGAGCTCAGGGCACCCAGAGAGACCCCCATAAGTTACCTGGAAGTTTTAGATGAGGCAGCCAGTCACATGTATGATAAGAAGCAGAAGCTCTATCATGATTTCACAGCAAGTTAGAAGTACAGAGGGACACCTGGAAAGCAGTCGCCCAGCAAGCATCTGGTTGAGCATAGTTACATTGGGGAGGGCAGCCGCCAGGCCCGAAGGGAAAGCCTCCTGAGACCAGGACAGGAGGAGCTCGTTTGTAGAAAGAACCCGAGAAGTGCACTGCAAGCGTAGAAACCCTCCCAAGCCCGTGGTCACCATGAAGGCCTCCATTCATGAGAGCACAAGGCTATGGAGAGAGCAAGCCACTGACGCCTTTGACAGGCTCCTGCAAAGCCTAGCTGTCGGCTCTCCTTGCAGACATTGTTCTGAATGTATTTAATTGTTGTTCAGTGTGATACAGTTGTGTGTTACCTACTGTTTATCAATGCCCATTCTAAACTGATTTAGACAGGGTGTCTTGATCATTAAACTGTCACAAACCACGCCTAAGAGAGTCTAAATGTTGTCCTTGGATCCCCAGGGGAGACTCCGGGGCCTCGTCCCAGACCAATTTTCATCAGAATATCTGAAAGGGGTTCCTCACATCATCATTTTAAAATGAGTGTCCTATGTGATGAGTGGAAGTCACTAAAGTTTAAGAAACACTGACATAAAGTCATGAAAATGGTTTCTTGAGATAGTGCAGGCTCACTGAGTGCGAACAGCCCTGGTGACATGTAATCAACCAAACAAGAAATGGTCTAGAACTAAGTATAAGAAATGTCTAATCAATCATCTGGTCATTCAGTATATGTTTATGTTCTGCATCAAGCGCCCCTGGGGGTCTATGAAACAGTTCGCAGCTCAGTTTGAAGGAACTGCAATTTATCACAGAGGACGAGAAGCCGGCCAGGGGGACCCAGGTCTCAGGCTGCAGATGGGAAACTGTGGGGCAGGGAGATGGAGCCGTGCACACTCTCTTCCTCTAACGTAGGGGAGTGGGAGAAGGGGAGGGTCGCTCACTCTCCTTCCCCCTTCTTAGAGGGCTGAGAGGCCTGCTGCTCTGAGCTTCACCTCCTTATGTTCCCATCCTCACCATACACAAAGCCACATTCAGCTCCCGAGAATTTCATGTGGGCTAATAAATATCGTTTAGAAGGTGAATAACCTAAAGGGAAAAGGAACTTTACCTGTTAGTTATATTCCAGTGCAAATAGGTGTGCTCAGACCACTCTCCATCTGAGTGAGAGGAAGCGAAGTGTGGGGACATGGAGGCCTGGGGGAGCTGCTGTGGGACTTGGGGGAGTCAAAGAGCGGCATGCAGACCCTGGTCACTTCCAGGGTCAGGATGACAGGACCAGGGGGTGGGAGTGCACCAGAAACAACTGCTGGCATTTCCTCCGGTCATCCCGGACATCAGCTGGGAAGACTGCTCCCGCCCCAACCCAGTGTCTGCCCCAGCACTCTGCTGAAACCGCCCTGACCAGCGGGGCCACGGCTGCTTAGTTGCTAAACACAGTGGTTCCGATCTCCGTTGGTGACCTCCCCCTCTGCAGCGTTTGACACTAGTTCCTCCTTGAAATCCTCCCTTCCCTGATTTCTTGGACATCACTCCTCTTCTGGTTTTCTCTGACCTCTCTGCATTTTCTCCTCAGGCCCATCTGCTCTCTTCTCCCATCTCTTAAACATTGATATTCCATCCGTGTTCTGTCCTTGACTCAGAAGATGGTTCTCTTCATCTGACTCGTTTTCACTGGGTAATCTTGTCCACTTCTGTGCATATCTGCTGCCACTGCTCATGGATTTCTTCACCCAGCAAATGTTATTGAACACCTACTGGGTACCAGCACAAAATAACTCCCAGGTCAAAATTTGCAATCCAGATTTCTCTTACAATCTCCAGACTGTACATCAAATTAACTTGCAGGATTTCACATGTGTATGAACTATTTAGACCGACGGGGAAAATGGGGAGGCTCAGGAGCCTAAGTCACATCTCAGAGTGACTCTGCCTTGTGGTAAAGCTCAGACTTTGGCACTCCTGAATAGAGAGACACTGCCCTCTGTGGGTGGGGTAATAACCTCCCAGGTGTCTCTCAGAGAAGTGGAGCCCATCAGCCAAGGGCAAGTCTCCAGAGATGGTCGCAGGTGTAAGCTGATAGCTGCAACACTCAGAGCTGGGGGCTGGGCGCAGTGGTAGTCAGTGAGCCCGTGCGACACCAACAGTGTTTCCTACAGCAGCTCAGACTTATGTAGTCCAGACTGTGTATCTGGCACCATCAGAAGTACTTTCTGTGCATTAACAAACATAACATTGAAAATAACCCTGTAATGTAGTTGCTATTATTCATGTTTTACACTGAAGGAAGTGAGGCATTGAGGTTAAAAGTAACTTGCCTAGGGTTTCTCAGTAAGCGAACAGGGGAGCTGGGATTCCAAGTGAGGAAGAGTGGTGCTGTTGTAGACTCCATACCCGTAACTACCTGCCCCCCCACTTCCTCAGTGTGTTCATCCTAGCATACAACAGGCACTATATTAGCCATGGAATCCAGCAATGAAACAAACACAAACTCCCTGCCCTCATGGAGTTTATGTTCCAGTGAAGAAAGACGAACAATGAATGAGTGAGTAAATACATGATCCAGATGGTAATGTGTGCTAAGGAGAAATATAAATCAGGGGAGGGTGGTAGGGAGTGCTAGGTGACAGCTGCAGCTTTAAATAGGGTGGCCCAAGGAGAGAACTTCACTTAAGATCCAAAGCAGGTGATTTCTCTGTTTCTGCTGTCACCACTCCCTCAGGCTGACCCCAGTCTCCCCCAACACAGCTGGGGGTGATCTTTCCAAAGCACTTGATCATCTTCCTTCCCTGAATGCCACCTTTCAGTGGATCCCCGTTGCCCTCAGGACAACCCATTGTGCTGCCCTTGGACATCCTGACTTGACACCTGCTTCCACATCTGCCTCTCCTCTGGTGTCCGGGGCAAGAGTACAGGTAGAAACCCATATACCCCATGTCTAAATATTAGAAGTTAATGTATACTAGCAAGCTAACTGTTAAGTAAAGCATGTTCTAGCCTTCTACCTTGACAAATTTGGCTTCATAGCAACTGAGGTGGCCAACTTCAGGTTGAGATTTGTTGGACTGCTCTGATTTCCAGGTCAGAATTTGGTCGCACAGCGATGCCAGCGCCCAGGCCATGCTGTGCCTCCCTTCTCTGCCCACTTCCCAGCTCTGCCTTCCATGGTGAGGGGCCTCATACATGCATGCTCTAGCCACACGCTTGCAAACAGCAGCCTTTTGCCATCCCTTGGGCCTACAGGTGCTCATACTGGTGGTGCTATTTGCCTTGGGGGATTAAACCTGGAAAACAGGTCCACATGGACCCAAGAAGTAGGCTAAGGGCCCTTAGGGCAGAGATTTTTAGGGTTTCAGGTACTAGGAGCTTGGTCTATGAGGGGGTTGAAGGTATAGCATGGACTCTAGTGGGGCAGGTCTTGTTGGCCCTGGGGTGGAGTTGGGGGTGGGAGGGTATGTAAAGAGAGGGTTGGAGCCTAGATTGAGGCTCTTTAAAATACTCAGAGCAGCTCTCTCATTCCTCTATTCCTCTTGCCCATGTTACTAAACCCAGGTGAATTACTTGAACTTTCTCAGTAAGCCATGTTCATTTGCTTCTGTGATTTTGTGATTTTGCACAGGCTACAGCATGGAGGTCATTCACTTGGACTACTGGTCATAGTTTGTTGCATCTTCTGTGAGCTTTCTGACCTAATCTCCTCATCGCTGACTCTTAACCCCCACCCCAAAGACAGAAACTCCCCACATAGTGGCCATGGGGTGGAGTGTAATGCAATATAGTGACCTGAGCATGGGCTTTACACTCAATAGTCCTGGTTTTGATTATTTGCTTAGCCACTTGCTAATCATGTGACCATCAGCAAATTCTGTGCCTCAGTTTCATCGCCTCTTATGTGGAGATTACCATACCCAGTTTACAAGATATTGTGAGAGTAAAATGAAATACAGTATCTCCAGTGCCCAGCCAAGTCCCTGGCATTCTTTCCCCTCCCCCAGCAATGCTCCTTACTTGAAACCAATCACATGAAGTACCTTGAGAGATTAGGCTGTTTCACAGAAAGAAGCCAATTAGATTAGCTCTCAGCCTTTGGGCCTCTTTCCCCCATCTCCTGAGTTATGAGAACTTCCTAGAGAATATTAGTACCTGATTTCTACTGGAGTTGTCAGAAATTATTAGGTGATAGTATGTAACCTGCTACTGATCACATTTGGATGCTGGGATAGTCAAACTCTAGCTCTTAGTAGCAACACCATTTGTTGTTAGGGAATGGAGATTTCTCAGGTCAGCACAATTATGGTAACGGGGTGGAGCCTAAAGAGCAGGTACACAAGGAAATTGGTCATCTCTAAGCAAAAGCAAGACCCACAGTTACTTTGCAGTGCCTGACAGAAGTGGGCATGCAACAAATGAGTCCAGGTGAGTGCAAGTAAGCTCAATGAGAAAAGCCATTAAATCCCATAGAAAAGTGGATAGAAGAACTGTCAGGTAAGTCAGAGGAAGTAGGCTGACCAAACGTCCTGCGCTAAGCTGGACGGGAAACAACAGCATGGTCTGGTTTCAAACAGTACATGTGGTCAGCCGAGTCTCACTGGGCTAAATTCAAGGTTTCGATAGGCTGACCATACGTACAATTTGAAACAGGACCGTACCATTGTTTTCTGTCCCGTATGCAGTGCGATGTCTGCTCAGCCTAGTCAGAAGAAATACTTCCAGGTCAGTAAGCTATAACTAGTAATCAGAGAAATGCAAATGTAAATGTAATGCAATGTTTTTTGTAGAAAATGGGCAAAGATATCAGTGACCAGTGCTGATGAGGATATAGTAAGGGTTCTGGAAGGGGTACTCATGCATTGCTGGTAGACATATAGGTTGCCATGCCTTTCTGCAGAGCAGTAATGAGAATAATTAAGTTATGATATGGGTATAAGACGGACTATATGTCATTAAATGTAACAGTTTCAAAGAAATTTTAGATAGGAGAAAAAACTTACAATGAAGAGTAGTAGCACACTCTATGGTATTACATTGCACATACACAAATTACATGCAGAAAAAAAGACTGGAAGGAAATAGGCTAAATATTACAGAGTCCCATCATCTTTTATATAGTTCTTTGAATGTTTTAACTTTTTCTATAATTAGCAGGTGTTTCTTTTATAATGGGAAAGAAATTCTGCAATTTAAAAAGAAGACACCACATTGCTTTCAGACAATGGGGCAGAGAAAGTTATTTATGGAAGACTCTTGCCACTTGTCAACTCAAGTGTCAGAGAAGGAGAAGAGGTCGCTCCTTTCCGTTGGGATGCAGAATTTGGGGAGAAAGAAAAGACCCAGCCTTCTTCCCATGCTGAGTCTAGTCCTTTGTATCAACAAGTAGAAATGAAGTCTCTTGCCTGGCAAGTTTCCCCATCTAACTGGGAGGCCTAAGCACGCTGACTTAATGCTTGAGCCATTTGCACAATCACAGGAGCTGTGGTCTCTTCACCAGGCTCTGACATTCGCATCACTGCTGAGGTTTGAGAATGAAGCCTGGAAGGAGATTTTGTTTCCATTTGTGGCTTAAATCTTCCAATTGTGGACTTAACCTCCAGTAGCTGGAAGCGATTGCTATGTGGTGGTACACGTCTGTGGGTCATGTAACATGCATGGTGGTTTAAGCAAGTACAATCTGGGGAATAGGAAATTAAGTGAAAGACCCTCAGGAAATACTACACCAGTGTTTATATGAAAATGTGAATTAACCAAAGTCTATTTTGAGTTATAAAATAAATAGATAGGTTAAATAAGCCAAGAAGAAGAGAAGACCCTCTAACTACCAAAACATAAACTTTCTTCCAAACTGAAATGTTATAACTACTTGACCTTCACTTTTTTATTTTTTTATTTTTAGGAGTTATAAGGTCCAAGTGTTTAAACAAACTTTGCTGCTTAATGAGTTATATAAAAACATCTGGATTCACTTAGCCTGCTTATCTTCTGGTTTTTAATATGGTCACTGTCACTTCATCTGGCTGTTTTTAGGAGTAGTTTCCCCCCTCTTAACTTCCTGAAGTACATGCCTTTTTAGACCCTGAGTCGTATGGTGCAAGTACATGCGACAGCGTATTACGTCCACCTTTCTAATCATTCCCAGCCACCCTAGGCTATCTATTAGTAATCAGCATGACTCGGCAACCTGAGTTTTTGCAAGTTGAAATACCTTTTGAACTACAAGTAATACATCTGAGATACAGTGGTGGTAAATATATATTATTAATACTTTGAGTACCATCTCCTATCAATCGATGGAATCTGCCTCGAACTCTTTATTGAAAAAGATTTGTTGGCCCATTTTGGTTCTGTGGCGAAGTGTACCAGTGGCTGCCATTGATGTGGTCACAGGGAAGGAAGAGCACTCATACCAAGGACGTTCCATCTCACATTTAAGGGCGACAGGATCCCTGTGTTTAGAGAGCTTGTCTTCAAATGGGGAAAATACAATTGTTCCCAGGATCTGGAGAGACAAAAATTACGTGTAAACTCAAACCTAATTGTGAATACCCCAAAAAGTAAACATCGTGACAAGTGAGAATGACCATAGGGAAGGCCAACTTATTTGCTAAGTGCCAGCTAGGAGGTGGCAGGGTGGCAGAGTGCCCTCAGTCAGATGGGGTAAATCTGGAAAGGTTTTCTGAGGAAGTGCATTTGGAGTTGGATTGGAAAGCAGCCAGGGGACCCAGCATGAAGTGGGCAGGGTGGCCCAGGTTAAAGGAATGCGGGTTTCCGGATGCCTTTTGACTGTGTACTTGAAAGTCTCAGCTGCCCAGAGTGACCATGCCTGACCTCTGACCTACCCACAGTGAGGACGTGTGCAAACGTGGCTTCACCGTCATCATCGACATGCGAGGCTCCAAGTGGGACCTTATCAAGCCCCTTCTCAAGACGCTACAGGAAGCCTTCCCAGCTGAGATCCATGTGGCCCTCATCATCAAACCCGACAACTTCTGGCAGAAGCAGAAGACCAACTTTGGCAGCTCCAAATTCATCTTCGAGGTGAGTCAGACCTCGCTCTTAGCATTCCATCTCCCTACCCGTCCTGCTGCCCACACATTTCTCAGCACTTCTCCATCTACCCTGCAGTGTGCGTGTCTGGAAATGCTATTTCAGGATTTCTTGCTGCTGTGGCCTCACCAGTTTGAGTGTGGGGAAGAATAAGAGATTGCCCCAAGTACACAGTGTCATCAGGCAGTCCTATGTATGGTGGGGACGATTGTTTCTGGAGGCAACTTTGTAATTTGTGTCAAGTGCCTTAGGAAGAATTCATATCCTGCCTTAAAAAGAGTTTGTGTCCATTGATCTAGTAATTCTTCTTCTAGGAATATATTTGTAATATAAAAAGTAAAGAAAACTTTTTAAAAATCTAATTATAATTATAAACAAAAATGTTTGCAAAGATGTTTATCACAGTGGTTTTTGCAATAATATACACCCATATGTGTAGACATGTATGCATATACCAAGGTGCCAAAAAATGTATAACGTTTTAAGAGATGTTATCTATGTATTACTTTTTGAAGTTGAATTGAATTATGGCAGCAATGTGTAGTATGACATTCACTTAAAAGATGGCATTAATCAAATGAATGCTAGCATCACCATGCGACAGGCAGGACAGTCAAAGAAAATAGCAGAAGCAAGGTTATTGTTCCAGGAGCACAAGACCATTTTGAAGTGGTATGTGAAATTCAAGAACATTGTTTGAGTTTCCCCCATGTTCTCCTGACTTAACACCTCTTGACTTCTACCTGTGGGCGCCTTAAAGAATGTGGTGTATGGTAGGAAACCAGCTACACTGATGGTACGTTGGGAAGAAACTGAAACAGCACGCGCAGCAGTACAAGTAGACACTTTGGTCAGTGTTGCTCAAGCACTAATTCGCCTTAATCAGAAGTGTCTGGACACTGATGGTAACCACTCTGAGCACCTCTTGTCATTGCAGAGGTCAAACGTGACTTGTATTCATCTTTTGTTATCGGTACATATTGAGTATTACAATTTTAATACAGTGTTTTCCTTTCTTAAAATGTGTGTCCATTATTTTGGCACCCTCTATATATACATACACATATAGTCTATAGTTTGTATCCTGACTATTAATTGTGATGACATTAATACACAAATACTATGAAACCATTAAAATCATATTTAGTTATATGTCAATTATAGCTCAATAAAAAATTATATTTAGAAAAAGTGTCATTAAAAATGCTTATATTGTTTAAAGAAGGCATATTATAAAACAGTATGGGCAGTATGCCTAGGCTCTGAGCAAGGGATGCTCAGTGCTTGTTGAATGAATGCCCTTAGGGAAGTAAAGTCGAATTGGGGGTTCCAAAGAGAAAATCAATGCCGGGAGTTCAAAGAAGGAAGATAAAAAGCATTATTTTTACACACACACACCCCCACCCACCCACACACATACACACACACACAACCAATATGGCAGAATAATCTGAAGTCTGTCTTTTAAGTGTGTATGTGGAGAAGAAGGCTGAGACCCACATGAAAATGTTAGCAGTAGATTGTAAGAGGGGGCTGGATTACGGGTGATTTTTATTTTCTTCATACTTTTCATTTTCCTGAGAAAATTATGTACTACTTTTATACTCAGGGGAAACTTGTTAATTTTTTAACTAAGTTTGTGTGTGTGTGTGTGTGTGTGTGTGTGTGTGTTAGTGGCTCCCTGGCCAGGAATTGAACCCAGGCTGTGGCGGTGAGAGCACAAAAGCCTAGCCACTGCACCACCAGGAAACTCCCCCTAGATTTTTTTTAGAAGGCATATGTGTCCCCCGAGAATTTTTAATGATAACACACCAGATTAAATCAATGATTTAGGAGCCTTTGTTCTAGCCACAACTGAGCTGTTCCCCTTTTTCAGGATTCTAGTCTTCATCTCCGAGGAATGAACCTTGTATACGTATGTGTATGTTGGAAAGGCAGGGATGCTGCTAAGCTTGTAGCAACTTCCCATTCCAGACCATTTCCCCCCAGGACCAGGGGTACCTGTGTGTGGGATGGTGGCCCCAGTATCTGCGATTTGAGCATAACAACCTAACCACCTTAGCGAGGCAGTTTGCACTCTGTAAATAACAACAATAACAAAAATTTTGACTTGGTATCAAAACAGTCATTCTTTGCCATCACCCCTAACCAGCACTAGCAGTCCTGTAGGGAAATGCTTTCTGTATTTTTGGTTTCTTTATACAGAGGTGGTCACAACAAACCTATGTATTTATAACCTGAAAAGAATGAAAATAATCTTTCCAACAAGTCCTGAACCTTTTGCTTCAGTGTTGCTGCCCAGCACTTGCCACCTCTCTTCACCCCAAGTTAAGTAAGCTTGTCTCTTCCTCCTAAACCAAACGTCCAGGCCAGACAGTGGAGGCCAGCCACTCAGAATATTTACAAAGCAGTCGGTACCTTACAAACAGCCCGTGAGGCACCTAATGTGGACTGAGAGTACCGGCTTGTTCCACAGCAAATGCTTAATGCATAATTGGTGAGTGTAATCACGGGAGACTTCCTGGACGTGGGACACTTGGAGCCAGATTTGAAGGGGAAAGTACTCTAGAACAGAATTGCTCATAGTTTAATGCACAGAGTCCCTTGGGGATCTTGTAAAATGCAATTCTGAAGCAGCAGATGTGGCATACATCTGAGATGCTGCATTTCTAACAAGCTCCCAGGGGGTCCTAATGCTGCTGGCCCAAGGGCCACACTTCTGAGTAGCAGGATCTAGTTTAGCAGAGGTAGGTATCACTGGCTGCACTTCAGAATCACGTGGGGAGCTTTTAAAACTATCCACACCCATGTTCCAGTCTAGGCCAACTAAATCAGAGAAGGGCATCTGCTACCTGGGAGAGCCTTGGGGTGAGGCTGAGGCCTGCTCAGCCTGAAGCCGGAAGGCAGACTCAGACACTTGCACCTCAAGTATTGACCCACATTGCTTAATCCATCTGTGATGATATCCAGCTTCTCCTGCTTGTAGCATCTGAAGCCCTGCTGCGGTGGACTGTGGGGGTGGGGAGGAAGGAGATGAGGGCAGCTGAGACATAAAGGCAGCCTTTCCTGGAATGGCAAATGGTGGGCAGGTAGAGAGGCGTGTTTGGAGCCAGCCAGCCAGCAGTCTGTTGAAATTGCTGATCCTGCCTGATTGGTGGCTCCGGCCCCGTGGGCTGCGTGCTCTTCCACCCGCCCTTTCCAGGCAGGCTGTGGTCGTTAATAATGTGACCTCATCTTGGCCTCTCCCCTTGACTTTCTCTCCTACTGCCCGGCCTACTGCCGCCCGGGTCTCCTCCCCACTGCCCCCCACTTCACTGAGTCTCCCTCTGTGTGTCTGTCCTCCCAGACGAGCATGGTGTCCGTGGAGGGCCTCACAAAGCTGGTGGACCCCTCCCAGCTGACTGAGGAGTTCGATGGCTCCCTGGACTACAACCACGAGGAGTGGATCGAGCTGCGGCTCTCCCTGGAGGAGTTCTTCAACAGTGCTGTGCACCTGCTCTCACGTCTGGAGGACCTGCAGGAGATGCTGGCCCGGAAGGAGTTCCCCGTGGACGTGGAGGGCTCTCGGCGGCTCATCGACGAGCACACGCAGCTCAAGAAGAAGGTGCTGAAGGCCCCTGTGGAGGAGCTGGATCGGGAGGGGCAGCGGCTGCTGCAGTGCATCCGCTGCAGCGATGGCTTCTCGGGGCGCAACTGCATCCCGGGCAGCGCCGACTTCCAGAGCCTGGTGCCCAAGATCACCAGCCTCCTGGACAAGCTGCACTCCACCCGGCAGCACCTGCATCAGATGTGGCACGTGCGCAAGCTCAAGCTGGACCAGTGCTTTCAGCTGCGGCTCTTTGAGCAGGATGCTGAGAAGGTAGGAGGCACACCGCCCCGCTGCGGTAGTGTGGGGGGCGTGGCTTTTGGGGAAACTGATAGAAGCCTCTAGTCCAACTTTCTGATTAATGATAATTCTTTGTGTGGAATGCTTTCAAAAAAGGTGCCCCGTGGTTTTCGCCGGCACACTTTTCAATCTTATATTTGGCCATGGATCACTTAAAGCTCCCCTTCTATAGAGTTCATTATGCACCAGGCAATTGTTCTAAGCACTGTTTATAAATGAAGTCATTTTAATCCTCTCACGTCCTATGAAGTGGGTGTATTATCATCACCCCGTTTTACAGAGGAAGAAACTGAGAGGCCAAATAACTTGGCCACATTAGGAAGTGTAGTGTGGCTCCAGAGTCCATGCTTTTCCCTGCTGTTGAGCACTGCCCCTCTCAGGACGTGTAGTTTGTGGTTAAAGCCAGCTGAGCAACAGAAAGAACAGTGTTAGCAGCCACAGTCACCTGACTTAGCGATTATGGCCCTGCAGGGTGCTTGACTATGACAAAGCGTTTCCCCGTACAGAACCCTATTTAATTTGCACAGCTCTCCGGTCCTTTGAAGTGGGTGGTGGTGTCTCTGCCGCAGCTCATGGAGGTGGGTGCTCCTTGATCTTGGGGCTGCAATGTCAGACTTAATTAATGAACCCAGCTTTTTTCAGTTTCAAGTGCAGGGCTCTTCCTGCCGTATCACTTCTTTCTGAAGGATTTTCCTTAGCTGCTCAGCACCTACGCAAGACTCCATTTTTCCAGCAGTGAATTTTCAAAGCTTTCCCTTTATCAGGGGAGAGAGGAGAAAGTGAAAAAGAAAAATATCATATAGTGCCTCTTTGCCGAGGCCATAGAAGGATCTTTTCTATATTCTCTCCAAGCTAAAGAAGAGACTTTGCTATTACATGTGCTTTAGGAAGAGTGAAATGGCTCTTCTCTTATCAGATTTCTGGGAATAACATACTTAAATGCACAGTAGTACTCTTAGGAGTGCCATGACATCACTCAGAATCCTGTGAATTTACAGACTGACTCCGTCAGATGTAATGGTTTTGTGTCTTTTAGGAGCCCACGTTGACAATGTCTCATAAGTATTTCTGAGTGATGATCAGGATATAAAACTCTAAATAATGATGATCCCAATTTATGTGAGTGTGCCGGCATAGGTATAACTGGAAGAAAATTCACCACGGTGTTAATAGTTTTGATGTTTAGGAGTCAGGCTTATGGTTGATTTTAATTTCTTGTATAAATTTCATGTATTTTCCAGTCTTTTATCATTTATAATCAGAAGAAAATCAGTATGTGTCATTTTTAAAGTATGCACAGCCCTTTCTACAATAGAACTTTTGAACATCATTTAAGCCAGTGTCTATAAGAGACATTACAGGGGTTTCTTGCACAACATTAGGAGTTGTAGACATTTCCCCTGACCTTCTGAGTGCTTTTTGCCCAGTGGCCTGGCAGCCTGGGTCTGACCCTGGCCTGCTCTGGGAGAGGCCACCAGGACTGCAGAATCCTGTCACTATTCACCAAGTGATGAGACATCAGGTCAGAAGCCAAGTGCTCTGTGAAGCCAGAAGCAGGCACTTTAGCTGTGGAAAAGTCAGGAACATCTCCATTTTTAACTTGGGATGTCTTCTCCTCTGGGGCAGGGCATGTGCTCTGCAGCCTGGCCTGGGTGCCCATTTCAGTGAGCCAGGACAGAAGAGGAGGCAGGGGGCTTATGTGTGCCTGGATGGGGTTTGGGGTTTGAGGCAGTTCACAGCATCCCTGAAGCTCAAGGATGTGGGAAGACTGCATGGGGCATGGGTGGTGCCTGTCTCACTAACAAGGTGAAGCACCATACCTGAGCCCCAGAAGACCCCAGGTAGGGAGGGAAGGCTGGCCTTCCAAGTCAGTCAGGGTCCAGTCAGTCAAGCAGTAATTGCTGCCTCACATACATCCTCTCTGTCCATGCTCATGAGAATCATGTGGTATGCCATTATTCCGACTTGATGATTGAGGAAGTGGGAACTCAGAGAGATGAAGTGGGTTGCCCAGGATCACACTGCTGATTAGACAGAGCCCGTACTTTCTCCGCTCCAAGGCCCACACCCCAGCTCTTATCCGGTAACCCTACTGTCCACTGCTCCTAGGACCTGCCTCACATTACCACTGAGCACTGCTCGTTAGCCCTCAAACCCCCTGGCCCATGCCCTGATGTGATATGAAAATATGTGTGTTTCTGTTGGTGTCAGAGGCACAAGTGTTGCTATCAGTAGTGTAGTTTGTTGCCTACATGCATAATTGAAGAGAATGTTGTATTTCAGTTAGAGGTTAGTGAAAATAAAGGGATATATTTCTCCCTATCCAAGTACATAATCCCTGAATTCAGTGCATGGCGTTTAGGATCCACGTTCCATAGTGTGTTCATACCTTAAAACAAAGTGTGTGTGCATTCATCTGTGTGCATGGGTATGTGTCTGTGTGTGTGTGTGTGTGTGTGTGTGTGTGTGTGTGGAGTGGGAGAGGAAGGAAGAGAATATCAAAAACAAAACAGGGAGTGAAAGGGCGATGGGAAGAGAGCAGCCCGGGAATATTTTGGTATCGAGTCAGTGGTGAAAATGCCGCTCTGGCCTGACCCAGCTGCGACAGAAAATGTGCTGGGTGTGGAGCAGGGGAGAACCATCCTTTTAAGTTGCTTCAAGATTAATTTAAAATATCTGTGCAGAACGAAGTGCCTCAGCCTTTGACTTATTTGGTGCTTTGGAGAGGGGGTGAGGAGGGCAGTGGTTGGGGTGAGGGCTGTGTGTATGCAGACCCACATCTAAACAAGGGCCTGAGGAAATAGTTGCTGCGTGAGCCACGTCTGAGCCGCCTTTCTGGTGGGAGGCTCGTCGGAGGCCTCTAATTCCAGATCTGGGAAGCTGTTGGCAATCGGAGGAGTCTGGTGATCACCCAGCTTCTATTTTTGTAAAGGGGTGGGCACAGAGTCTCCCTTCTGGCCCGATGGGGTGACAGCTTGTTACCCAGGGCTTGAACCATGGCTGGTGCTCCCCATTTGCCAGCTGGCCTTGGAGGGTAAAGCCAGCTTTCATCACCTTCCCTTGACCTCTGTGATGACCCCCTGCACTCATCTTGGGGGTGGTGGGCAGGAGCCATTCTCTCTCCCAATTAAGCATTTCAGGAGGAGGATCTCCATTCCACAGATAATTCATGAAGCAGGCCCACCCGTTCATTTAATAAACTTCTGTTGAGTTGCTGTCAGAGCCCAAAATGAGGCAGCTGGAGAAAGATGAGTAGGCCAGAATTTTTGCCCTGGAGCAGCAAACTGTCATAAACTCCTATTTATTACTAATTTTATCTGCTGCGTGCACCCCACTTTCCTAGGCACAGCCTCCATAACTGGGGAGTTTTCAGAGGACAGGGTTATATTACAGCTTGGGAATGCTAGGAAGGCCTTACTGAGGGAGGGCTGGGTAATTCAGAGGTGACTCAAGTAACACACGGTGCCTCTTGCTGGAAGATGAACACCACGGCCTCGGCCCTGTGCCCTCTGGTCTGTAACTAATGGGCCTGTCCTCCACCATGTTCACAGAGCACGGGCCAGGTCGCTCCTCATTAGGCAGGCACAGATTACGGCTCTCTTTGCAGCCCTGTCTCACGGCCTGCTGCCCCTCAGCTGCAGTGCAACCTGTGTGATGAAGGTGTCTGCCCTGTAATTGCATCCCATTACCAGAGAGAAGGGAGGCTTCGTCCCCATCAGGGGGGCAGTTTGTGGTATTAAGGGTCATTAAGTAGACTCATTGTAGATGTCCCCGTGGAAAAGAGAAGGGTGGTTGTCGCTCAGTGCCGGATCCTCCCTAGTCCCACTCCCCTTGCCTGGACGCCCGGAACTCCTTAGAATGGTGCCACTAGGAGAGACCCTGAGATAGGGAAGTCTATCTCCCATGCACTACAGGAAACCCAGCCCTGTCATCCTGGGGCTAGCCATGTGACCTCGTCACCTCATCTGTGATGCCCATCTGTGTGCTGATGCCAGTGATAAGTATCAGGAAGCCTGAAGCTGCCTCGCCCCCGCCTTCCGATCTGAGGAAGGTTCGCAGTCTCCTGGTCCCTACAGGCAGGAGGTGCTTAGAAAGCTCCAGTGCATGAGTAGTCTTACCTAATGGAGAAACCTTTGGCTACTTTGCTTCTGAATAAAGGAGGCTATACGGGTGTCTACCCAGGAGGCCCATACACAGTTGTGCCCAAAGCCATTCCAAAAAGGGGTAGGCTCCCGCGTCCTGTGGGGGGATCGCCAATAGGGTAGACAAAGCTCCCAGTGGGGCTTCCAGGATTGGGGTCGGGCTTACTATTGGTTTATGCAGCACATTGTGTTTGTTTCATGTGTACACCCCAAGACACGCCCAGGACAGACTCTTTATTGCCACTCCTGGGAGGATATTCGGTGCCCCCCTCCTCTGTGACCAAGGCATCTGCCCAGAGGAAGATCTCTCGTTTGCTTAGAGGAGCCAGCCCTCACCACACCACCTATGGGAAAGCTCCCTTTCAGGAACCTAATTTTAAACGCCTTCCTGAATATCCATGCTTGCACAGTGAAATTCTATTCACCTGTGGGTGCCATGTTCATATCGAAATGAAGCTGTGCGAGTAGGGGTTCGGGTCTGTCCTGGAGTGGCGCTGGAGTTGGGAGACTTCAGGTATATTGTTAACCTCTGACCCCCGATTATTAATTTCCAACAAAACGAAGGTGTAGGATTGGAGCTGCCTCAGTGACTTTTGACTTTTCTTCTGCTTCCACATGCACAGTACTCTCTTGTGAAAAGAAGTGGGGTGGCAGGGCATGTGTGTGATCATGGTAGCGGTGGCACTGGCTGTGGTGGTAGAGAATAGGCTTGTCAGGGGACATATCAGCATCTCCAGAACAATTTGATAAGGACCCCCATCCACCCCAGCCCACAAGTGCCTGCCGCTCCTCCTCCTCTGAGACTTGCTGCACTAAATGATACCTACGCCCCTCTTTGCCATTCATTCTCCCCTATATGTCGACAGGAGGCTCTTTTCTCTTCAGGGTTGTCATCCCCCAAGAAAATAAGAAACTTGTCTCAGCAAATGGATCCTTAACCTGTTGGGATCTGCTCCTGTTTAAAAAAAAAAAAATGGCCAAGCTGCTGCCCAGGGTTGTGCTGAGAAGCGAGTGGGATGGTATATGTGGAAGCGCCCGGCACCGCACCAAGCCCAACATAGCTACTCCCGAGGCATCGGCTCCCCTTCCTGCTCCCCCCCTCTACTTTAGTCATGATTTACTCTTCAGTCATCCAACACCTGCTGAGACCGCGCAGCGTGCCATTGATGCTATCTCCCCACTGAACTTGCTCTAAATACTTTCCAGTGATTCCTAATGGAACAAAGTCAAGACTTATGATGTGGGCCCATGGGGACCCCCCAAAGATCATTAGGTTGCATGGTGTCCCTGGCTGAGTCATAAAAGAAGAGCACCCAGATCAAATTGGGGTCATATCTGATGGGTCAGGGTTGGGAGAGATGCCATGATGGAAGGTCTCTGGAAGAACATTGTATGTCCTCAAAGCATCCACAGAGGAAAGTCATTCTCCCTAGGGAACTGCGATCACTCCTCCCCATATACCTTCTATATCTGAGACACTTGTTTTATATCTGAGACACTGGTCACCTTCCACTTTGCATCATAGTTAAGATCATATTTGTCTTATTTTCCTGCAAAGATGGGGCCAGAAGCTCTTCCTTTAGCCCAGCCAAGAAATACGTCTGTACATTTTGATATTCTTGAAGGTCTGTGCAAACAAAAAAGTGTTGCTCTCATGCTACTGCTATTCACTATGAGAATATTTTTGTGGGGCCCACTGGGTGAAGGGCATTGCAGTAGGCAGCAGGGTACTGTGCTGAGGGGTACGTGCTTATTGTTTTGCTGTTTGTATGTCCTGTTAACCACATTAGCAATTCAGGACGTCCCCAGGATGCCCTGTCACTGGGCAAAGTATCCACTGCTGTTTCCTGCCCTCTCCCTCTAACTATAAACAGATCCGATCACTCCCTAGGGCCCAAGGTGGGACCAGCGCCTCATCCTGCCTGGGGTGATGAGCGCCAGTGAGGGCCAGCTGTGGAGGAACTGCGCAGCCTCTCCTCCCGCCAGGCACTGCCCACTGCTCCTGCCCTTCTCCCCAGCTCCAACCCCTGGGCCTCTCAAGCCAGCCATGAGCTTGACTCCACTGTCATTTGTCAAACTGAAGTGCCATTGTAATCATTAGAATACATGCTATCTTTTTTTTTTTTTTTTTTTTTTGAATGTCAGTTTTTAAAGTGTTCTCACACCCACTGATGTTAGAGATTTTTCTGGTCCAGCCCTTCCTTTTACATAGAAAACTTTGACCCAGAAGCAGAGCCCCACCCACAGGCATCCATCACGGTGCTATGTCATTTGTTCTCTCGTCTACTTTGTGTGGCAGGCCAGGTGGGCGTGAACCTGAGCATCATTTTACAGATGGGAAAGCTGAGACTTGGTAAGGTTGGGAGGTGTGCCGGGGGTAGAGCCAGGTAGGCAGTATGGGAAGGTAAGCCCTCTGCTCTGAGTCTGGGGCTCCTCCCCCAGCTCCAACGCGCACGCGCACGCACTCGGACACATACACATTCCCTCGCCCTGCAAGAGAAAGGACGCAGGGGCATGCCAGCAACCTCAGAGATGGCTAGAGGGGCTGGGGAGAAATGGAGGGCAGGAGTCACCCGACCTGTGTCCTGGCCTCCGCCATGGCCAAAGGGCGAGCACGGGGCAGGCCTCCAGTGGGGTAAGCCCACGAATTTCTGCAGTTTGGTTGCCTGAGCCCTTCATGTTGGCAGAGTGGCTTCAAAGAGCAGTGACCTTTGGGGACAGCCAGTAGGGCAAGACCTTTATGGGCTGTTTGTAATTTCCTGCTGTTTTTGGAGAAAGGCTCCAGTGCCCTCTTGTTCCTGCCCTCCCTCCTCCCACTGGGACCAAAACCACTGCCCCCACCACCCCCTGCTGATTGGGCTCAGGGCGAGGAAGTGCGCCTGTATTCCACCCCAGCACAGGACACAGTGTCCTGTATTATTTCCAGCACGCTGGTCCTGGGAATCTCTGCTTACTTTTGCTCATTTCCTCCCCTTGAACATTAGAAACATTAGGTTCCAAAAATAATTCAAGTCACAATGTTCTGCAGGCTGCATGTGTGAGTGTTTTCTCCCAAAGCTGTTTTTCTCCTCCTTACATCCTTTCTCCCTCTCCTCTCTCCCTTGCCTACATTTTCAGCCCCGTTGTATGCGGTGGTCACCAGCCCTGCACCGGGAGTGTGGGTGCTGGCCGAGGGGAAGGGCTGGGAGGAGCGCTGGGCATGGGACGCTTGGCTCCCTCCCAGGTCTCTCACGTGGGCTGGAAGGGGTCAAGACCTGAATTGTCGTATGTGAATAGCCTGCATATGTGGCCTCTACTTATGAATGGACTCCACAGAGCTGCACACCCTGTGGTTATGCCTTGGAACTGAGAATGTGATACTGTGTTAACAACACTTCCCAGAATTCTGGTTGTCATACTGATTCTGTCCGCAGCAATTTAGGTGAGCTAGGAAAAGTAGGTCCTGATCAGAGCTAGAACTTCAGGGAGGCACAGGGCAGTAACTGAGAAACAGTCATTGATCAACAGAAATTGAGTGCCTACTATGTGTCAAGTCCTCGGCTAGGTGATGGGGAGGTCTCCTCCACACCCCGGCACTGAATGGGGGTGAATAGTGTAGGAAAAATCAGGTTCAGCTTTGATGTGATTTCGACACCTGTGAGAAAAAGATGGCTTAGCAATAGTTACCACTCCAGAGGTTAGACCCTGGTGAGATACCAAGGTGGCTGTTGCTTGCTCAATAGGGGTTAGGATTGGGGGTGGGGACTAGTGTATGCAGGGGAGAGAATGGGGAGGTGATCCAAGAAAAAAAGAGAACATGTGAACTCTGCCCCAGTAGAGAAGTGGGATAAATGTCTTATGTCCCTTTTTGAAGAATGAAAGACATTCAGGTACAGTTTATAAAGTGAGAAAGAACAGCAAATTGAGTTTTGCCGGGAGGGAGCTTTTTCAAGATTCCTTTCCAGGCATTTTGCTTTAAGGAAGCCCCTTCCTTTCCTTCCCTTCACCTCTGTCCTACTCCCCTACACCCTTGTGCTTCCCTCCCCATGTGACCTCTCTTCTCCTTGCCCTTGCACCTCCTCCAGCCTGTTGCTTACCCCACACTTGTCATGCTTCCGTTCTCCCTGTTCCTGAGCGTCCCTGCTGCACTCCTGCTTCCTTCCTTGGGCGGAGCTAAGGCAGAGCGAGCACAGGCCAGAAGACCCAGCCATGGCTTCTAGAAAGCGCACTGGCTTTGTAATCGCAGAGACCTGGATTTAAATCCTATCCTAGCCACTCCCTGGCTGATTGGCTCTCTGTGGCCAATTCACCCTCTCTGATCAGTTTCTTTATCTATAAAATGTAGATTTTAATACATGCTTTAGGATTGCATGTTGTATGGATTAAAGAAATTATATATGAAGCATCTAGCATGTCTGGAGCCCTGTAGGTGCTCAGTAGACTGTAGGTTTGTGGAGACAGGCGTGAGCTGGGTCACTTAGATCGAAGGGCTCGGAGTGGAAGGGAGGGAGGCACGGGGAGGCTTTCCTGCATGGCCTGGTGGGGAAGGGCGAAGCGTACGCCTCATTCACAGCAAGGGTGCTGGAGCAGGCAGTGAGCAGCAAGTGGCAGAGGCACATGAGGATGAGATGGGGACCTGGTGCCTGCGGAAACCAGGAAGGGGTCTTTAGATGGAGCCGATAGTTGGGTAAACAATTTTGTATGTCAGTGCACTTGTTTCTTGTGGCTCAAGTTAGTCAGTCTGAAACTCCAAGACATTTCCAACCAGAGAATTATGTTCTCTCATTCAGATAGAGAGAGGCATTTTCATATGTGAATACAAGAGGTTATCTTCTCACATGTACATATAGAGAGACCTTTCCAGTATGAAGATGAGTTCACAGGTTTCCGGTGCCCTGAGTTAGATGTGACCAGGTTAGTAGTAGTCATTGTTCCTCAGGGGACACCCTCACTCCAGGGTATCTACTCTTCTGGTGCATCCCTGTGTCCCAGGGCTCTCCCTGAGGTCATTCCCACGCAGAGCCAAAGCGTCATGGTCTTATCTTGGGGAGAGTCAGAAAACCGGTTGGAAAACATGCAAAGAAACATTAATCCCCTCAGGGGAAATCTGCCTCTACTGGAATCCCAGAAGGGTTCTGCCCTCATGGCCCCCATTCCATGTCCACCAAGAAACCTCAATTCCTTGTGCTTTGGCTCACCTCCAGCCCCTCCTTAAAGATCCTTTTCTAGGATAGGAAAGGCCCCGCCATGGGAACAGACAGTTGCTGATGAGGTGAGAGAAGACATGCCCTTTCTTGGTATAGAAAAAAGAGGGATATTCAGTTTCCTCTATGCAGATCAGGTGAACTGACTGGTCCCAGCCCTGAGTGGCCCTGTCCTGCCCTAGGAGGTTTCCCTGGGGAGCTGACCCTGCCAGGAGGTATCAAGAGGAGGTACAACCAGAAGGGCCTAGAATGGAGAGTGAGACGAGACTTGGGCACTCAGTCCCCATCATCAGGACGTTCTTTTCCATGCTGTGTACAGTCTCACCTTCTCACACCTTTGTTCATACCAACCTCCCCACCCCCGCCCCCACCTAGTGAACTCCTATCCTAGCAGAAGGTTCAGCTCAAATGTTATTCTCCCCATTCTTCCCTATTGGAGTTGCTCTTTCTTTCCACTGTGCATCTTTCTATAGCCTTATCCCCTCAAATCGGCCCTGTTTCAGCCCACCTTGTATTACAGCTTTATGCTCAAATGACAATACATTTGTGCTCAAAGGCCTCATTCCCCCAATTGTATTGCACATTCCTTGTGGTCAGGGCCAGTGTCTGAGATAGCTCTGTGTTCCCCAGAGGCACACAGTTGATGCAAAAAAAAACAAGGACCATGTCGCAGTCTGTCCTCACTAGGCTGCTGATGGAACAAACTTTTGGGAGTCCTCCAAGCCTGCACAAGAGCACCACCTGCTGCTGCTGTTTTCAGGAGACACTCCTCCAATACTGTCACTTAACAACGGGGGTTTTAGCAACAGAGGTTTCGCAACGGGGGTTTCATCTTGCGCTGGAGAGATGGGGAGGCAGGAAACGCGTCCTGGTTCTTGGGTCGGACTGCAAGGGAGAGCAGCAAGCCCTGGATACACTAAAGGAAAGACATGACCTGCTGACTGGGTGCCGGGGAGGAAAGAGTACCCGTGATACCTACAGGCCTTCATGTGAGGGGGGTGACTGCAGGATAGCAGTGGAAGGCAATCCCAAAAACATTTTGGAAGAAGGACGGATGACTAAATCAAACTCAAATTTTAATTTCTTTTAAGACAAAGCAGTGAGAGAATGTGAGAGAATGGGTGGCAAAGTTTGCTAAAAGCATTACCATGAGCTCTCTGGTTATTGCCTATCTGCCCTAGTCTTAGGGACAGTGACACTATTGAAACACTGGAATTGCCCCTGGTCCTCTGAATAAGATTGTCAGAGAAACGGAGGGTCTTGAGGAGTGATTGGGCTCTTCGGTCCACGAGGCCCACCTGAGCTCCTGCAGGTGGGGTCTGGAAGCTGGAAGCATGACCAAGCATCTCCTCCATGCTCCCTCCCTGCCTGCTGCTGGAAGGGGGAAAGGGGAGTCCCAGCTCTCTTCCTGAGCTCAAGGTCAAGCCCACCTAGCACAGACCCCTTGCAGCACAGCACCCCTTCTCTCAGAGAGAGGCTCCTGAAGGAGTGCCACCTCCTCCTTACCCCATGTGACTTTCCCCCCCAGATATGCAAGTGATTGGCAGGGCCGATTTTAGGACATGTGGGAGGACTGGTTGGGAACATCCAGCAGACACTCCATTTCCGCAGTAACAATAATAGTTACCATTTGCTGAGTGTGTCCTGTCTGCCAGGAACAAGCATTAGCTCGTTTAAATGAACTTGCCAAGGGCCATATCGCAGTTGATGCCTAAATTTAGCTGTGGAATAAAGTTGGGCACTATTTTCTTAGCTTAAATTAAATAGGGTTTGACCTCTTCAAGTCTACACTTTGGGAAATGAGGGAAACGCATTCCCTCACTCTATTCCTGAAAATATTTTATCAGCATCTGTGGTTCAGATGGAAGGAATGCGGCTCATTGGAGTCAATTTCCCGGGGCTGCCCGGCCGGCTCCTGGCTCGGTGGGTCCTGTTTCTTGTCCCCCTCACTTGCTGGCTCCTGAATGCCCATTTCTTCCCCCCAGCAGGGTACTGGGTGTCTTGCCATTGCTGCTTGGAGTTCAGGCCACCCAGGCGAGCACACTGGAAATAAAATACAAGAAGCCCTTACTTAAAGTCTGAGAATATCTATATTAATGATGGACTTGGTGAGACTTCCTTATATCCCTTAGCATAAGGAGGGCAAGGGCCAGCAGGGAGGCCTTTGAAGGCCTGCCGTGAGCACGTGCTTTTCCAGGCAGAGCTGAGCCGCGGCTCACTTTCAAGGACAGTGTGTGATTTTAGCACGAAGGTTTGCGGCCTGGATTTCTCTCATCAGAAAGCAGCTATGTTTTTGCGACTGCCAGCTTATCCTGTCTGAACCCAGAGGAAGGGGAGAGGAGTTAGCGTGCGTTCAGCGTCTTCGATGTGCCATGCGCTGTGTGGGCACCTTTCCTGTGTTATCTGTTCGCCTCCTTTAAGTTTATCTTCTTTGACCCAGGCATTGAAGGGTTCGTGAGAAAAAGGAGTGCAGAGGGAAAATGAGGGGGAGCAGGATTCGGTGAACCCTCAGCTAGTGAGAAGTCTGCAGTGTGCCACTTGGTTTTGTTTTCTGAGATCAGGGCTGGCTTGGAATCCCTTTTGCAATGAGACGAGTGACCATCTGGTGGCCTGAGTGTGGACACCCAGTTCAGGATTAAAAGCGAATTTGACCCTTCACTCCCTTTCAGTGCTTCACCACTGCGTAAAGGCCCAGTTCCTCTGCCTTTTGTCCGTTGCCCCTCTGTGACCTGGTCCCTCTCTTTCTCTTGTCATCCCTTCTCGTGACTTCTCGCTTTCTGCTCCAGAGTGCTTTGTACCTTCTCTCTAGTCCTTGTTGTTTGTTATAAGCCTCCAGGCCTTTGCTCAAGCTATTTCCTGGCATGCAGATGCCCTTTTCATCTATACCTTCTTCACCTAAATCCCATTGTCTTTCAAGTGTTGTCCAGCTGTCTCCACCTTCTGGAAGCCATCCACGCTTTCCCTACCTCTACCTGTACCAGGTGGGACCAAGCGCTCCTCTGCTGTCAGCCCATAGTATACGCTTTTCATAGGACTTTTTGGACTTAAAACTGACAGAATATTGAATACATTTGTGTCCCCCTCACTGGACCTTGATCTTTTATCATCAGTTTTTAATTCAGTGTCTGGAATCCTGCGGGTACTAAATAAGTGAAGTAAGTACTAAGCCTCATGAACACGACATTATTTATATCAGGCTGCTTTTGGCTATAAAAAACAGAAAACTCCACTCTGTTGCAGTGATCCATCTTTTAATCCATTTTGTCCCTTTCTGTCCTATTTTTCAAGATGTTAATCATGGTTATTGTGAAAGTCTTATTTGCTAATTCATAGCCTGATAATCTCTGGGTCTGTTTCTGTTGGTTGTTTAATTTTTGATTAGCATTCACTTTTCTCTGCTTCATATGTCTAGTAATTTATTTATATATACTGGGTATTGTAAATGTATTTTTTTATAGACTCTTGACTAGATTATCTTTCTGTAAATACTGTTACGTGTTGTTCTGGGATGCAGTTAAATTACCGGCAGGTCTTCATCATTTTGAGCCTTGGTTAAGTCTTTGCTATGGGCAGGTCTACTTCTATCTTTTCATTAATCCTAGGATGTAGTCCTTAGTTTTAGGATGTGGTTCTTATTCCTGCAGCATGGACTTTCTGAGGTCCTAACTCAGAGTGTTCACAAAAGTCTCACTATTTGGATTGGAACTTCCAACATTTCCCCAGCACTGTGTAACTTCCAACATTTCTGCTTAACTCTCCATCTCCTCTACCTTCCACAGCTGTTCTCTGCTAGATCTTCTGGAGTCTTGCCTTGCATGTGCACAGCTCAGGATTTGGCCAAGAACTGGAAGAAAAATTTAATGAAGATTATTTTAGGGTTTTTTTCCTTAACTTCCTCGTCTCTAATAGCCTATTACTGAAATTCCAACCACCTTACCTATACTGAACTCTAAAAACCTTTTTGTTTTTTGTTTGTTTGTTTTTATTTTTCACCCATCAATACTGATGCTCTCTGTTCAGCTCCTGTTTCCTTGCTCCACAGCTTGAAAAAATACCCTCAAGGAGAAAGCCAGGGTGAATATGGTGCTGACACGTGTGTTGCCCTTCCTTCAAGGACCATTGATCTATGTTGGTTGTTGACCAGTGCTTTCAACTTGTTTATCAGTAGGTTAAATCTGATTCCAGCTAGCCCATCGTGGACAGACTGTAAGTCTCCACATGAACTGTTTCTGAATTATGCGTCAGTCACCCGGAGTGTTCCTGTTGAATTGGAGTTTCACGGAAGCTGTATTTTTTTAAGAAAACATTTCCGATAGCTTTGAATTAAGTCTAGGTTTGTGAATGACTGTGGCAGACACTGGAGCAGTAAGTTCAGAGGTTAGAGAAATCAGAATGGGCTCAGTTGGTCAAAGAAGGCTCCAAGAGGAGGTAAGACTTCAGTTGTATTTCGAAAGATGGGAATACTCTGGATAGTTTGGTGTGGAGCACAAGTATGGGGTTAGCAGTGAGTACAGTATGTATTTTCATGGTTGTGAATAGCATAGGGCTGGAAAGGATGCTTGGTGTAGGACAGGGTATGAATAGGGAAAGGCACCTTTGGACCCATTGGAGAGGAAGGGGGCGCCTTGAATGCCGGAATATGGAGTTTGGATTTCTGCATTGTAGATGCCAGATAGCAGCAATAATTTTGTGTGGTTTATTTGTTTGTTTGTTTTATTTTATTTATTTTGCGGAGTTGAGGGAATGACATAGTGAAAGCAGTGTACTAGAGCAGTGGGCCTGGTGGGGGCAGATGGTTTGGTATAAGGGAGGAAAAGGAGTCAGGGAGACCAGAAAGGAGTGATGGGAGTAATCTAGGCAGGAGATTTGAGGGGTGACTGGTAGCAGCACTGGAAAGGAAAAGGTGTATTTCAGAGTTATTCAAGGAAAGAAAGAATAAACGGGTTCTGGGGCATAGGGTGAAGAGATGGGAAATGAAGAGAAGGTAATATTTTCATAGAAAAGGTATAGTAGTTGGAGATGCTGTGGAACATCGAGGGGATATTCATGTATTCATATTGAATCCGTAGGCACCATGTCACTAGGAATAGTCTGAAATTTAGGTGTGTATTTGGGAGACAGTTTGACGGTGATTGAAAAGCATGGACTGTGGAGTTATACAGACCTAGAACTGAATCTTCAATATGCCATTTGAGTTTTCATTATGTGACCTTGACCAAGTTATTTAATCTCTTTGAGTCTGTTTCTTAAACTAGAAAAAGACGATGATGGTATCTCCTACCTGATAGGGCTGTTATGAGCCTTGAGATAACGTGTATAAAGCTCATTGTGAAGAGCTTGATACATATTTATTCTTGTCAGTTATCTGGGAAGTTAAGGTGAGAGGGTACCCTGAAACAGAGGAAATTGTATAGGATTAAGGTTCAGATGGACACTAGATTCTAAATTCATCTCCATCAGTTACAAACTGTGTAATCGTGGTCAATTTATTTCCCCTCTTTGTACTGAGTTTTCAGCATGTTTAAATGGAATTAACCTCAATAAGTCTAACGATAAAAATAAATTTTAAGAAAATGGAATTAACAATGGAATTAACTTTTTAGCATTATTATAAGGACTGCATGAGATAGTCTATGGAGGTTCTTGGCATAGGGCCTGGCACACAAAATAGGAAATATTACTCATGTTGTTGAAGTTGTGAGCCCGGGTGGATTTTCATATGGACAGAGTCTGATGAATTAAGGACAGAGGGCTGATGGCCAGGTCTTGAGACTGTCACAGTAAGGGTGTAGAGGACAGGAAAGGAAGCCCTGAAGAGTCAGCCAGAAAAATGGAAGCGAGTCTGGATGAACCAATATAGGATTGGAGGGTTGGTGAGCTTTCAAAGTGTGAGTATTCCTACTGCTTTTGTCATGCTGAAACTAGACATGCTGTGTCAAGGAGGAGAGTGCTCGTGTGTGAAAGTGCTGGTTCCCCTGAGAGAATTTAGTGTTGGATAGAGACCTAGGAAAGCAGCAGGGAGAAGCTCATCCTGTCTGCAGCCAGATGGTCTGCCCCTGAAGATGACCTGGTTTGAGGGCCAGAGAAGGTAGAGTTTCAAAAGGAGCTGCATCAGAGTCTGATGTGTGATGAGAGGAAAGAAGTGGCTGAATGAAGAACTCAGAAAGGCGGAGATGATTAGTTTCACTGTGGGTGTGGACTGAAGAAAATAGTAAAGGCACACCCTACCAAAGCAGGTGAAGCAGAAAGTGGATGGAGGAAGAACAAAGGCAGCAGGGGCAGAGCACACTCCTGCAAGTTTTGTGGTGACAGGAGGGATAGATGGAATGAAGCTCTGCAAGGGGAAGCAACAGGGTTAAGAGTACCACCATGAAACTCGGCCTCCTGGTTTTGAATCTTGCCTCTGCCACTTAGTAGCTGTGTGGTTTGGGGCAAGTTAATTAACCTCTTTGTGCTTTAGTTTCCCCATCAGTAAAACGGAGATGGTAATACTGGGGGATAATATTGGGGAAATAATCGTGAGGTTATGAAGAAGATTAAAGGAGTTAGCGTATGTAAAGTGCTTAAAAAAATACCTGGCACATAATGAGCGTTCAGCAAATGCTAGTTGCTATTATTGTTGTTTTTACCATCACCATGACTGCCATAATTGAGAAAATTGAAAATGAGAAAGGAAGATGGAAAAAGGGAAGACAAGGAGGGACACAGTGCTGTTGTTTTTATACTTTGCTCTGAAAAATGGATGCATCCCCTACCAGGGAGGAGTCTTCCTAGAGTCTCTTGAGTGTTCTGAATTATAGGACTGCCATGGACCACCTTTAACACTGATCTACTCAAGGCAGCAGAAGATGGGAACCATGGCTTGCTGGCAGGGTGATCCTTGCACTGTGTAGCTCAGGTATCAGGAGATAGGACCCATGGAAGGCAGCTGCAGGAGCTGCCATGGCTTCAAAGCTCCATGCCCCACAGGAGCCAGTGTCTCCTGTAACAGCTCCATTGGCATAGCATCCAGGGTCCCTGCAATCGACATACCAGTTACAAGAGCCACCCCGCTTAGGGAAGCCCAAAATATGGTGTCCCCATCAGTATTTATAGTTCATTGTTAGTCCTTTCAATCCAGGTAGGGTTTACCAATCAGGAGTGAGGGGACTATTTTTACCACAGGCATAATTTAGTATTGTGTAGGCACATACTATCTTGATCTGTTTCCAGGGAAACAGAACTGGGATGTTAACTGAAGGTCAGATTATCATGCAGAAGGAGAAAGGGTTTTGCTTTTAACCCCTTACTCGCTGGGAAGGTTCTAGATGTAAGCAACATGTTAGGATGTTAGATCTGAGATTTGGGAACTAGGGAATTTAGCTATAGAGGGTGTAAGAAATGTGCTAGGTGATCTACAGCATGTCTGTGGAAACAGCCTGGCTGGTGAAATGTCTTATGTCCTATCTGATTGCTGAGGCTACAGTCTTCCAGGTAACTAGGCTTAGACATCCTAGTAGTGTAGCTGGATTTATGGTGAAAGGTAAAAATGGCTTCTCTTTTATACAATATATTAAAGCATGCCAGCTAACATGCAAAAATCCTAAAGGAAAACAGGCAGAGCCTAGAGAATCTTATCTCTCTCAATAGTCATTTATTGTCACCTACAGTCAGGCACAAGTCCCAACCACTTCCCCTGTTTATAAAGATACCAGTATAAAGATTGTCTCTTAGAACCTTGAATTCCCTGAGGCCTGCAAGCCTAGCAAAATACAAAAGTGGCAAGGTATCAGATTCCCTTCAATAAGGAATTCTAGGAATCTAGAACCTAGGCTCACATTTTGTGGTCTTCTTTTTTTCCTCCCTCTTTGCCCCACTTTGGAAAAGCAGGAAAACACATTCCTAGGAGAGTAAATAATTGAACACCAGGGTTAAAGGGCCTTAAGGGTCCTGGACCAAAACATACATGGGGTTTGTGTGTTGCCCTGTTTGCACAAGAGTATGTGCTCCAGGGTCAGAGGTCATTTGGAAACAGAATTGTCAAGTGGGGAAACTTGCTTCTGCCCTCGCCCCCACTTCTCATTTTAGGGCTTTTCTTTTTCTGTCTAAGGCTCCTCTGCCACCCCATTTTAGGATATCATTCCTGGGTTGTATTCACAAAGGGTCTTGCTTTCTTACTGAGCTGTCTCTGTATTAGAATAAACTAGTTCCAGGAGGAGTTGCAGGAATAATGCATTTTCATAGGAATCTCTCTGAGTGAAAAACTGTTAAGAGCCAAAGGAGTTGAGTGTAATAGCGAAAGAGTTGGCATGTGGCAGAAAGGGTGGGAAAGGGGGAATTTGGAAGCAAGGTGGGAGGAAGTGAGATCCCTGGTCAGGCCACACAGGGAAGGCGGGAGGGCAGCAGTGTGCCCAGGCACAACCTTGAGGGAGTGTATGGGGTCTCTGAGTCTGTGTGGGCAAGAGCATCCACAGGGCCCCTGAGGTAGCACCATGTCGTTGCTCTAGGGGTGCATTGCCAGAGGGACGGGCTGTGGACGTGTGTGTTTACGAGCTGCAGGTGCGATTCCATTAGCCCACGGTGAACCTACTGCAAGTCTGAATCTATACCCTTCATCTGTTTTCTGCTCTAAATGAAAACATTAGGGAAATATATGTGGTAGAATATTCTCACAATATGGACTTAAGTGCTATCAGATATGTAGCACTTAACAAAACATAAAACCATTATCCTATTTGAATCTCACTACTACTACCCTAAGTTCGAAATAGTGTACATTGTTATCCCCGTTTTATAGTTAAGGAAACTGGGGTTCAGACCAGTCACCCAACTTGTCAAAGCTTACACAGCAGCATCTGCACTGGAACCCGGGTCTGCTGTTTGAAATCTCTGTTCTTTATACTCTAAGACACATACAGTTTTCTTGTGAAATTCACTACACAACATGTTTCCAGATGTAGCAAGGTTGGCCTGCCAGGATGTACTGAGGGCTCTCTAGGCTGCAGGCTTTTATGGACGAGTCACTACAGTGTACAGGATATAAGGGACACAGGTGATACTGGAATGTGCATATTTAGGCAAAGAAGATCCCTTGGTCGTCTTCCATCCTCTTAAGCAAATCATCAAAGCTGAATATGAGCAACTTAAAAACCTGTGTAATCCATGATTACAGACAGTATAAAATACTAACAGCAGGTGGCAAGGTAGTTTGAAAGTTAAAACTCTAAATCAGATTCCATTGCTAAATTTGGCAAATGAGGAAAATAAGCCCAAGATCTTTATTTAATCGCTTTGATCTATGAAATAGTTTGTGCTTCATTAAAAAAACAGAACAATAATAACCTTTTCGTTATCCCCATCCTTAAAAGAAAACAGAAAAGAGGTTTCAGTTTATTTTTCTAATTTGCATTAAAATAGATTCTTTTTTCCATTTATTGTATATTAAGAATTGAATTTTTATTTTTTTCACTAAATTTTAGCCAGTATAAAAAACTACCTAGCTTAGTTAAGAAAACACCAAAAAGAAAAGAAAGAAAAGAAAAAGCCCAGATATCTTACATGTAACATCTTCTTAATTAGACAAAACTATGTTCCAAACAAAGAGATAAAATTTCATTATTTAGACATGAACTTTCCTCTTAGAGGAATTTTGTTGTTTTAGTACATTTTTTGAACCTATCATTTGTAGCTTCTCAAAAACAAAAAACAAAACAAAACAAAACAAAAAAAAACCCCAGATCAAAATGTTTGAAACCACTATCGAGATATTATCTTCAGTTTTTCTTTAGATCTTTGGGTCGGTCTAGTTCAAGTGTTTTCTAGAGAAACCAATTCAAATAGATCAAATAATAAAATGTTCTGGGTGGAAGAGAGCTTAGAAGGGGTCAGCTTGTCTGGAAATTAGCAACTCCAGAGCCTATGGCCAACTTGCTCATGCATTCCTGAGCATTTATTGACAGGAGTGGAGCTATTTGAATCAGCTGTCCCCAAGCACCGACGGGGCAGGGAGGATCAAGGAGAGAGGAGGAGCCCTGGGTATTGGAGAGTGAACAACCCCATGTGAGGGACAGCACCTTACTTCAGCAGGAGCCTCACAGTGCGCTTGTGGCTGCCTAGTGAGGGTTAACTGCCCGGTGTAGCCCCAACAGAGTGAAGGAAGTGTGGCAGTGTCCCAAGAGCCTGGTTCAACAGGCACTCAGTGAATGTGCATTGGATAGAATGCATGGATTCCAGAGGCTGGACTTCACTTCTCGGACCCTGTTTTCCATCTGCAACATGGGCCTGATGGATGCAGTGAGAAGTGTGAGAAAGGACGTTTTGATAACGCACCAGATGGCTGTCAGGGCTGAGACGCAGAAGCTGCCTTTTTCTGGCTATCAAAGTCAGTCTCCTCACTGACGTGATGCCTTTTCTTTTTTATTAGTTTCAGGTGTGCAAAACAACATAGTGGTTAGACATTTATATGCCTCACAAAGTGGTAACCCCAATAGGTCTATATTACCCATCTGACACTGTACACAGTTATTACAATATTATTGACTATATTCCTTATGCTGTACTTTACATCCCCATGAGTATTTTTCTAAATTATAGTTGACAATATTATTTTATATTAGTTTCAGGTGTACAGCGTAGTGGTTAGACATTGATATAATTTATGTGATTTTATTCAAAAAGAAGTGTAAGTTTGTAGCAATGAATGTGCTCACTGATCCAGGAGATTCAATAAATAAAAGGATTTTTATTTTTAATGAAAAAATATATTCTCTAAGTTTCCAGGTTGAACTGATTGTGAACCAGGATGTTTACCTCTATTCTGGGAACCACTTAATGATCCCTAGCAAATGAGGACAAGTCCAGAAATGAAGTGACTTGGCCATAGTCTCATGGATAGTGAGTGACAGAGCCAGGCCTGGAACCATTTGCTTGCACACACGCACATGAGTGCAAACACGTGCTCACACGTGAACATGAACACACACATGCACATTCTCTCTCTGCAGCCAGTTCCACTGAATGTAACAAAAATGAAAGTGGCCCTTGCCAGGCTTGCAAGGGTGAGGATTATATACTGTTAGGCAGCAGATTCAGGCCCAGAGAAGGCCTGAGACAGTCCAATAGCAAATAGCCATCTTGAAGAGACCCTGGTTCCTGATATCACGTAGGATCATCGGCACCCCCGCACCCGAGCAGACCTTTTTCTCCCTGCCCGAGACGTGTGTCACCTCTTTGGAATGCTGCCTCCACCACAGCCGAACTTCCCCAGAATACCCAGCCACTGGAGAGCAGCTCCTGTGCTCTAACGTGGAGTGTGGGACAGGGCAGAATGGCGCGGATGCGGGCTTCATTGTGTGAGTCGCACATTCAGGGAGCTGCACAGTTCCTCCCGTAGTTTCCTTTCTTGCCTGTCTTTTAACTCACTTTTCTTACTGCTTTCCACCCTAACTCGCCCGTGTTCAGCTCTCCTAGCTTGGCCGTCCAGCAGGGACCTGGCCCTGGGCCATCTAATCATGCTGGAGCTAGTGTAACTCCACTGCTTATTTGCATACCTAAATAGCATTTAACAGAAAATCCAGGGAAGGTCAGTTCGAGGCCACTAGGACAGCCAAGAATGTATGGAATGAGTGCTTTTCATCACAAGTTCCAAGGACTTCAGGCAATTCACATTTTTATTAACTTCATTGATTCTTTTGTCAATAAGGAAAAGAGATGAGAAATTATTTTAAAGTAGGATTGAGAAGAATTTTAAAGATCAAAAATTATAGAATGAGATTCCTCTAAACTCCAGGGGCACCTGTCTTCTTTCCCCTCCCCTCATCCTTAATAATAATTTATTATAGGCAAAAGCCCTGCCTCAGTGTCTGCGATGTGGGGCTGGCCATGGTGGGCCAACCCAGGACAGTGCATGCCTGAACATTTGCTGACACTTGAAAGTGAAGAATGATACTTTTGTCCTTCCTTTATTATTTGTGTAGGTAGCCAGAGGTGATCGGGGTAATTCAAAAAGGGAGAATCATCTCTAAATCATGCATGTTTGCCTTCAGGAGGTGATGTTTGTATACTTAAATGAGAGTTGTCACAATCTCTCTCCTGACCTTCAGACACAGGAATCTAACTGCCCATAGGACACCTCTTGAAACCCTCATAAGTCAAACTCAGCATGTCTAAAACTGAACCCACTGTTTACCCACCCATCCCAGCTTCTTACCCTCCTCTGAAGGCAGCACATTTTTCTTAAAAGGACCCAGGACTCCATGCCAGAGTTCCATGCCAGATGCCCAGCTGTCCCCCAAGCTCTCCCTTGCCCTCCCCCCCAAACAATTGAATCCTCAATCCCTTCCTAGTAGCTCTCAAGTCTGCCCACTCCTCCAACTCCATTGCCACTCCTCTAATCCGGGTTTCCAGGTTTTCACCTTCGCCAGAATTACTGTAACAATTTCCTAATCATTCTCTCTTACCCCTCCAATCCTTGTTTCATGCTATTACCAGAGCTCACATCAGACTTCACTGCTCAGCTTACAACCCTCCACAGACATCTTGCTGCCCCCAGTGCAGGGTCCAGGTTTTCTAAAGCCTGTGTTCAGGACTCTCCATGGTCAGTTGTCCCATCCACCTCTAGGACACACCTTCTCCACACATCAGCTCCAGCACAGCTGAGGTGCTTTCAGAGCCCTGGAGACATTGGGCTGCCCCACATTTCTGCCCCTTTGATCTCCCCTTTACCTGGAGCTCACATCCCACTCATCTTCACCTGGCTCATTCCTAGCTGAGTCAAAGCTCAACTCAAGTGTCACCTCCTCTGAGAAACCTTCTCTGCTCTCCTGTGTCCCTTTGTCTTGATATTACAGATACTTTCTTCGAGCTGTGATTTTAATCAGATCACATGCCACGTTGTACTAACATTGTACCTGAGTCCATGTCTGCTTTCTACACTGGCCTTCAAGCCACTCAACCTCCAGAACCACATTTTTGCTTTTCTGTTGCCTCAGGCAGACAGTGCCTGGCACCGTAAATGTTGGTTGAATGTAACTGAAAAAGTAAATTCATTTTTCTGTTTAAAAGAAAAGGATGGAATGAGGCTGCAGTTACACTTCCAGGAAAGTTGGCATGACCTTTGCATCTTCTCAGCCTGCACCTGTGCTCAGCTAAGCTGCAGCCCTTAGCCCACCCCAGGCTATGGTATCAGTCCCACATACAGCTGTGACTGTATGGGCAGAAAAATTATGAAATATGTAGCTTAAATGGATGTGAAAAATAAGTAGGATTTCTTGACTCCGGTACTAGGGAAATCTAGCAACAAGGTGGAGATCAGGCAAGGCTCCATCAGTGCTCTGCTTTTGTTTCCTGCCACTGTTTTTGTTATACCCTCTCTCTGCCCCCTGGCTTCACTTTTAAGCTATCAGCAGAATGCCTGAGGCTCAGGGTCACAATGACAGAATCAGAAGAAGAGCAGTTATAGCTAAAGAACTGAAGTTCTGTTTCCCAGAAACATGCCCTCATATTTTATTGTACTGAATTGGATAACATTCCTGTTTCTGAGACAGTCCCATTGGCCAGGAAATGTTATATACTGATTGGCTTAGGTCTGGTATCCTGAGGAAAGAGAACCCTTAGACTATCCCCCAGAGCTGGGGTTCTGGTCAATGACCCTGAAAGCATGTGGGGAAGAGGTGGAAACCTAAAAGAAAACCAGAGTACAGAGCAATGGGGTGGTGGGGGTGACGGCTCAGTATGCACTCTGCCAGACAGTACATACTTACTCTACCCTGAATCTCTTCCTCTGCTGGTTCCTGATGGGTTTTAGCAAAATCCCTGGACTTGTGAGGCTGTGGAGTTATTATACAAGAAAAGCTGTTTCAGTTCAGAGTCAATTCAGCAGTGTGTGGTTGTGCAGTGTGTACATGGTACGTTAAGGCACCCTGTTGCTTCCCAAAAGGGTTTCTCTCTCCTCTATTGGGCAGTAGGGAGTAGATTAAGCCTCCCAGTCCGTCCCCTCATCACCTGTCCCTAAAGCACACATGGGCACTTTTGAGGCTTTGTAAAACATCTTACAAAGGGGAAGTAACTAGGGATAGTAGTTAGCTTCCTCTCCCCGACTCTCTTCCTCATTTTCCCTTAGGCTCTGTAGAGAAACACCCAGGCCCGTGATGAGTCCTTATGCTCAAGGAAAGGGCTCTCCAGAGAAGACAGGCTGTGGGCCACCCCGCTCTGAGAGGGATGACTGGATCTCACTGGGCAGCAGCAAGAGGGCTTTCTTTTTCTTCCAGTAGCTCTGAAAGTTTTGCGCTGTTGGACACATGACCCTTCTGATTACTCTGTACCATCTTGTCCCATCTAGATGTTCGACTGGATAAGCCACAACAAGGAGTTATTCCTCCAGAGCCATACAGAGATCGGCGTCAGCTACCAGCACGCCCTGGACCTCCAGACACAGCACAATCACTTCGCCATGAACTCCATGGTGAGTGGAAGCCCTGCTGTCCGCACCGCTCGGGGGGCAGCAGAGTGCTGAGAGGGAGGCGAAGAGGGGCAGGAACAGACTTCCCACCTGAGAAGGAATGAGAAGCTCTGCCTGTGCAGGTCCTTTAACATTCCGTTGGCCAGGGTGGTGACGTGTGCAGGACATGCGGCCAGCCGGCTGCTCTGTAGCAGACCATGGCCCCATTTTTGCCTCCGGACCCTGCTTTACAAGGCAAAAGGAGTGTGCTGGGGTTGTAGAAGCAGTTAGCTCAGCGCAGGACTAAGAGGGAGAGTGACCAATTCTGCTCCACTGATTTAACCAGCTAGCGTGTGAGTCGCTGGGCTGCGTGGCGAGGGGCGTCAGCTTTGGCACATTGGAAATGGCTGAGTCGATGGGGCTGTTTAGACTGGAGAAGAGGAGCTTTAAGGGACACACCGTTGCTGCCTTCAGTTGTGTGAAGGGCTCCCTGGGAGAGAAGCGGGTAGAATTGCTTTGTGTTGGTCTAGGAGCAGAGCTGTCCAGGGGACAGCGGCTGGGGGGAGGCAGGACATGGCTCAGAGGGTGGAATGCATTGGGAGCTAGTGAGTACCCCATCATGAGGAGTGTTCAAGCAGACTCTGAATTCAGAGAGGGGTATTTGCTAGCTTTGTGACCCTAGGGAATTTACCTCTCTGTGCTTTAATTTCTTCATCTGCAAAATGGAAATAATAATAATAGCTACCTTATAGGTTGTCATGAAGACTCAATGGGTTAATTGTAAGGCAGCTGGAGCTGTACCTGGTATATAGTAATCACTAAATAATGAGATGATGATGATGGTGATGGTGTAGGAGTCTAGTTCAGATAATACCTGTGATCCCTCATAAGAACAACACTTTGGGGTACTGTTTTTATGTGGTCGCCCCAAGGAAAGCCTTTCAGAATCTTGTCTGCCCCATTCACCAATTGTATTTTAAATGCCTGCAACCCAAGTCTTTTTCCTCTCTGCCAGCTCTTCCTACGTGTACTACTGGTCCAAAAGAATACCTTTACCATTCCCCATAAATCCGAACACCAAAGACACCTTGTCATTTCAGCCAATGACTCTGGGAGGGGTGGAAGGATTAGAGAACCATGACCATATAAAGTCACAGAGGCCAAGAAAGAAGAAAATTTCATTTTCTGCCACATTGTTTTAAATATGCTATACACTGGACTGCGTGTATTGAGGAAGAAATAATTCTGGCCTCGAGCTGTCCAGTGTCTAATTGAGGGGATAACTCGGACAGTCATGGTGCAGCCTGACATGTGCTGTGACAGAGATGCTGAGTTAACTAAATACCTTAACATCTCAGTGGTTTACACCCATGGGGTTTTATTTCTTGCTCCTATCATGTGCTCCTCACAGGCTGGTGGGAGCTCTGCTCATCAAAGTCACAGGGGGACCCAGGCTGATGGAGCAGCCACCATCTCAGATGCTGCCAGTTGCCTTCCCAGAGAAAGCATGTAGCCACACATGCTGGGTCTGGAACCATCCACCTAGAAGTGACACATGCCACTTTCACTCACATTTCCTTAGTCAATACCAGTCACACAGTCACATCTCACTTCATGGGTAGAGATGTGTGGTCCTACCATGTGTTAGAGAGGAGAGAGTGGGATGTTGTGAGTGGCCCTAATGTCTAGCACAGAAGCCATTGCAGGATGGAAGGCAGAGAGGAACACCGTGAGATGTGCATGGAAACATAGCTCTGGCTGCGGAATAGAAGGTCGTGGGCCCAGGCAGGAAAAACAGCAACATTGATTTTGTTATCAGTTTCGGCCACAACAGTCTTCTGTCTTCATCTTAATGTAGAGACTCATTGCCTTCCAACTAGTGTCCTATAATTGTGTCTTATTCCTGGCTCGCTTTAGTCACAGAGGAGCAGGGAGATTGATCACAGGTGATTTAAGAACACGAACTCAAAGCTGGTCAAGTCTGATTTTCTGTGTGCCTTGTGGATTTGCCCTAGTGAATTTTACAAATTCTGTGCCAGAATCTTCATGTCACCCAACTGCCTGGTCCTAAGGCAGACAAACTCATTTTAATAAAGCAAAGACAAACATAATTAGGGAGGTAAGCCTGCCACCAGGCCCCTCAAAACAATGAACTGCAAAGCTAGATAGAGGCTTTGGCTTTGAATTATCAGCACTACTGCTCATCTCTGTTAATATGGATAATTAAGAGTTAGTGGCCCATCAAACACCTTTCCTCTGACAAATTTACTTTTGAAGTCTCCTTATTCAGGACAAAAATGAGGGTGTAGGGAAGCATCTGCTGGAGCTGGGAGAGAAGAAGAGATTTAATATACAACAACCTATTAGCCTATTCCAGTCGATCTTGAAGTCTCCCACCCTGTGAATGCAGGCAGCACTCAGAGGCCTCTGTGGCCTGATTAGGTTGTATGTCCTCTCTGGCTGTAGGGCAAGGCAAGGGAAATCCCAGGGGTGTTTGAGCCAGTGGCCAGGGCACCTGCACTTTATGAACATGGCCCTGTGCCTTTGTTAACCTGGATGTTTACGGGTTTGTTATTAAAAGGAAATTTCCACAACAAGGGATGTCAGCTTCCCAAACAGGTGAGAGGAGGGAATTACAGAGACCTTTCCTCTGGCCTGAGTAATGATGTTGTTGCCAAGAAGCAGATGAATGCAAGCAGCTACTGTTGGAGCCCAGTGACTATAGAAATGATCTGTTATCCGGGAAGGTGGGAATGTGCATTGTTCTGTAAATTCACCGAAACATTTCTATCTCTGTTCTCGAAAGTTATGCCCACACACCCATACATAGGCCTACACGTCTTTCCATGTAAAGGTATGTATAGCATACTTTGTTTCAGGCTGCAGGTGAGTTCTTTCATACTGAATCCTGATTTACCACTGAAATAGGCCAGTGATTCTTACCTTTCAGGGAGGTCACAAACCCCTTTGAAATCTAATGAAGGTGGTGGATCTTCTCCCAGAGATATGTGAACAAACTTTTTAAAATCAATTTCAGAAGATTCAAGGAAATTCTACATCCTATCAATCAACCTCTCCAATTTACTATCCCAAGAACCTCAGGACTTCTTTATTCTTGCATTCCTCAAGTAATTAAGGATCAGTCATTTTGCTAGATGTTGGTGAACAAAAGAGAGATAGTCTGTCTCATGGAGGTTCAATTTAAATGAGGGAAGGTCAGGTACATTTTTCAATCAATAAGCAGTATTGACTTGCTCATTGGTCATTTATTAATAGTAATTAATGGCCTCTGAATTAACTCCAAAGAACTTATAATTTAAAGAAGCCCTAGGTATATAGTTTTGTAAATGAAAATGATCAACTTGTAATTTATTTGTTTTCTACATTTTGTTTTCATGTGGCTAGTTTTATGTCCTTGTTAAATACCTAACTCCAGTTGATGTGGCCAGTACTGAGAAATAATTATGTATCATTAAATCATGGAGGAAAAAATCAGAAATTTCCTAAATTTTATCTATGAGTTGGTGCCAATAAAGGCTATCATTTATTAACATGCCAAGACTGTGCTAGTGATATCCTCCTGAGAGTGGTTTGTGAGCAACTCTAAAGTAAAAAAGTTAAAATTGGTTGATCTTTGGCTGTTGGTGATAATATGATTTTTGGCATTTCCTACTGGGGAATCCTATTCTTTTGATCTTTAAAAACTAAATGATAATAATAATCATCATAATAATAACCCACCTAGTAAGCCCAGTAGAAAAATATTCTCTGGCTTTTTATGGTGCCTCAAAAAGCCAGGTTTCCTGAGGTCACAAATTCTCCTTCTCCTAAGTGTGTCCTTCTCTTACAGGAGTGTGGACAGATGGATATGGTTAGGTTGTAATATGCAACAGAACAATCATGTAGCCATCCATGTAGTCATCCAGTTCTAGTTCTTAATGAAAAGGACACAGGAGCACATACATAATGCAGCCTTATTTACAATTTTAATTAACTAGTTCTTTGGGAAAAAAAATAAATTGCTAATGGTTTCTGTCTAGCATTTTAAAATATATGATGATATTCCTTTTCTATTATTACGACTGTGAGGATTCACATTAGTGGTAAACATGTGTAGCTAGGCAGCAGGAATCCTTTCTGCTGCAGCATGTTTGATAGCTGCTTTAATCCTATTAATTTGCTCACCAGAGGCACATACTGCCAGTGATGGTGTGCAAATCAGACAATTGCAGCAAAGCCTGTGGTGCTTTCTCTTTGTTTTTGAGGGAAGGTTACAAATGGTAGTACCAAGGAAAAGTCAGATGTGGTGCAAGACAAAGATTCTGAGGCCGGTTTCCTGACCCCAATCTGAGAAGCCTTGCTCTGGGGTACCCTGTCATCTTTGATTCTTGACAGCCTTAAACTATGATTTCGCAGCACTTCCCCACCCCTAAACAGGCAGCACTTCCTATGACAGTATTTCTAAATTTTGGTTTAAGTGCTCACACACACACACACACACACACACACACACACACAGAGAGAGAGAGAGAGAGAGAGAGACACTATTGTGATATTTAAATAGCCATATTTGACCCTGTCATAGTTACAAAGCTCCTTCATAAACCTAAAACCCATTAAAGAAAGAAGAGATCAATCTCATCTGGTATGCATTAGTCTGTTTAGTATGTTCTTTTTTGAAAGACTCATGTTGTGAGCTTGCTAAACATGCATATTTCCTTTTGGCTCTCACCCCAGTCCCAGAAAATTGTAACCGCTGGGGGATGGGGCCCCAGGAACATGGATTTTTAACAAGTTCCCCCAGATGATTTATCTTCATATTAAAGTTAGAGAATTATTGTTCTATGGCTATCTGTATCTTTAAATTGTTACTTATTAAAATAAAGCATTACAAGTTCTGAAGGACAGTCTCATTCCAGCATGACAGCACTTGAGGGGCTCCACATTTAAAGTCTCTGGAAATGGTCAAAGTGCATACAGCAAATAAAGAAACATTTATTAAAGAAAATCTACTAAAACTAGGTAAGAACAGTGAGTCTGTGGTATTTGAACCAAGACCCACTCTCACCCTCTTCCTTCCCAGCTCAATAAGATGGAAACTTTCCTCAAGACTGATGCCACCAAGAACACAGGGCTCCCTTTCTCCCTGAGCTCTCAGTTGAAGAACTGTCTTTCCAAATGAGGCATTTCTTATCCTGCCCCAAGCTACCTGTTGCTAAAGCAAAGTTCTGAGTGATTGTGGCCAAGAGCTGGAACTCCTTCTGCCTAGCCCCTACTCATGGAACAGAGGCTCTGCCATGGGTACAACACCACTGAGAATTCTAGGGCACCAGTTGCCCTTGCCCCAGCTTGTAATGTATAGCCATGTTGGGAGAGGCAAGCCAAGAAGACCTGAGGCTACTTACCCTGCTTTGTTGAGTGTTCAGCTCTTAGAGTGGGAATATCATTCAGGGAAACATACCGTTTTCCCTAACCCCATCTCCAGAGCCATGGCTCAGAGATTTTGCTTGAGGGTAGAAGCAAACTGTAACACAGAGAGCGCCAAATCTTTTCCCAAAGCAACTAACTTCATTTGCAATAGAGAGGAGAAATTCAAACCAACAGCACTCTCAAAAATGCCTTTAAGGGCACCCCGGTGAAATGCAATTGGGAGATTGGTGGAGTCATTGGAGATATAACATAAAATGTGAGGCATGCTCGTTTCCCAGAGAGAACTGGGGAAAAGAGACTTCTGGGGCCAGAGCAAATCTTACGGACTGACCAGAAAGTATCCATCCAAAGAAGGCCAAATTTGATTGGATAGCTCTGTGAAGGAATTTATCCCCCAGGATATTGTTGAAAACAGTAATCAGCTGGAAGTTAGTGGAATTTAACAGCTCAGTGTGATCAAGAAAAGAGAAAGATAAAGAGTGCACTGCCAAGACCATGACTACGGGCATACCCAAGGCTGTAGCCTCATGAGGGGCAATATCAGAGGTTTCCACTGTGGAGGCTGAGGTGGCAAAAAGACCTCACTAAAATACTCCAGCCAGTTACTAAATAAATAAGCAAGAAAATACCAATAACAAGCCCGGAAGTGTATAACAAGAGTTGCTACAATATACTATCTAAAATGTCTAATTTCCAACAAAAATTATAAGACATACAAAGAAACAGGAAAATATGACCAGGAAAATAACAACAACAAACAAACAGATTAAAAATATACCCTGGAAATAACAGGCAACAGAAACTGCCTGTGAGAGCCACTAGATGCCAGATTTAACAAAGACTTCAAAGTAGTCATTATAAATATGTTTTTAAAAAACAAAACTAAAGGAAAGCATTAATGAGGAAGTAAAGGAAAGTATGCTGACAGTGTCTTATCACAGAGAATATCAGTAAAAAGATAGATATAAAAAAGAACCAAAAGGAAAAATGCTATCACCGAAATGAAAAAATTCACCAGAGAAGCTCAACAGTAGGTGTGAAATGGCAGAAGAAAGAATTAGTAACCTTTAATATAGATCAATAGAAATTATTCAGTCTGAAGAACAGAGAGAAAGCAGAATGAGGAAAAATGAATGGAGCCTCAGAAAAATCTGGGACTCCATTAAATGTACCATCATATGCATAATGGGGGTACAAGAAAGCGAGGAGAAAAGGGGGACAGGACAGAAAAAATATTAAAAGAAATAATGGCTGAAATGTTCCCAAATATATTTTAAAACATTAATCTATGCAGCTGGGAAACTCAGAACTTCAAATAAGATCCATAAACAAACACATCACAGTGAGAATACTGAAATCCAACAACAGGGAAAAAATTTTGAAAGCAGCAAGCGAAAAGTGACTTGTCACAGGGAATCCCAATAAGATTAAATAGCTGATTTCTCCTCAGAAACAAGGGAGTCCAGAAGGAAGTGGGATAATATATTCAAAGTACTCAAAGGAAAAAACTGTCAACCAAGAATCATATAATACAGCAAAGCTAGCTGTCTTTCAAAAACCAAGGTGAACTTAAAGATATTCCCAGATAAATAAATACTGAGAAAATTTGTTGCTAGCAGACATACTTTATGAGAAATAATAAAGGAAGTTCTTTAGGATGAAAGCAAGTGACAGACAGTAATTTGAATTCACACAAAAAGACAGCACTAGTAGAGGTAATTATTTAACTATAAAAGACAACATAAATGTATATTTCTTCTTCTTTCTTCTCTTAGCAGATTTAAAAATCCATTGTATAAAATGTACTATTGGGCCTATAACATATAGAAATGTAATATGTTTCCAAGTAACAACACAAAGGAGGTGGGTGAGAGAACAAAGCTGTATTGGGCTAAGGAAATTATTCTGTATTGTAACTAGAGTCCACAGGAGCAAATGAAAACATCCAGAAATGATAAATAAGGAACTTAATGCAACAAAAGCTATAAACATGCATTTACTCTGCTTTCTTGTCTCAGCTTCTTTAGAAGACATAAAATTATAAAAAGTGATAATTAAAATGATCTAATGTTGGGTTTATAACATTTATAGATATAATATATATATAATAACAATATCACAAAAGATGGGGAAAGAGAATGAAGCTACATAGGAATTAAGTTAGTATACATCTGAAACTGATTTTGATAAGATGTTCATGGAAGCCCTAGAGATCAGTTCCCAAGTGGTGGTACATGAACCCCTGGGGGTACATACTGGGCCATTCAGGGGTACACAAAAGATAATCAGTAATGGTAAAAAAACAAGTAAAGTAAAAAAATACAAAACATTAATTATGGAACAATAAATGTTATAAGTAAGTTTGAATCGCCATTATTGGAGACCCTTCAAAATTAGATCACATTAACCAATGATGATTGGTGAGGGCGTGGCTATGAACCCTTCCCCCAAACCACTTTCCTGCCAATCATTATGCACAGTTTCAGAATAATATATTTGCGACGTTTCTAGAACTTCCCCAAACATATAAATATATCTGTAGCCAGACTCTCATCACTTTGGTTATTGACTGAGTAAAGTAAGTGTGTTGCCTTTAATAGTGATTCTTTTCAAATTTTTTTTAATTTAATGTTTAATATAGTTGCAGGTATTATTGTCAGTGATTATTAAGCATGTCAGTTATGGATCAATGGTGGAAAACAGGAATGCTTATAAAAACAAAACTTGATGTAGATTATAACCTTTTGCCAAGCACTTCTCAACACGCATCCACAGCTACGAGTACACCCACACTGGGAGAGAGTAAAAACGTGCATGCCTCAGATACTACACAGAAGAAAAGGAAATACTCTGAAGAGTATATTAAATATGGGTTTTCATCTGTAGGAGATGATGACTGTCCTAAGCCTTTGTGTGTTGTGTGTGGGGAAATACTATCCAATGGTTGCATGAAACCTTCTCTACTCATGTAACATTTAGAAACTAAACACCCTATGTATAAAAACAAAGAAATAGATTATTTTCACCACTTAGAAAAGCATCCAACTGTTACTTCATCTATGATGTCAAGAAAGAAAGACAGTGAGAATGCAGTTGAGGCTTCATACCAATAGCTATTGCTTATTGCATAGCTAATGTGGTAAAACCACACCATAACAGAAGATTTAATTTCTCCTTGTATTAAGCATACTGTTTTTTGTATATTTGGGAAAGTTCATGTCCACAAAATCAATACTATTAATATCTCTTTTTCAAACAATATAATGTCTCAATGAATTCAGGAAATTCAGGAAATGTCTGGCGATGTTGAAGCTATAGCAGTAGATAGAATTAGAAAAAGTAAATTCTTTTTCAGCCAGGTTGATGAAAATGTAGATGCTGCTGAATTATCTATTTTGCTTGTCATTGCAAGCTACTTGGTAGGAAATGAAATTGAGGAAAACCTGTTGCTTTCTTACCCATTGATAGAGCGTACCACAGGCGAAGATATTTTTAATGCAATCAATGGTTATTTCATTGAAAAGGACATTAGTTGGTCCAATTGTTGTGGTGTATGCACTGAGGAGGCAAGCCTATGTCAGGTTGTTATAGGTCTACATGGCTGAATTAAATAATTAGTTCCCCAAGTACCATGAAGTCACTGCTGCATTCATAGAGATGAAATCTTGCATCTAAGCCTCTTCCTAGTGAACTGAAAGGTTATTCTTGATGAGGTTGTAAAAGTTGTAAATTTTATTAAGTCACAACCATGAAACTCCAGATTGTTTAAAGCACTGTGTGAAGAAATGAAAAGCATTCACAGCACATTACTTTTGCAGACGGAGGTAAGGTGGCTATCTCATGGCAAAGTAATTACACAGATGTTTGAACTTAGACATGAAGTCCAGGTATTTTTTGAAGACTATCATTTCCCTCTTGCTCCAAAGTTTCAGGATGGTGATCGGCTTCAAAGTCTTGCATATTTATAAGATATTTTTCTAGAAATAAACTCAACTTGAGACTTCAAAACAGCTAAATCACTATATTCAAAGTAACGGACAAAACTGGGTCAATGATTAAAAAACTGGACTTTTGGAAAGCATATACTGAAAGAGTCAGCCTGAAGATTTTGAAACTCTGCACAACTTCTTATCTAAGAATGTCTGGCACCTATCCCAAAACGTGAAAGAGAATGTTGTAAGTCACTTGGAAGGTCTTAAAGTGTCCTTTGATAAGTACTTCCCTAACGTGGAAAAGAAAACAACTGGATGCAGATCGCTTCAATGAAGAATTTTTCAAAGGAGCTAAAATATCAATCAATGAAAAAAGAGCAGTTAATCGAACTTTCAACCAATTCTTTAAACTCTGATTTTAAAAGAAAGCATCTTATTACCTTCTGGGTAGATGTCAATGAGGGATACGAACTGCTCAGTGAGAAGGCATTCAAATACCTCTTGCTATTTACTAATACTGAACTACTGGAGAGATTTTTTTTCCTTTTACAACTTCATAAAACTAAGTACCACAACAAGCTTAACGCAAGTCTGGATTTAAGAACTGTATCTTGCATCTTTTGAGCCTAATTTCAAGAAATGAAGTGCATCAGAGCAAGCTCAACAATCTCACTAACAATGTTTCATTTGGCTGGTGATCTGCATAACAATTATTACAGACTTTTCAGATAACACAGATAAATATTAATAATAAATTACACAGGGAGTTCCCTGATGGTGTAGTGGTTTAAGGCTTCGGCGCTGGTGCTGTCAGCGCTGGGGCCTGGGTTCGATTCCCAGCCAGGGAGCTACCCACATACTACAAAACAACAACAACAACAGAAGAACAAAACACTTGGGAAATCTTCAGCAAAACAAGTTAAAACTTCAACTCTGAAAACTTCAAAACATTGTTGAAAAAAATTAAAAGATCTAAATAAAGGGGAAAACATTTCATATTCATGGATTAGAAGATTTAATATTGTTAAGATGACAGTATGCCCCAAATTGATCTACAGCGTCAGTACATCTCTATCTGAATCCCAGCTGGCTTCTTTGTGTCTGTGGTCAACTGATTTTTGACAGGGGTACCAAGACCACAACCAGGTACCATTTCACATCCATTAGGATTGCTTTAATAAAAAGACAGATAATAACATAAGTTGACAAAGATATTGGGAAATTGGAACACTCACACACTGCTTGAGGGAGTGTATCATGGGTGGTCACTTTGGTAACTTGATCTGACAGTTCCTCTAAAGGTTAATTGTTGAGTTATCCTGTGACCCAGTGAGTTAATTCCTAGGTTTGTGCTCAAGAGAAATGAAAACATACATTTGCAGGAAATGTTCATACATTGTACACAAATGTTTATAGCAACATTCATAATAACTAAAACATGAAAACAACCCAAATATCTGTCAACTGATGAATGAACAAACAAATGTGGCATATACACACAATGAAATATTATTTGGCCATAAAAAGGAATGAAGTGCTGATACATGCTTTAACATGGATGAACCTTGAAAACATTTTATTAAGTGAAAGAAACCAATCAACAAAGACCACATAGTTATATGATTTCATTTATATAAAAGTCCAAAATAGGAAAACCTATAGAGACAGAGAATAGATTAGTTGTTGCTTCAGGTTGGGATCGATGGGAGATAGAGGTGCAATAGCAAAAGGCTACAGAGTCTCTTTTTGAGATGATTAAATGTTCTAAAACTGACTGTGGTGTTGGTCACACACATATGTTTATTAAATATTATACTGAAAGCCATTGAGTTGTATACAGGCAGCCCTCATGTGATGCGGTTGTCTGGTTCCTTAAAATGCCGTGTTAATGCAAATCCGTATTATATGAAACAAAGAACTAGTGCAAAAAAGGGGGTTAGGTTTAAAAAACATACTGTTATATTTTTATAATTAAGAGAAATATCTTTATTAAAGCAATTTTCACCAAAAGTATAACATATTAATATGTATTAAATAATGTTTTCTTCATTATCACTACTTAAAATCATGAACCAAGGGCGTTTTCTTTTTTACAAGAAATCTTCATCCTCTGAGCTTTCTTGAGCATAATCTTGACTTTTGTTCTGTACTTTTTGCAAAAAATCTGTTATTTTAGATTGCTTGCTTTTAGTTGACAGATCTTTATTAATTTCATTATATGGTGCTAAGCACTTGTGAAGTTCTCTCTTAAATTTTGTGCTTCTTTCAGCTCTTAAAAGCTCTCATTGCACCCCAGGTCGTTCAGGAATTTCTCTATTTCTCAGACTGCACCGAAAGCAAAGAGAACTTTGGCTGCTAGGATGTAAGCTCCTGAGGGCAGAGCTTAGTCTGTTTCATTCACACTCGTGTCCCCAGGACCTATAACAATGCCTGGAGCCTAGGAGTGTCTAATAAATGCTTTTCTTGAATGAATAAGGATATTAAGCATGCCACAGTATTTGTCACCAACCAGGAGCAGAGTTTGGGCAGCAAAGACACAAAACTTGTAAGGCAGAGCCTTTACGTGTGAGGGAGCCCTGTAGGACGTGACTCGGTGGACACTGAACAACCACTGGAAAGAAGATGAATGAGAGCAGTGGCTTCCATCAGAGGTGGGCCTTACAAGGTTCCCTAGTGATGCACACCAAAGTCCAGGAATTCCTGGACTGATCTTGCAAATTGCCCCTTACCCCAAGCATCTTGTTTCTGAAGTTCTAATCCTAAAGATGGAAGCAAACCACTAAAATGTGTCCCTCCCTGACAAGAATGAGTGTGATCCAGTGTTGGCTGTTAGCACTGGGATTCCTAAGGCAGGCAAACCTACGCTTGTAAAACACTCCATGTATCACCCGCCAGACCTATTCTTGCTAATCAAGTTGAACAGGATGCAGTGTTTGTATGTCCACAAACAGCCTTGTGAGTGGAATTTCCCTTTTCTTCCAACTCAGTGGGAGGATTAGATTTTATTTTCTGATCCGCTGAAGATCCATTTGTGATCCTTGCTCTTGGGACCATTGCCAGCATTAAACTTGTCCTAAAGAGAGAAGAATGTGCTTTGAACTAAGCCTGGTACAGCTGGTACACATGACTAAAGTAGCCGTCCTCCACCCTGGCTGCCCACTAGAGCCACCTGGGGAACTTGGAAAAAAACACCACATCTGGGTCCCACTGTCCTCGACTCTGATGTAATCATGCTGGGAGTCCAGGAAATCTATACAAGGTTGAGAATCAGATTGAAAAATCACTGGTCCAGGGTGAAGACACTAAGCCATCTGACAGTTGCCCCTGGGGTCAAGTTCTAAGGCTGCTGGATATTTAGCATCTGGAATTGGAGATGAAGACTTCCCTTCAAGGTCAGGAGTATCCAGGGAGAAAGTATCTGTTGGTACTCCCTGTTCCTTGCTCACCAGCTTCCCTGGGTGCCTCTTAACCTTTACCCATGGGTCTCTCTCTAATCAGCCATGTTTTGGGGATTGGCTCCTATTCGAACAAGAACCATAGGGAAGATTCTTGTCTTAGGCAGAGACTTTCTCAGCATCACTCTAGTGCACAATGCTGGCTTCTCTCACTGGCTGCTCAGTCACCTGGCCTGGGTCCTTTCTGAAAGACTTCTCTGAGCTAACCTTCAGGGCTTGACTGACCACTAACATTTCTGACTTGTGGCTGGAACTGGCCTGGTTTAGCCTCCCTTCTTCATTGAACATCCCTGGCCAGGCCCTAGATTTCCCTTTTCTCCCTCACTCCGAGTTCTCTGCCCACAGCCCTGGTACCTCTTTCCTGGCTTCCATCACTGTTCTCTGGGGCCTTCCGTCAGCACGCTCCTTGCCCTCAGGTTATTGATTGTGCCCTCTTGGCACATACCCCCCCAAGCCTTGCAGCTCAGTTCGCCTGCATGCTTTTACATACTCATATGCAGGCAATGTCTGCTCTGTCAGGTCTTCAGCTACCAAAGAGTTAATCTGGCTGAAATTCAGCCAACGCTGATGCACACCTTCTTTGAGGTCTCCTGCAACCAAATTAAAGGCATGAAATGGTCTATGAAACCTAGTACTTCAGCCAAGATAATGTACACAAAAGGGCGTAAACTGGAAAGCATGACACAAATATGAAGTATTGGTATAATAAGCAGCAGCATTGTGTGTGCCATTCTGGGATGTGGGTACTAGCCAGCCAGGAGGACCAGATGATGGACAAAGACTGACTAAGGATGTATAGGTGAGACGTTTTACAAATCAGTACTATTTGAGAACTGAGAGGTCAGGACCAGGTAGGCAATGGGAAGGGAGCAATATAAAAAAACAGAGGTCAGAGTTCATGACACAGTCAGAAGCTCAGCAAAAAGGAAGAGCTAAAGGATTACCATTGGTTAAGTCCATGTGGTTCTACCCTCAAAATATACCCAGCATCTGGCCACCTCCACAGCCAGTACGCTAGTCCAAGCTGCCATCACCTCCTGCCTGGACTATTGTAAAAGCACCTAACTGGTCTCCCTGCTTCCACCTTTGTTCTCTTGCAGTCCATTCTCAACACAACAGCCTGAGTGATCCTGCCAATTGTAGGATACATCATGTCATGTCACCCCTGCACTCAAAATGCTTTAATGTCTTCCTACTTTCAGGATAAAAGGTGGGGTCCCTTGCCATGGTTTATGAGGCTCTGCCTGGTCTGGACCTCAGTTACCTCTGGAATCAGCCTCTACCATCTACTTATCTGCTCCAGTCATCTTGGGGATTCTTGTTGTTCTTCGAACCCTCCAAGATCATTCCTGCCCCATGGTCTTTGCCCCTGGTATTCCCTCTACCTAGAACATCTTCCTACCTGTTCAGTCTCTCAGTTCATTCAGAGCTAAGCTCAGGTATCATCTTGACTTCAGGAATCAACCTGCCCTGATTTCTCTGTCTTAACCAGCACTTCCCAACCTGATCGCAGTCACTCAGCTATAGCTTATACAGCAGTGAAATAAGAAATATGGAGTAAATATTAATTTATTGTCTGACTCCTCTACTAAATTATGCTCCCTAAGCATAGGCATTTTGTCTGTCTTGTTTCATGCTCACACCTCACCTTGCCTTAGAGATTTAAGAGTCCAACAACAAGACAAGATATCGATTAAAGGGGCAAAGAGTTGCCTTAATCCTAAGCTTTCCTGTGGTTCTGTGGGTCCAGGCACCTGGTCCCCAGGGTGACTGGCATACGATTTATAGTGGGAGAGGAAGCCTACCTGCCAGGCTCATGCCCATGCCAGACCTGGGCTCTTCTGGGAATTCAAGGGCAAGTCAAGAACCCCAATGGGGAGGATTCAGTGTAGAAAAATTTTACTGAATTCTCTCTCCAGGGGCCCTCTTTCTCTGGAATATGAATTTTCAAAACTTTGGGAGAAATTTCTCATTATCTCTCTTCTCCCTTGCGGGACATCCTTGACCAGTCCAATTGCTTTCACATTTATGGCAAACGAAAGCAGTATGGTGTGAAAGAGTGTGGGCACTGGGAACTCACCCTGGCTCTATCTTTCCTTCCTAGTTGTGCAGCCTAGGCAAGTTATTTCAGTTTCGGAGCCTCACCACCACATCTGTAAGCAGGGAATAATGATCGTGCCTTTGCCAGGATGTTGTATAAATGAGATGTGATCATGCATTTTAGGCACAACATTTGGCATGGTGTTATGCTTGGCAAATGTTCAGCTATTATTATTGTCAGGCTCAGGAGTGCTAGAAGAAATAGTTCTTCTTGTTCCGGGGACAGCGCCTCAGAGTTCCCATCTACAGAGCTTCTCAAACTTTAATGTGCAGATGTTATCACTTGGAACAATCTTGTTAAAATGCAGATTCTGATTCAGGATGTTGGCAATGGGGCTGACATTCAGCATTTCTAACCAGCTCCACAGTTGTACTGATGCCACAGACCAAGCTCTGAATAGCCAGGTCCTACAAGAAAGGGCTGAGGGAAGAAAATTCTGGTGAATGCATTTCCCTAAAGTCTTACAGCCTCTGATTTCAACCTTAAAGTCAGCCTGAAACGACTACATCTTAACTCAGAAGAGCTGTGTTGTTCCCAACCACTCTGTCTGCTGGTGTCCCTGAATCTGATTCCAGCTGCCCCTACCCTTCCTACCATGTCAGTCCTGCAATGACGCCCCACACAAAGATATCCACTCCAAGGAAGTTTCACTTGGGACTGAAAAAGAAGACAAAGAAGGGCTTCTCTTTTACCTAAATCTGCTCCTGGGTTTCCTTGGCCCTCGGACATATGGCCAGGCACTTGTTTTCATGGCTGCTTAATGGTTTGTAAAGCAATTGCTGGAGGAAGCATTGCTACAGCAAGCCAGGCGAGAGGGATGGAGGGATTCACCAGCCAATGTTATCTTTGCTGAGCACCAGGGCTGCTCCAGCTCCTTTCCTCTCCCTGCCCAACAATGACAGATGGCTTCCACATGGTTTGACCTACTGTTTGGCCAGACTTGATCATATAATCATCCATCAGCTGCCCTATTTCCCCCCATAGGGGGCACCCGGTGGTTTGTGGGAGGCGAAAGTTGGAGGGTTCCTTTAGAGCTCATCACATCTCAGCTATTGTAGAGGAGTTTCAAGCATGGTCAGTTCTTCTTCCAGATGTTGTGATCCCAATGTCCATATGTTTCGAGGTGGGATCAGCAGGTTTACATGGTAATGTTAAACTAATTAATCATAAGCTGATGCTTTAACAGCTTCAATACCCAAACTGGGTTTGGTACTAGTAGAGATGTAAGCAATACACTTGGCATTATTAATGTGGAGAAAGGAAGTGAGGTTCAGCTTTTTCTATTGCTTTGGCACAGTCTCTTTGTTTTCTTACTGATGTCGAGTGTACGAAGTTTCTGAAAGCTGTATGGGAAGATCTCCAAATACTTCTCCTAATGGCTCTCTTTGAGTGTGACAAAACAAAAACTTAATTTAATATAAGGTACAGGGCATGAGAAAAGGTAGCTATAAGCAGAGGGGTCATGCAGGTTATGAATCAGGAGACCTAGGTCTTGTCCCAATTTTCCTCTCTCTATGTGACTTTGAACATAGCACTTGATTGATTTAACAACATTTTAAGTACCTCCTGGGTGGATTCAAGAAGTGTCTGGATTTTATTATATTTTTTTCTAACTGTAACATGAGATTGTTACATGAACTTGGCTTCTAAAAAACTTTAAATAAAGTGTGTTTATATTTCTTTCCTTATTAAAGCAGTATTTGCTCACTAAAACTTTTGTTTCACTTACATGTAAATTTTTATTTTTTATTTTATTTTATTTTATTTAAAAAGAAATACTTTACCAAAGTAAAAAAGAGATGGGGAAATTTAAGTAATTACAACTTTCATGGAATGCAACCTGAACAACTCTAAAATTACAGATACATTAAAATAATTTTTAAATTTAGAAAATTCTTTAAAAATAACCCTGGTGTCTCAATAAAAATAATGAGTTTGATAAAAATAAAAGGTTAAACATAAATTCCCCATTAGCCTCATTACCCATAGGCAGTTGATGTTTTGAAATAATAGTTTCAGTGGAAATAGAAAAGGCTGGGGGATAAAATATTGTGTACTTCTGTATAGTTTTAAGAGCATCACCACCACCCTGTTATTTAACCGCCCCCCCCCCACACACACATATACACACCACTTTTTTTTAAAAGTTTCTCTATACACAAGAGAATTGAGTAGAGAAAGAAAACCCTAAAGAAAAGTTCCCACTACCATGAATATGTGATACAAGATAAGCAATCAATAGCTGATAACATTTGGGTGTGCTTCCCTGGCATGCATAATGTTTTTGTCAGCTGAGGCTATCCTATTTTCATGTATTTTGTATTGCACACTTTGATTTAACATTTGGTGTTCATGTGACCTGAAGGATCTTGAATGGTTTTGCTGAGTACCTTGGTCCTTGGACGGTTGTTCCCGTAGCCTCCCTCTATTGACTTTCGAATTTGGAAAGTCAAGGTTCCAGAGCTTGTGTAGAGAACTGAATCCCTTTCAGGAAAGAGGTATCTATGTGGTTGTTGTGACTCACTTTCTCAGATGATCTGATATGTCACAACTCCCATTTTTATAATAACACTTTAAAAACTGGAGCCCTGTTAACTGGAATGGAATTGAGAACCCCGTACCTTGGACTCATTCCTCCCAGAGGTGAGACAACTCTTCGCTGACTCCCCCCTGCCTGTCTGGGGGTGAAAATGAGAAACATCGCCCCTGAATGTGAAGGGCCTCATGCCCAGCCTGGGGAGGAAGCTTCTGCCACCTTTTGCAAAATGGTCAGTGATAATGAGGAGCTGTGCTCTGTATGAGGGCAAGGCATTCCCACTTCCAGGGGCTTTGGGCATGGCTGACACATGCCAAGGGAGTGGAGATGTCTTAAGAAATCTACCCCAAGAGATAGAGACCTCTAATTTTTCAACTTATGGTATGGAAGAACACTGTGTTGAAAGAGTGTGGTTCACAGAGCAAGTCACTGGCTGATTCTGACTTCTCTGATATCGCTGGGTCAAGGAGAGACCTGTGGACAATTCAGGGCCCCAGACCCTTGCATCCTAGGGAAAGGGCATCCACTGACAGAGTGGGTGTGTAGCACAGGGCAGTGGTCTAACAAACAACTAGGTCAGCTTCTCCTGCTGTAGGGCTGGGCACATGTGACCCATGGAAAGGGACTTTTCCCAGGAATAGCAGGGGACATTGTGGCATGCTCTCTGTGAAATACAATGGGACTTTGGACTCTTGTTGGAATATTTCCCTCTAGTTGGAATGGTTGGTAGGTTTATCTTTTGTTGTGCTTTTTAGTAATACTTTGATTTAGTTTGCATTTAATTTGGAGAGTTAATATCCATCTGCAGAACTGGAGAAGGGGAAAGATAGGGTAGTCTTTGAGTTATTGGTTATATGCCAGGCAATGGCCTGGATGCTTTATGTCTCCCGTACCCCACAGAAGAGAGTTTCTAATTCAGAGTAAGAACCTATGACCACAGAAGTGTAAAATTCACCCCTGCTTTTAGGAGTAAAGCGAATGGAATTCAAATAATACACATATTCAGAAATGGTCTACTTTTACAATCAGCCCCTGGTGCAGAGGTTAGGTTTTCCAAAATGATAGCTTACATCAAATGATTATTTCCAGAAGAGCCAGGATCTCTTTCAGAGTATACCACATAAGAAACTTCATTTGAAGAGGAAAGTTAGCTGGGCTTTTAAGTGGAAAGTTATCATTATCTGCAAGCAACTTTGCATGTTTTTGTAGCCAGTCAGGACAGCCAGGAGCCAAGTTCAAAGTGAAGGCCTTTGGCAGGGCTGAAAACTTTCATCAAGATTCTGCTAAGAAGTTCTTTGAGGAGAATGATCCTATTCCATTGATTTCAGTTAATCACGGCAGGAGACAAGAGCTCAGAAGGAGGGCCCGTCCATCCTGTGATCTCCCACTAATTCATGCAGGAATCAAATGAGAAAACAGAATTTTGTAGGCCAGAAAGTAGGGGCAGCGAGTAAATAGGGAGGTTTCGAGTTATCAAGGTTTTGCTGGAGTTTAGCTATTTTTCCTGTTTGTGATCAAAATGATGGGGGGGTGCTTTTGCAGGGAGGTGGGATGGGGTGGGTGGAGTGACAGACGGCGCTGCAGGTGCGCTGCATGCTCAGGGTGCATGATGTTTGCAGGTTGGACTGTGCAGTACTCTGAATAATGATGATAATAGTAATAGCGACAATACCTACATATGGAGGGGGCAGGGTTAAATTCATAAAGCAGTTCTGAGGTAAGGGTTTAAGAAGATACTTACTAAGCCAGAATTAGTAGTCACATTATTAACTTCTGGCCATGGAAGCTGGTTGGTCTAGGCAGCTCTGCTCAGAGAAAGGGGAGGGGGGCAACTGGCCCCTGGTCACCCACCTCTGGCTATGGCCCTCACGTGACAGGGTGGAGAGCAGAGCCAGGACGAGGGGCTGGGGCATGCAGACAGCCATGGCTGGACTTGGGGTGCCTCTGGTAGGCAGCACTCCTCTCCCGGGTCGCCGGCCACGCACTGTCCCCCTAACTAACCCATTCGCACAGTCTTTTGAAAGCCTAAGTCGGGTCATGTTACTCTTTTGCTTAAAACCTTCCTATTGCATGTGGACCCTTGAAAGTTTTGAATTACCTAGTTTCTTCAGTTTATGCTCTACTTCCTCCACAAAAGAGGGTTTGGGGAAGGGAATAGATTTAGTCAGCATTCCCCAAGCATTGAAGAAAGAATACTGGCACATCCTAAATTCTCTCTGTGTTCAATCTGGGTGCCCATCGTAAACAGCGTGTACCCAGAGGCCGGGGTTATATGGAGCAGACACTGCTTCAGAAATGGAATGTCTGAGATCATTTAGCTTAACCCCATCACTTAAAAATGAGGAAACGGAGGCAAGTGACATCTTAAGTGAGTGCCAGGATGAACTCGTGTCTCCTGACTCCCGGCCCAATGAGTTGGATGCCTACGACTGGTGGACAGCTCTGCAGACAGAAGGACGTTTCAGGTTGGCAGGGAAGAGTGGCAGGGCCAGGCAGACGGGAGGGTGTGGAAGAGGCAGCTGGTAGGAAATGGAAAGACCATGAGGGCCAAAATATCCATGCCTGCTGGCCGTCTCCCCAGGACAGACCATGTCCCCAAATGTTCCTTAACAGAAGACAGAAGAACCCCATGGATGCATTGACCAAAGGCCCTGACATGCCATTTGTGCCTAACGACTAAGCACCCGCTACTTGCCCAGTTTCTTAATCCAGCTCTTTAATGATGTTCTTGCCTTTTAAGTCATCCAAAACCTTCTCTGCCACTCCTCTTGTCATTTGGTTTGTGGCTGCAATCTGTCTTCCCATTTGTATCAGGTTCTAGGCTGAAGGAAAATGAAGAAGATAATGATAATGAACTGGGCAGTGGGACTTGCCTACAGTGTTTTGCTATTCTGAAAAGGGCTGTAGAGAAAAAAGAAATGAGCAGATTCATGAGTCAACATTATCCCTCCACTACGAGGAATGCCACCTCTACTTCTTTGGTGCACCGTAAGCATTTGTGAGTTTTAGGGAGACATTTCTCTGCCCACTGGTAAGGCAACAAAAAGGCACTTAGTGTGCTGGCCTCTAGAATGTGAACTGTAAGCTGCGGTCATCCTTTGTTTGTTTGTCTTCAGCTTTCCTTTATGACCACAAGCTTAAGAGTGGAAGGGGGCCTTGGAGGACTGCCGGCCTCACCATCCCCTTCGGTGCCGGAAGCCCTTCCTAACCTCCCTGCCTGTGGTTCCAGTCCCTTTCGTCTGCATCCCGCAGCGAGTTGCCTGTACCTCTGTCAAAACACTTAGTTCATTTTGCTTTAAATTACAGCTATTTGAGGACTTGTCTTAAGTCTCAGCTGTGAGTCCCTGAGGGCGGGAAGCCTGTCTCATTTCTCTTTGATCTCCCACAGCCCCTAACACAGAGCCTGGCCCACTCTCCATAAATATTTGAATGAGTGACAAGGTGCTAACAGCTTCAAGAAGGCAACCACAGTTAGACATCTCTGATCGCTAGAAAATTCTTCCTAAAAGTGAACAGTGTTCAGAGGACTCCTCCCTATGGTCCCTGTGGGGAGAATGTAAATGGGTGCTGAGGACAAACGTCTGGGCATCCATAAGATGTACATAAGGGACACTGGGGACAGGCTAGTGCTCTGCTGTTATTGCTTTTCTTGTTTCCCATCTGGCCAAAGCACACAAAGTCTTTCCTACGACAGAAAAACCTAACAATCCGAGAGAGATCTGAATAATGCATGTGAGAGGGCGAGGTTTCAAGATTAGAATCCAGTTTAGAAGGACAGCTATGTCAGGCACTGTCAGTGTCCCACCCATATTCCCTCCACCCACCCTGAAGGTCACGTGCAGATGGTTCCCATACACACTGACTGATTCCTGTGTTTCTGTGCCCATGGTTACTCTCCGTTCTGGGGTGTGCACTTGGCTTTTGCGTATGTCAGGCTGGAAGTCACTCCAGGAAGGCCCTTCAGCCATGAGTGATGGGACTTGGTGCATAAATGCCCCAGGTTCCTCACCTCCCAGCGGGATAGCTCACAACTGCGTTCTGTACAGTCTCTCACAAAGTTCCAGGAGGGATGGCCCCAGTTGCTCACAGCAGTAACCTGTACTAAGGAGCATGTCCTGTCTTCATTTTTCTCCCTGTCCTCTTTGACTTCCCCACTCTCTCACTGCTTCCTAGGATCACACTCAAAAAATAAAAATGATCTATCCCAAATCCTTATATTGGATCTTCATTGGGGAAACACAGACTAAGATAACACAAGCCGGAAATTTGGGGGGAACCCAAATGTTATTCCCTTAGAAGACAGAACTTTAAAAATCAATACATGCCTTTCCCCCTGCCTTTTCTTTACCTCTATTTCTAAGTGCAAAGTTAGTTTTCCTGTCAGTCCTATAGAGTTTAATTTTAAGTAGAAATCTGTGTCCTAACTCAGAAAGCAGGGCTGATAATGATTCCTAAGTCTCTGAAGGGTAGTTATTTCAAATAACCGGACTCAGTAATATTCTTGTCTATTAAGGAAATGTACTATGTCAGAAAGGTCTCCAGCCAGACTAAAGAAAGATTACGCCTGGGGGTCATTAGACACCAGGATGAATTTGTGCTCAAGCATGTCACTTAACCTTTTCAACTTTCACAGAGACCCTTTTAATGAAGAGCGACCTTATCCACCTGACTCAGGTTTGGGATGGAGTGCTTGTGGTCAAGGATAGCCAAGATGTATGGGGACCATGAGGGAAAGGAAAATAAAGAGCCTGCATTAAACTTACACAGTATTAATGAGCTACCCCTGGGATGACAGAGCCAAGAGACAATGCCATTGTCAAAGAATGCTTATTATCATTTTAATAGATTTGTAACAGAGAACAGAGAGATACCAGCCACCTGCCACCCTCCAGAGAAGGACAGACACTTTGCATCCAAAAAGCTCTCTCTGGGTGCCACAGTATTACGTGATTGTTTGGACACCTCGGACAATTAATAGGAGGCAGCAGCTAAAAATAACCGTGCTCACTACTGTCTTGTGTTTATAAGGTTTTCCTTTGGTTCCTTCCTGGAGGGTTTTCTGCTTGCCTGGTAGGAAGCAACACACATGGTGGTCATGAACTTTAATTAGCAATCAAAGCTGGCAATGAGTAGGAACAAAGCATGACCAGGAGAACCCCACAGATACCTTTTGGGGATACTCAAGTGGGAAAATGTTCTTAAGTCAAATAGAAATAGTTCCATCGATCTTGTGTTTAGTTTGGGAAAATGTGGCTTCAAATGCTCTATTGAAACCCTGACTGATGGCCAGAGCCCTAGCTCCCTTGATGGAGGGAAAGGTGTGGGGACAGCAAGGTTTTCACCTAGTGATGGGAAGATGCATAGTCATCGTATAGCATGTCCTTTTCCCTCTTTGATGTGCATTGCTGCCCTGTCCTAGGCTGCCCTGTGTACAGCCATCTCCTGAGCACGCGAGGTGCCTTTGCCTCCTCCAGCCTTTGCCTCCGTCTGAGCCATTACTTCCAGAGAGTAATTCTTAGATGTACCGTACTGTCCCCTTGACATGACCTCATAAGATGATTGTGAGGATTAGTAAAGTAGTCCATGTAAAGTGGCTGCATTTAGGTGCATTAATACTTGGCACAAAAGCTATGCTGGTCCCCCGAATGAAAGGCCTTTGTTAACTGTACTTGCTGTCTGTTGAAATTTTATGTCAGAGACAAAAGACTTCCCTTGGGCCCAAAATGGCTATCCTGGTGTGGCCAATACCAGTTTTCTTGTACTCTTTGGCACAGCTTCCTTCCCCCCAATACTCCCCCAAATACAGAAGTGAGCAGGGGGTGCCCTTCCAGCCTGCCCCACTAAGCACTCATTCTCCTGTGCTTTTCAGAATGCCTACGTCAACATCAACCGCATCATGTCCGTGGCCTCCCGCCTCTCTGAGGCCGGCCATTATGCCTCGCAGCAAATCAAGCAGATCTCCACCCAGCTGGACCAGGAGTGGAAGAGCTTCGCCGCTGCCCTGGACGAACGCAGCACCATCCTCGCCATGTCCGCGGTGTTCCACCAGAAGGCCGAGCAGGTGAGGCAAGGTCGCTGCAGTGGCTGCTGCTGGTGGGACGCGGGCAGGGCAGGGCAGGGCAGGGCAGGGTCGGGCACGTCCACTCTCTGTAGAGAGCCCCTCCCTTCTTTTGGAAACACTGAAGACCTTGCTAAGTAGTTGCAACAGAAACCCATGTTCTACCACTTTCACGGCCCCTGTGTACATAAAGGAAGATTGGTGGCTTTGCTTATCATGCAAACAAGAAGGAACCCAGAGCCTGTTCACATTCTGCTGGGTAGTTTATCGTTGTGAGCTTGTGTGTGCTGATTGTCTGCTTAGTTGGCATTCCCTGAGTGTAGACCAGAGAAGTGAAAGAAAACTGATGGTTGAGTGTTGAGAGCAGGGGAAAACTCATTTTACATGAAGCATTTGGATAATAACGATGTATTATTATGGATAATAATAATGTAACAATAATACAGTAGATAGAAATAAGAATTATTGGTTGCCATTTACTTACGGGCATTGACCAGTGACATTACTAACGCATCTTACAGAGAGGAGCGCTGAAGCACAGAGATTAAGTGACTTGCCTGAGATCTAGTCGTGTGTTGGAGCTGGCTCTCACCAGATCGGTTTGTTAAATTTTCAGGAATTTTGTGAGCTGGTTAAACATAGCCATTACTTAAAACTAAATTTACATTAAAATATGTCATATTGAAACAAAGCCAATAAATACTCAGAACTCATTACTTCCCAATTATTTGACTATATTTTATTATCTAAGTTCTTGAGGTTATTTATATCTATTTATCTCTGTGGTGGAAATACTGTATAGTGTGTGCCTCCAGTCTTCTCTTCCTAAAACCACATTTGATGATGTCACATTGGTAGCTTGAAATAAACCAAGGTAGGAGTTTTACACCATAGAAATCATCAAATGCTACAAACCAAGACTTGATTTATTGTTTTCACTGATTGTTTAGAATCTTATTTTGAAAAATGAGGGAGGAGATATTTTAAAATGCTAACTAAACTTAAAAAGTGTGTTTTGTCTATAGCTCTTACATCATGAATAACACACAAAATTGAGGAACTATTCTTTAATATTCAAAAACCATTATTCCATTCAGCAAAGAAGGCCCACCCATCATGGATAAACAAGAAACGTTCTGACATATGTCTTCAAGTATTTTCACTTTTGTCTTACACCAACATAAGTGAAAGTATCAACTAGCTTTCATGTTGAAACCATACAAGCATGTCACTTACATACAAAAGCATCCTGTGAGAATCAGTAGGCTACATAGGCTTTTCAATAAAGAGCATTGTATATGTCATTATTCTGTCTAAATTATGTGCTAAACATATCCTTTATGTTAGTATAGTTTATAATACACGTGTGTGTGTGTGTGTGTGTGTGTGTGTGTGTGTGTCTACACCCATGTGCTCGTTGTTAAATATTTATGAACACACCACTTTGAAATTCAGACAATCTATGGGCAGCTGGGATTTTGACCAAGTGTATCTAACATTAAATCTGTGGTCTTAACCTCAGTTTTTTCTTTGTATGCCACTTGGGTAGCTCACAGACAGTGGAGAGTCGGGCACAAGGTCATACCTTAGAGCTCCCCCTCTGTTACCCACCTAACATGGAAGGCAGTGTGGGATAATTCAGAGCCTAGGCTTGGCAGCCAGACACATGGAGGTCCTAATCGCAGGCCCATCATTCATACCACTTAGGCAAGTCACCTCACCTCTCTGAGCTTGTTTCCTCATCTCTAATGCGGGGATGATCACATACCACCTAGTGCTTTTGATAAGGATTAGCAAGGGAACATGCCTAGTATGCTTTTGAAACGGTAGATTTTACTGTGGAATTGGTTCAACCTACTATCCTGGTAGTTTGTATTTCTTTCACTGTGCTTGCTTCTATCGGAGAGCTTCCCAAAGACTAAAATACTTGTGTTACAAGTCAAGAGCAGCCCATACATCGAGAGGAATCTAGCCATGTGGTTTTTGTTTGTTTTTTAAGATGATGGTGGTAATGGCTGAGTGACTGGTTCGTATTCGCATCTGTCTCCTGTTCTGTTTTCAGCCCTCCCAACTGCATGCTTTACTCAGGATTTATCCAGATTGGCAAGGGAGACCCAAGGCTTCCCTCTCTGTGGGCCTGTCTTCCTTTTTTTGAGCTCATCATTGCGTGGGGTCTCCTATATGATTCTTGTTACAGTATTATAGAGAAATTGCAAGGACCTTAAAGAGGTGCTCCTCTCACAATTGACACATGAATGTCAAGTTGCTCTCAGGTTCCTTTGTAGCATGGTTATTGGTGGAGCCAAGAAACTTCTGAGATGTTATCAAGTACGTGCAGTCGATACTAGATAGTACCCAGCACTCTTCCAGAATTGTTAAGAGATGTTTAATGTAATTAAAAAATATATACAGAATGTAAAATCAACCACAACAGCCAACAGGCCAGGAACTGAAAGCTGACAGTGACACCAAGACTAGAACTCAAGCAGTTGTAGAAAACATAGTGCCAAAATGAGAGTAGCTGGAGGACTCAACTTCTCGTTGACATTTTCTGACTTAGTTTGAATGAGGATTACAATTTTATTTGTATCTACTTTTATTGCAGTTTCCTCAGGTATTACCAGTCCTTCAGGGGAACTGATAAGCCATGACTCTTTTTAGCTAGGGAAAAAAAAAGAAAATACACCAACAGCAGATTCAAGACTGTTTATTCAATGCATTTATTTAGGCAGCTCTTTATCGTCCTCATATGGGCTGTTCTAGGCAATGAGATAAAAAGGTATTTAGGCAATTAATTTAAATGGAGCTGTGCATCCAGGCGAGAGGAATCACAGACAGAACTATTCCAGACTGTTGGGTGAAGAATTATTTGCATTTTAAAGGTGTATTTTTACACCCAGTAAATCTGAGTGGTTTCAGTTGGCTCACCCTCCATGCATAGACCCATAGTCTTCTGCAGTTGTTCAATTAAATTTTTAAATAATTTGATATCTGACAAGATCTGTATCTATAGGTCAGACAATTAATTTCACGACCTCATCCTAGAAAAATTACTACATCTCTCATTGCTGACTATCACTACGGTCACCTTTGAAGTAACTTCCCTTGGGAAGCTCTGCACTGATGCCAGTGCCTTGGCAAGGTTATGACAACCTTACTGAGTTGTTTGTACAGTGCTGCCAACATAAGTGCATGGTGGCAAGTTCATGAACTTAATTGTTAGATTTTGGGTACAATAACAGCTCTGATGGCCATTTCAGAAAAAGTGTTCCAAAATTGTTTTGAAGGGTAGACTAGGTGCTGGCATTGGTGCAGAGCTTCCCAAGGGGAGTACTTCGAAGGTGACTGTAGTGATACTCAGCAATGAGGCAGGTAGCACTTTTTCTAGGATGAGTGTGCACAATTAATTGTCCCACCTTGTATATCACATCCCAGGAGCCACTGCCACCATAGGCACAGTACAGCCTGCCTCCTAAGCTGGCCCTCCCCTGTCACACCCCTGAGAACACTGACCCAACACTGGGGATCTTCTTGGGAGTTAATCTCCATCCCTTGTGAGAATAGTCTCTGCAAGTTCTCTCGTTGGGGGTGGTGGGGGCTGAGGGTCCTGGATGAGATATTCTTTGCTCCTCTTCACAATTCAGTGTATACACTATGAAGTACATGTGTGAAAACATCTCATCACATTACATGCAGCCCCTCACTTGTGCCTGTGAGTGTGCACAGGATAAGCAGCTCTAATGTATACATGTAATCTCATGAGCTGTTTGCACACTTACATTTTATAGTAAGATGAGTCCCACTCCCAGCAGTTTCATAAGAGTCATCTTCATTTGTGAAAACCACAGTTCCTAAACAGGTACAGGGTCTGACTTCTTATGTGGAGTTAGTGTTTGTAAAATTAAAGAAAAATCTGCACCACTGCAGTGGTCTCTGAAGGTTTCCAGAGGTCCTGAGGCTCCCTTCTAAGGTCTCTGGAGGTCTCTGCATAGTCCGCCCACTGCCCACCCCAGTGCTACCATGCTGACTGAGCCCACGTCTCTTTGCAGTTCCTGTCGGGAGTGGACGCCTGGTGCAAGATGTGCAGCGAAGGTGGCCTGCCGTCCGAGATGCAGGACCTGGAACTGGCGATCCACCACCACCAGTCCTTGTATGAGCAGGTGACCCAGGCCTACACAGAGGTGAGAACCAAGCAGGACACCCAGGGGTCCTGGGTACGTCTGTATATGGGCGGATGGCGAGGGCACTGGTCTGTACACCGTGGAATAGCCTAGTTGGACTAAGAAGAAGAGAAGCCATTTTTCTCCCTTTGGCGACACTTTCAAGATCCTTGATCTGTGAGTGATTGTTTCTCCAGCCAGGAAGCAGAAAACATGGGGCCATCAGCAGGCACCACCTTGGAGCCTGTGTACACACACACGACCACCACCACCACCACCACCACATGTGTGAAGACCGGGCTCTCTCCTCTGGGGGAGGAATGTAAGAAAGCCACACTGCTCCTCTGGCGTCTGCTTTCTGGCTGGTGCATACCAGCCTGCTACCTCTTTTGTGAAGCAGATCATCAAAAAATACTCATTTTCTCACTAGCGGGTCCAGAGGAACACTCACCACGGGGTGGAGATAAGTTGTTTGCAGGAGTGAGAAGTGAAGGACAAATTGAAAGCCTTGCCCTGAAAAATCCAAGGCTGGGGCCATGGTACAAAATTAAGAAGGGGAAAAAAACCACATCTTTAAACACCTTTCAAAGCAGAAGGAGAGGGTCATAGGGGTGCACCCGTGTGGGCATACACAGTAAGTAGTTTTGCTGACTGGACTGAGTTCTGAGGGTGGGCAGGGGGCTGAGGGAGAAAAAGAGTTGGGCTGATTATGTGTGAGGAAGGGGAAGTGAATTCATATCTGGCCCCTGGGTTTCTTCTGGGGCAAGGTCAATCAGAGTAGTGCTTCTCAAGGTGAGGCATCCGACTCACCTGAGGGGCTTGTGAGAGGTGTGGATTCCTGGGTTACACCCCAGACTAAATCAGAACATCGAGAAGTGGGACCCGGGACCTACGTTTTAATAAATATTTACCCCACGTGAGTTTGATGCGTGTTAAAGCCAAAGCACCAGTGGCTTCTGGGTGAGACTAAGGGCTTTGGCCACTGTCCGAACTGAGGTTGAAGCTTGGCTTCCTTCCTAGCTGTGTGACTTCAAGCAAGTTACGTACCCACTCTAAGCCTCAGTTTCCCCTTCTGTGAGATGAAGGTGATAATGCCTGCCTCGTAGGGAGCGTTAGAGATTATGAAGGTAATCCATGAAATGCACTTGGGCCAGTGCCTGGCAAGAATAAGTGCCAAAAATGGTCACAGGTTTTTGTCATTGTAGGTGGCAGAGAGGAGGGCTTGTGACCCTACAAATAGAGTGATATAATCCTTACATGTTTCACGTTTATGGGGTGTGAGTGTTCATTGCAAATACAGACGCAGTATTTACTCTCAGGCCCGCGTGGTGGGACATAGACGTCCCCTCCAAGCCCCCTTCAGAGGACGGTGGGCTGCCCCTGCCTCCTTCAGATGCAGACTGAGGCAGAGAGCTGGCGCTCGTGTGGCTGTGGGCTCCGGGACTTGGCCCTCCGGCTCTGACCTCCTGCCCTGGTCACCGTACAGTGCCATGGGATAGCGTTTGCTGAGAATGCCCTGAAGAGAGCTCTCCTGGGCTTGGCCATAGGACATTTGTCTTACTCGTGTCTCTGGAAGGCATGGCCTCCGTATTATTTGTAAGATGCTTTCTCTCCCCCTCCCCTGCCAATACATTTCGGGAGGCAGGCATGGTGGGATGGGGTGGGTAGAGGTGGCCGCGTTCCTCCAGCCAGGTTTCCTCTCGCCTCAGCTGCTCTGCCCATCCGTGCCCCTCGTCTGCACACCGCAGCCCCCCACGCGTTCGTGTGGGAGGGGGCGCAACCGCTGGAGCCCCAGCCGGGCTCTCCTCGGGCTGTGAAGCTGGGGTGAGGGGGCTGCGAGCCCAGCAAACAGCTACCCCGCCATCGTCGTAAAGCAGGAGGTGGCAGCACACCTGCCGCTCCTTGCTGATAGGGACAGGAGACGCTTTCAACTTCAAACCAACTTTGATTTCATTTTTAACCAACTTAACATGTGCTCTTAAAATTCCTATCAGTGCTCTAGTCACTGCTGGTTTAAATTGGGAAGACGCACGGTCTGCCGGGTTCTCCGCCAGGCGCTGGGGAGCCACGGGTGTCAATCATCTGCAGCCACTTTCAGACTTTTTGGTGCCTGGAATTATACCAGGATTCCAGTGAGGAGCGATAGGGAATGTGTCCCCCTCACTGGCCTCAGCTCTGAGGGTGAGTGTTGGGGAACCCCGTAGCGGGGATGGTGTGTCCACAATCGAAGGGTCTTTCCTTTATTCTACATATTCTGGAAAGATGAGGGTGTCACCCTTTTAGGAGGAAAAGGGGGTTATGTAGAAGAAGGAAAATACCAGGGAAATAAAGAAGACAGGAGAGGGAAATGATGATAGTGATGATAGAGGCAGAATTGGTAGCCAACCCTACGAGCCGGGTCCCATTCTCAGCACCTCACATGTCCTAACTCATTTAATCCTCACCACAAGTCTACGAGGTGTACCATTACAGTCCCCATTTTACAGACAAGGAAACTGAGGTTCCAAGAGGTTAGGTAAGTTGCCTCTGGCCACACACCTAGAAGTTTGGAGCCACGTAGAAGAAGGTGGAAAAGAAGGAGGGGGAGAGGTTTATGGTGCCAACATACATCAGCTTTATTTCTGAAAAGGAGTTCTGCTGCCTGACTTGTCAGTCAGTCAGTCCAGATACGTACCCAGCACTGTGTGCCAGCTTCTTGGCTTTGGGGGCACAGAGACCAAGGCCAAGTCCCTGCCTTCCTGGAGCTAAGATTCAGAGGACGGTTGCTGCTTCAGGAGTTCCGAAGACAGCTGGCTGCTGCCCCAGCAGCTCCTCTCCCCCAGGATCCCGGGCTGCTCTGGCCCCCTCAGACTTTAGCTGGGCCCCATGCTAGCTCCTTGACTGGGTCTGGGTAGGACTGAGATTCTTAGTCCCCATCAGGGACCCCGGGGCAGGGGTCCTGTCTCTCGGTGCCCTGCCTGCTGCTCTGCTCCCTTGACCTGACCTCTCCTTCCTGCAGGTCAGCCAGGATGGCAAGGCGCTGCTGGATGTTCTGCAGCGTCCCCTGAGTCCTGGGAACTCGGAGTCCCTCACAGCCACCGCCAACTACTCCAAGGCGGTGCACCAGGTGCTGGATGTGGTGCACGAGGTGCTCCACCACCAGAGACGGCTCGAGAGCATCTGGCAGCACCGCAAGGTGCGGCTGCACCAGCGGCTGCAGCTCTGCGTCTTCCAGCAGGACGTGCAGCAGGTAATGGGCCCCTGCACCCGGCCTCCACCCCCGGCAGGCGGCCAGCTGAGGCCCTGACCGGGTGATCGGGCCTGGGAGCACCTGCTTCATGGAGGGAAGAGGGTGGCGGCCCCTGGGTGTGTGACACGCACGCTTCTCACCTGAGCAGCGTTGTGGCCGGGGCCTTCTCACCCTGTGGGGCTGAGCAGGGACCCTGAGGAGTAGCAGTTCCTTACTGCACATGACAGAGTGTCCTTTGGGGAGAGCTTGACCCTCACTAGTCATGAGCTTCCTGGACAGTTCGGGAGCCTGGAGGGGGAGGAGGTTACCTGAGCACTGTCAGGTTGGCCCCCATGTAACGTGAGCCCCTGTCTAAACCAGGGGTGCCAGTAGCCTGCTGGAGTTGGGGCGTAGGGTGGGATCAGGCCCTGTAGAGGGTTCTTTGGCAAGATTGAACTTGGGGAACCAGATTTAAAACATGGGCTGTTGGTGACGGTGTGACCCATCATTGGAGGTTATTTCTGGCTGGATGTGTCTTTTTGCATCATTAGACCCGCCGTGCGTTTTCCTTTACCGCAGACAACGAAGCTATGGCCCTGTTTCTGACTTTGAAAGGACAACACCCTTGCCTCAGTTGCCCTTTGGGGTGAAATAGCCCATTCTTTCCCCCTCATACTTTCTTGGTCTGTCGCCCTGGGGACTCCTGAGGGCTTTGCTCTGGGGACTGATACACTCGGGTGGGGACGCTGGTTGGGAGCAGGGGACTGAGATCGAGGCTTAGCTACATCGCTCTGCCAGTTCCTGGCGAGAGGCAGGGGCGCGGGCACTCGTACTATTGGGCCTTGCCGTGGCCCGCACGTAATTTGAAGGTTATACGTGTAAAGTAACATTTCACCCTTCTTTCGTATCTTCTGTGGTATCGACCAGGTATAATCCAAAAGCATTCAAGATACATGGAAAATTGAAAGTCACTGGACATGTCTTAGGACATGCCGGCTCCCTTCACTGCTGTTGGGAGGGGCCCTGGTGCTGGCTGTGGTACCCTCGGGTGGGGGGATTCACTGTACAGTCAGTCCCAGGAGTAGGCAAACCTTTGGGAGGGTCCCCCACTCCTGGGCTGCCCTCACAGCTCCCCTCCCTCAGGTGGGGTGGCGATTGAGTCATCAGAAGCAACGCCTCGGCCCAGGAGAGAGGGGCCCTGCTTGAGTGCTGGCCCCACTCCGAAACGCACGCTTGTGGGCCTGCTGGGAATGGAGAAGCAGATGAATCTATTGCCTACTCCTGCCATCTGGAGCTGTCCAGAGAAATATATCATCCCTGAGCACAGGAGAGCACGGAGTCCATCTGTGATTGAGATGGAGGGAGGTGCCAGCCTCCGGAGGCGCACGGAGGGGGCGTCACTGTTCAGTGACCTCTGAGTGACTCGCAGAGATAATCCGGGCTACGGATCATGCAGCTTCCTTTGTGTGCTCCTTGTTCTTTTTCTGTTTCCATGGCTGTTGTCCTAGGATGGGTGCTAGAGCGGGGCAGAGGGGCTGCAAGGAGGGTGGGGGAAAGGCCTCCCCAAAAGGAGGGTGGCATCCAGACCCGGACTATGTGGGAACTGTTATCAGACTTCCTGGTGGCCAATGTGGCATCTACACGAAAGTTAGGAAAAGGTATAATAAACCTACACCTGTGACTATTCTACATCATGCTCTTAAAAATGAGAGCATTTCTGGAATTGACACCCCATTAATTCATCTCCACTGTGCAAATCAAAGTGATGGTGCTGAGGAAAAGCACGCAGAAGATTATGAAGGCGATGTGATGGGGGTTTGGCTTTCTCATGAGAACTAAATTCCCCAGGATGGTTAATTCATTGTTCTTTTTAGGATATGGGAATATCACTTCTGGCAACACAACTTCATTCACCCATGGTCCCCCCACCCCTCTCTCTCTTTACCTGACACTGGGACAGATACACAAAGAAAACCATGGAAAACCAGGGCTACCAAACCCGGTAATAAACTCAAATGTATCCCTGACACCCGGACAACCGCTAGTGCCCAGTAAGCGTCTAAGCTTCAGAAGGTGCTGGACACAGTGCACACAGTTAGAGGGAAGGACTTGGACTTTGGTCTCCTGACTCCCAGAAATTTTATGTTTATTGTTTTTGGTTTTGCATGTTTCATCTCTTTCACTCCAGTATTTTCTTGAGAGTAGAAGCCATGGCTTCTTCCTCTCTCTGCCCCTCACAGCTCTTAGCTGTCTGACATGAGGCTCGGGGTTCTCTTTACATTTGCTGACTTGAGCTGAAATGATCATCAAAAGACCCCAGCTTCTGCTTCTGTAAGGTGAACAGCTTTAACTCTCCCTCCCAACACATCCCGTTGTTGCCAGTGAGTAGCTGGAGTCTGCCTGCAGAAACTGTGATGTGAAAGTCTTGAGGGTTCCAGGTGTCTACAGCCCAGAGAGGACACGTCCGCAGCACACCCTCGGTGCTCAGGAAGTATCCTGATGCTCATCAGTTATTCAGGAAGCTCGGGCCTCGCCGTTTGGCTCAGCACTTGACTGGGTGCTGGCAGGATTCCTGGTTAGTTAGAATGGCATAAGACATACACATTTGCAAATAGGAAGGACAGCTCTATGAGAGCACACCAGTCAATGTGCAGGGCAATAGAGTATTGATGGAACAGTTATAGACAGGAGTGAGAAGTCAAGAGTTGATGTCTTGAAGGAGAAGAGAATTAATTGAACCATATTGTCTGGATTCAAGACACTTGAGCATATTTGGGTTCCGGAGATATTTACTGAGCAGCCCAAGTGGGAGACTTGTGAGCCAGCATCAGTGCTGAGACATACAGCGTCGCAGATGAGAGCGTGGGCTGTGGGGTCAGACAGCCTGGGTTTCAGCTTGCTCCGACAAGGCTTGGCTGTGTGTTCTTGGACAAGTTGCTTCACCTCTGGTGTTCAGTTCACCGTTAAAGTACCTGCCTCATCAGACTAATTGATATGCAAGTACGGGGCTTAGCACGATGCCTGCCTACCATGTAGTAAAGTCCTCCATTAGTGTGTCTGGGTGTTAGTGACATCCTCTTTGAGTGGTACTCGGGCGCCCCCTGGTGCTTGTGCTGTTGAGGACCCTCAGCACGATTCTCCTGCTTTCTGTAATAGCACCTATTTCATGGGTCTGCTGAGTTCCGTTTCACTCAATGATAAAATCTCAGAGCTGTCAGGAACTCAGAAGAGCATCCCGTCAAACCTGCTCCATCTATGATGAGGAAATTGAGGCCCAGAGATGTAAAGTAACTTGGCCATAACCACACAGCCAGTTAATGATAATGCTAAGACCAGAAGCTACATCTTCTGGCTCCCAGTCCAGGTGTCCTACAGAAAAGCCATGTGAGAGAAGAGCCAGGGAGACTAAGAAGGAGACCTGGAAGGGAGACAGGGAGCACGTGTACATCTTAACACAGAGGGGAGGATGACAGACAGACACGCACCCCGAACCAGGGAGGGAGAGGGAGAGACAGAGACAGTCAGTCGGGGAAGGGAAAGAAGCAGGGAGAAAGATTTAAGGACAGCAGAAAACAGACACACATGGAATTGGAAGAGAAAGAAAAAGAGGGCGGTGAGGTGAGAGACAGAGGGGAGAAAGACAGTGCCCGCCTGACTCCTTGCCCCATTGCCAGGGGGTGGCTTTGCCCAAGTAGGAAAACTCTGCCCAGGAAAGGCCCAGGGCGAAGTAAAAGCAGAGAGTTGAAAACCAAAGGTAGGCACCAGTGGGAATGAGATTCCACTTGACATCAGCAGCTGGAATTGGCCTGACGCGTCATCCCTGTGGCCACCTTCCTGTGGGTTCTTCCCGGCTGGCCTTGTGGACGGTGGACATGAATCCCTAAGGCTCAAACTGGAACTTGAGTTGGTTTAGCTGCCGAAAGGCATGAATGGGGCACACTTTCCGTAGCATTGCTTATGGAGTCATTTTTAACACTATTGTTTTCCCATGTAGACTGGGATAGTACTGAGCAGTAGTCAAAAGAGCGCATCCCCGATCTCCAACATCTGTCTCTTATTTTCCCCTGACTCCTGTGCCTTCCTGTGGATGTAGAGGACTGCTTCCAAGCCCAGATAGACCTGACTGACTCTGATGAGAAGAGCAAGTAGCTAGGTTCTCAGTCTTTCTGGTAAATGCAAATTCTATTCCGTTATCTCGTAGCCAGAGCAACCGTTTTGCACGCTCTCTGCAGGTCTTCTTGTTCTGTGTCCCCTTTTCCTTCTTCTCTCTCCCTTTTATGCAAAAATAAGTGATAAAGTATTTTGGAACACTTGCTGTGTGCAAGGCCCTGTGCTAGGAGTTGGGACATATGAATGACACACCGCTATCTAGATTTAGGACGAAAGAAGCAAAACAACAATGGCCTGGTGGAGTCAGAGCAGGGAAGGTTCCCTGAGATTGGGGTGGGATCTGCACTGGGCCCTTGAGCTCAGGCAAAGCAGGTGGGGATGATGTTCCTGGGGAGGGCCAGGAAGCAGAGAGTTAAGTTGTGGCCAGGGGACAGGGAAGAGGAGGTCTAACTGGGTGCCTGTTTCTGGCAGCAAAAGTGGGGAGTAAGGCTGGAAGGCTTTGGAGCCGCCTTGGTGGTATGTGTGGGACAGTGACACATTTGAGGGTCCAGTACCCAACCTTAAACATCATGTCTTTTCCTTTTAAGCAGTCCAGTCAGGTAAGCTAGTGAGGGGCAGCAATGGCAGAATTTATCTGGCTCAGTGACTTTCCATTGTGCATGAATGTATGAATATTAAAGTTCTTAGTTGCGTGCGTGTGTGTGTGTGTGTATTGCAAATGAATCTCACCTGTTTCTATCAATTTTTTCTGGGGCTGCACATGGAAAATTACAGCTTTTACTATGTCAGCTCTTGCTTGCCTAAGAGTATGTAAAAAGGATTTGAGAATAATTGTTCTCTAACGTCTAGTTATTCCATTTACTAACTATAGTGACTATAGCCCCTTAATCATACTAAACCAGGTTGGGCCTGGTATAATCCAATTGACAGCTTTACATAATAAAAGATGGGCAATTTGGGTTGCACGCAAAATGATTAATTAGAAAAAGGTGACCATAATGATGGTGGCTCCAGAAATGAACTCTTCCTTTAAGAGGGAAAGATTAAAGCATCTAAAAAGGAAAAACCTCAGGGTATAGTCCCAGATACACCTGGGAACAAACACAGGGAGAGCCATTCAAAATCTGAACTAATATGCTGGGGAGAGGATTCAGACATCAGAGTGATGGTTGGATTCCAGCTCTGAGATCTTGTTACTGGGATCAAATGTGTCCATAAACGTTTTATTGTTCAAAGCTCGGCATTCCTCATCTTTATGAGTATATGATTGACCATCTAATCCTTTTCTTATTTAATCTAACAACACGATGAGGCAGGTAATACTTTGGTCTCCATCTTACCGATGAGGAAATTGAAGCTTAGAAAGGTTAAGTAAACTTGCCCTTTAGTTTAGCAGAACAGGAATTCAAACTCAAGTCCACCTAACTGTTAGGCCCATGTGCCTCTTTGCAGAGAGACACAGGCCCTGCACTTGCGTGGCTTATAATTTAGTGATGGAATGTCATTGCTCAAAAGGCCCTGTTGGATTACTTGGTCCTAAAGGATGACACTTGCACAAGGTTATATAGCCTCTGACATCTGAGATTCATGCTCAGACTACTCGTAAAACCAACAGACAGTCACACTCATACCCAAGCACTCTTTTCCATCTGCTCTGTCATTATAAAATGCCCTCTACAGTGATTTATCTTGCACAAATTTCCCTAAAACAAACATTACCCATTCTCACTTTTTTCACAATCATAATTATGTTTAAATTAGTTAAAAAGCATTGCTGATGTTTTTCTTTGTAGCATATAGCTTGCATAATATCATTTGTCCATGATAGGATTTAAGAATATTAAGTTTTCTTAACCCAGTCATTTGAGTACATTCAAGTAGGTAATAGATGATTCTTTGGGCAGAAAAAAGGCCCGGGAAGAGCCAGGGTGAGGCCCAGCTGAACTGTGGGGTAGAAGGGAGAAGGGGACGGCTCTGCTTGTCAGGGCTGCTTTCTGATTGGAGTGAAGAGGAGGAAACATCCCCATCGGCCTCTTTGGTGTCACTGATCTGAGGGGAGTACTCCATCCTTCCCCCCATCGCAGGAGGCTGGTACTGACGGGTCTGTCCCAGCCCTCTCTGTGTAGTCCCTGGCTATGACTGGCAGGGTGGGGTGTGAGCTTCAGAGGCTTGCCTCTGCCGTGCTCAGACCCTCCTGCCTGGGAATTTCACGGACCCCTAGTACTGCTCTGCATTCTACACCCACCCTGTTCTTCTCTGCCCTACTTCCTGCCTTCCTCTCTTCCCTTCCCCATCATGGCCTTGTCCCTTGGTACTTACTTTTATTTCCTGAATGCTAACTCTGTTCTGACTGGAGAGTGGTCATTCCATAGTGAGCACCTTCCAAGGAGGACCTAGGTGCCTCCATCAAGCAGGGTTGGGAGGCTGGTGGGGCCTCGGAGCCAGCGTGAAGAAGTCCCTTCTCAGGGCTACTGAGTCTCGAGGCTTTCTTGAGCTACTATGATTTTAAATGCCTTTAATGTCCTTTATTCCTTTTTAAAATTACTGTGTTAACAAATGACAAGACAGTCACCATCCAGGGTCACTTCTTTCTAATAACCCCTATGCTCAGCAAATCCTTGACCTCTACATGCTGTTTGTGGAACCTTGAATACAAGGCAAAAGGATCATAGAAGTATGTTTGATAACTGATAGGAAGCTATTGAAAGATTTGTAGCAGAGGAAACCAGAAATCAGAGGGAAAGTCTGAGGTATTTTGATGCCAGTGAGGGGATGGGTTGGAATGGGACGATCCTAGGAGCCGTTGTCATGGTGTGGCCACAAAGCATAAACTAGGGTGATGGGGCAAGGGTAGTTTTGAGAGCATTTATGAAAAAAAAGAAAAAAAGAAAAAAGCACTGGAAATTGCTGTCCATTTTATTATAGAAAACAAGGGAGGTATGAAGTATGAATATTGAAAAGTGTTTTTCAAAGTGTGGTCCTTAGACCCCTAACATTAAAATCCTCAGGGCAGATTGGGCAGTTTGTTAAAAACACAAATTATCTGGCCCTATTCCACACTTTTTAATTCAAAATCTGTGAGCACACACGGTGCCTGTGTTTTAAAAAGAACCCTAAGTGATTCTTAAACAGAAAGTTTGAGAACCTCTGATTTAATGAGATTCAAGCCTTAGTGGTGACACCACAAACAGGCATCGAGGCACCAGGGGGATGAGTCCCAGTCTCCCCAGCCTCCTCTGAGCTGGGGAGGGACAGGTGTGGGACGGCTGGGAGTGGACGGGCTCAAGGGAGGGAGCAGCTGAGACTTATGTCTACTGGTCTCTCAGCCAGCTTCCACCCAGCATGGTATCTGTCAGGAGAAAGGACCGCAGTTTTCAGGGGAAAGAGAGTCTATACACCTGCTCATGAGCTTCAGCTGAGCCCTCTAAGAAAAATGATGGCTTCTCCCACCATGGCAGGACATTTATTTTGATCATGCTGGTTCCACAGAGGGAACAGGGAATAAATTGCTGGTAATTGGGCAATTCATTGGGTAATTTCAAGTGGCACCCACATGCTATCCAGGAGGTAATGGCAGAACTAATGCTCAGGGTGCTCTGCAAGGAGGCAGAGGTAATGACTTAATGGGCTGTTCTGGGTGCTCTTACACACTGTATGTACTTTTAGCAGAACAAAACGTGTTATAAACACCTGAAGATATGTAAACTCTCCTTTGTTGTTCTCAGAATGATGGCTTTCTAAAGAGTGTGGGGAGGCTTGGGGCTGGGAGGCAGGGGCTGTGAGGGAGGAGTTCTTCAGTTTACTTAAAACAGCAAAACATCTTGCTTGCTTTACCATGGATCAAATAATGACACCAACTTCATAATCGATTTCAAATAAGATAATTGAGCAGAGAGCTAGATGAGGGACTCAGAGAGTTGAGATTCTGATTCCACCACTTTTCCCAAAACGTCTCCATTCCCTGTAATGATGTTTGCCCTTCATCCCACAGGAAGTTCCCAAATCAGATTGGTTGAGTTCATGTGCTCATGTATTCAGCAAATGCTCCTGGAGAACACAGCAGAGGACCAAACAAAGCCCCTGACCTCATGGAGCTTACACAGGAGGGACAGAGGAAGCACTACCACGAACAAACAGATATGCCATAGGGCATATAGTGATAGCCAATGATGTATGAACAGAGTGCTGAATGAATAAGCTATGGACGTGTTTAAGAAGAGGTTCTGGGCATGTGAAATCGACCTAAAAGTCCTTGAAACTAGAATGAACCGGTGTGTTCCCAAATGGGGGAAAGGCCAGGGTGGCTGGCGAGCAGACAGCAGGAAGAAGACAGTAAGGAGTTTGGAGAACTGGGCCGGGTCTGTATCAAATCAGGCCTCATAACTTATGGACAGAACTTGGATTTTCTAAGCATGATAGGAAACAATTATGTAGTTTCAAGAAGGCGGGTGTCATGATTTGATTTATGTTTAAAGAAATAGACCTGGCTACTGTGTGGATGGAGATGGCCAGAATGAAAGCAGGAAGACGCTTAGAGGGTTGGTGGGCGAGTGAGGAACAATGACAGCTCGGACTCGGGTGGTTGAGGTAGAAACTGTGTGGGGAAGAGTTAACAAGACAGACTCTCAGGTAGTGGCTAAGCCGTTGGGTGAACTGTGTTATCTTTTGCTGAGGCCAGGAAGACCAAGCTGAGGGAGAAGGGAATAAAGACCTCTGTTTCAGTTATGGTAATTGTGTGAGGTGCCCATTCTATGCCAAATTGGAGAGGAACTGCATAGACAGTTGGGTTCATGAGTCTCACTCTCAGGAGAAAAATTAGGGCTAGAACCTTGAATGTGGAAATCATCAGCACGTACATGATACTGAAAGCCATGGAATTGGATGAAGTCATCCAGGAGGTAAGAGAAGAGAAAGAAGAGGTCTTCAGGCATTCCAGAATTTAGAGAGTGGGCAGATGAGGGGAGTTTAAGAAAGAAGGCTGTAGTGGAGATCAGTGAGCCTGGTGGAGTTCCCAGCAAGTGTGGTGTCTTCCTCTTAAGTGGGCCTGAACAAGGTAGGCACCTCGGGTAGGTAGGGTGGGAGGGCCACAGGGCCCGGGATTCCAAGCTGGGGGGCTGAGGACAACGGCTTGGGTGGGCAGGCAGCCCAGCAGGGGGGGTCCTCAGGAAGGACGGTCCAGAGTTAGGGAGGAGGGAGTCCCTGTGTAGGGACAGCCTGGTGCAGGGTGTTGGATCCCAAGCAAAGTGAGCAGAGCACCTGTGTAAGAGGGTGGCCTGGCACAGGTGCAGGGACTGAGCAGATTCAGGAGGCCATCCACGATTTTGGGGGCAGTGGTGTGTGGAGTCCCAGCCTGGGCGGAGTGAGGAGCACAGATATTCATGCAGGGAAGGCAGCTTAGCTTAAGAGGATTGGAATCCAAACAGGATGGGGAGGTGTCCACCCAGGGGGCCAGGCGGAGGAAGTTTATTAGGGGATGGACTTGGAATTGACCCCTGAGGAAGGGAAGGGAACAAGGTTAAAGTTGAGCTGCAGTGTCATCTCAGGGAATCCTCAGTCAGTTGTAGGGCATTCTGAAGATTGGGTGATAGTTCAGAGCTGCCCCAGGGTGTGGGGAGAGAACTGGGCCTTTATGTACTAGAAAACATTGGTGTACACTGGCCATCCTGGGAAGGGGTGGGCCTCAGCAAGGCTGCTGTCTTCAGCCAAAGGTGACAATCCCCAAAGGGGATTGTCTGCCTGCTGGTGGCACTCCCAGCAGTTGTGATAAAAAGTCCTTCATGGCATATCTCAGAATCTGCCAACCTAGGTGGTCTCAAAGTGCCTCCCCCAAATAATTACAAAGGGAGTAAGAGAGCCCTTTGTAGTGAAGGAGGCTGGAAGACACCACCTTAACCAGTGATCAGAGTTAACACCACCAGGCATGGGACAAACTGAAATTGTATCCCACCTGATAGAATGCAGTGGGAAAAACAGGAATCGTTTCTGTGATATTCCTAATTCTAATCATGAGGAAACATCAGACAAACCCAAATTGAGGGACATTTTATAAAGTCACAGCCCTGTAACTGTTAAAAGTGTCAAAGGCAGGAAAGTTAAGGGAAGCTGCAGGAACTATTCCAGATTTAAGGGACAACACGTATTCTGGGGTGCACCTTTTGCTCTGAAAGTCAGCGTTGGGACCGATGGCAAGACTGGAATGGGGTCTAGGTATCAGATGGTAGTGTTACTGCCAGAGCCACTTGGGTTTGAATCCTGACTTCACTCATTGGTAGCTGTGTCAGCTCGGGCAAATTAGTGAACTTCTCTGATACTCATTTTCTTCATCCAGACATGAGGATAATAGCTCTCACCTCCCAGGGCTGTGTGAGATAGCGCAGGTGAGGTGATAAGCAGCATGCTGTGGCCTAGTGTCTGACAAGGAACAAACCGTCCATAGTGTCGTCTTCCAAGGAGAGGAGCTGCTGTGCCCTCAATGTGATAGAACCACGAAATATTGGAGTTGGAAGGAGATTTAGGGAGATGGTCCGATCCAGCATCCTAAACTGAGGCAGTGACGTCCAGAGAGGAGAATGCACACACTCACCACTGGGTCACAACTGGTTAAAGGCAGAGTTGGGACAAAAATCCATATTCCTCTTGAGTCCAAGGATAGTGTCTATAAGTTAGGATGATCATGATGGTGTCACATTGTCGTGATGCTTTAGGAACCTAAACACTTTGATGTGTAAGTAGAGCTTGGAAACCTACTTAAAACTTGGTGCAAAGCATGGTTGTCTATAAGTGCAGGGGCCTCCTGCACTGGGCTGGATGATCCTTGGGGTTCTCCTCTAACACGAAGTTTCTATCATGTTAGAAGAAGCCAAAAAAAAAATCAGAGTCCCAGAACAGAAAGCAGCTAGACCTGTGATTTTCTCCCATTAACTGGGTTGCATTCATGGCCCGTCCTCTTCAAAAGGACTTTTTCTCTTCTCCTTAGCAGATAGAAAGAACTGTCTCTTCCCCTGAAAAGCTCTCTGTCTTGATTGTATGCTGGTTGGAATAAACACAATTAGATGAGGAAGAAAGGGTGTGATTAGGGAATTATGTATAATGACTGTTAGATTGGCTCCCAAATCTGGTTCAGGATGTGAGTATCTCTCTTGGAAAAGGCTGCTCTGGGAAAGGACTAATATCTGGTTGAAAAGTTGGGACATGAGAAAGGAGGAGGAGCCTTACAAGTTATTTACAAGACTGCCTGCTGTAGTGGTGGGGAGTCCTGGGGTTGCTTGATCAATTGTTCTGAATGACAGGGCAAAGAGCAGGTCTCTTGCTGAATGGGGTGGGACAGCTTCTTACAATAGAGGGGTAGGGCAGGAGCCTCAGCCTTATTTGCACTTGACAGTTTATGGCTATAAACATTAATCACCTCCTGCCTGTGCGGTGCAGGCAGGGGCAGGACAAAAGGGCGGGATGCAGTGAGAACCCTGTACTCCTTCAGGAACTCCCTATGTACCAAGCGGGGCAGCGGACAGAGTGGAGACACACAGAGAACTTTGAATGCGGACTGTGAGAGGTGCTGAGGTAGAGTGACTATGGGAATATGGAGACATTCACCCCAAAGTTGTGTGTTGGGGGATGAGTTTGAGTTGAGTTCAGTTCAACATGTCTTGAGAAAACCACTCTGTGCTGAGTCCCATGCTGTGCCCAGCAATGACAAGGAGGTCGGAGTCCGTAGGGGTGGGCCAGGCCTGTGGGCCATAATTGTGGTTTGAATGGAATCTGAGAAGAGTGACATCACCCCAGCCTGAGGGGGTTATTAAAGAGAAAAGGCTTTCAAACCTAGTGATTTTGAGATGGTGCTTAAAGGATGCGTAGGAAGGAGCCTGGAAGTGCATATAGGGAGAAAACAAGATGTGGACATTTCAAGTAAATTAAAACACAGTGACAGCACAACTCAGGTGCGAAGAAGCTTTGGGGACGTTTAGGGCTGAGGCAGGAACTCGTTAGAGGTGGGGTTGAGAGTGGGGTGGGCCTGGGCCCAGAGGACTTTGCATGCCAGGTTAAGGAGCCCCTCAAAAACTATGTCCCAGTGAAATGCCTCTTCAAGAATGCATGGGTTAATTCCACTGCAGCCTAAATGTGTGCTGCTCACGTGGATTTGCTGTCCCTAATTGTTTTATTGTCAGGATCCAGCTGTATGTAATTTATTTTTAAGCTTTAGTGTATAAAATTGTTTCTTTGAAACGAAAGGCACATCCTGCCACAATCAGATTGACAGCTGTCACTCACTCGCTCGCTTCTGCACCAGTGGCCAGTTCTGTCCTCCATGCAGTTACTCAGGAGGTCAGCCTCGTACCTGCCCTCTAGCACCCTCATACCCAGTCACCACATCCTGGCCGTTCTTTCCCCTGAATATTACTCAAACCTGTCTCTCCACCGACACTGTCATGGCCTCATGTGAGCCGCCATGGGCTCTGGCAGGATTTCTGCTGTAACCTCCTGTTTTCCCACCTCTGTTCTTGCCTTCCTCCAACGAATCCTCCACAAAGCAGTCAGACGCGTTAGTTTTAAAGGCGGATCTGTTGCTGTCTGTCTCCTCCTCGCAGCCCTTCAGTAGCTCTTAGGATAAACTGTGGAATCTGACTCAGCCACCAGGGCTCGGCGCCATCGGGTTCCTGGCTTCTCTGGGCCCGTTTCCTACTTACCTGCTCCTCAAGCCACGCTGATCTTAATTCCTAACTTGATTAAGTCCTGTTTCCTCTTGGGTCTCAGCTAACCCTCACTTCTTCAGAGAGGCCTCCCGTGACCCTCCGACTAGGGTGCACCTGATGGTTGCCACCATCACAATCGATGATGAATGGTGTGATTTGGGGTCAAAGCCTGTCTCCAGAGTCAGGGCCTTGTTCAATACCACACCTTGGGCTGTTCTTGTCTCCAGCACTAGGGGGCCACATTAAGACTAGCAAATATTTGTTTGAATATGTGAATAGTCACACCCCACATGTGCCTCTGCCTTCTACAGACCCCTCACACAAAAACAAAAAGATAAACCCTTCTATGTTGGAAACACTTAAATACCCATTCGATGCTATTAATAGTTACAGTTAACTATCATCCTGTACTGTTGTGATTATAATTGATAATTGAGTATTCTAAATATAATCATGTAGATGAGAGCAATTAAGTGGGTAGCTAATGATGAGTACCTTAATAGGTACATACTCATTGGTAGAGTCCAGGATTTGGCTAGAAATGCAATTTGTTCTTCAATAGTGATGTTCAGACTCACCCGAAACCAAGGGAGATCCGCACTTCCAGTGCTGCACGTCCATTTGTGGTGGGTAATGTCATCGTCAGGCACTGCTGGTGTCTCCTCAGAAGCACGTATCTCCGCTGTCCCGTCTGTGCAGGCAGCTGGACTGTCTCCCAGGGTTGGGGGACATGGAATCGGGTCTGACAGAGCATGTGGTCTAAACGTGTGTAGCAAGCCATGCTGGCTCTAAATGATCTGTCTGATAATAGAAGAGTCAGAAATCAACATTTTAAACAATAGTTCAAGGATGATTATGTTTATCCTGGGGCACTTTTTAGTCTCTATGTATTGCTAAAGTGATTTTTGTTCACTTCCTGAATCATTTGCATTTTTATCTGTTACATTGACTTCCATGCACTTCCCGAATCCTCTCTGAGGTTGCCCATGTTTTCCCCACAGCTTCGGTTCTGATGGCAAAAGCTGGACTAAATGGAGGCAGCGTGACATCACAGAGCAATCAAAGTTACATTTAAACTAAGTAAAAGTCTCTCAGATATGAAATAGATTTTTAAGTGGTTATAGTCGAGCTAATTAAGTGAACTGTCACTAACTGAAAATGAATCGACATTTTAAAGAAAGCAAAAGAACTTAAACAGGAAACAAATTACTTTTTAAAAAAAGTTTGAAAGCTTTGAAATCATGCCCAGGCAATATAAAAGCTAACCATTTGTAAACTAGTAGGTGGAAAGCATTTTTCTTTAACCAATTTGCTTGCGAATAACCCATTTTGTTAAAAGAGATAAAAAATGAAAAGAAGTAAAATAATAAAATTCATGAAGACAGTGCCAGTCAGGTTACACTTAACTGCTCAAAACTAAATAAAAAAAACATTGTACTCTGCAAATCTGTTGTAAATTCCAAAGCATTCATGGAAAGCTGCAAGATAGCTCTTTTGTATAGACAAATTATCTCCAAGCTTCAATTCATTCTCAAAAGGGGATTAATAAAATTTTAAATATGCATAAAAATTATAAAATTGCACTATCTGATACACAATATATGGAAACTTTGTGACTAGAACTACTTATCTTGGACCTTGCATACTGATACTTATCATCCCCTTTGTAAGAGAGAATTGTAGGATCAAATTGTGTCAAGTCAATTAAAAATGCACTCTCCTGTTTTTTTGTTATTGTTGTTGAAATTTTACCATATGTAATTCTAAGGAAATGGAGGCTCTTCTTTCTTCTAAGAAAGGAACATTTCGAGCTCCTTTCCATATTGCCTTTCAGTGTTTGCAAACGGTAAAATTAGTTAATTTACTACAGCAATTTCTTTTTACAGACATTCCTGCAGAATTGGAAATGATATATATTGCCAAAATTAATTATATAAAGTGTTTAAAATCTCTACCCCCAATCATTAGATAAAGTCATTTCTTAAGAAGCATTTTTCTTCACCTGAGCTTCAGTTTTGTTAAGTGGATGTTTGTTAAACCACATTAATGTACTCATATGTGCATTTCTCAGAAATAATACCATCTTGTTGTGGGCTTTATGGTACTGTCACTGAAGACTCTGAACATTTCCATACTTTGCACAATTGCAGGCTTTTCATTCATCTCAGTGTCAGGAGAAGTGAAGCCAAAGGCTAGATTCTGTAGAGTTAGAACTCCTATGGCTCACAGTCCATGGAGTGGTTTGGCTTATCTGCTTGCCACAGGGCAGTCTGTAGAAGAGACAAAGGAATGGGCTCAAGTATCCTTTTAAACAGGCCTACTTCATCCAAATCATTTTCCCCAAAGTCCTTCTAAAATCTGAGAAGGCTAGTGTATCATTAATCAGATGTGCAGTTAAAGTTTAGTACAGTAGGAGTAGGGTGGACTCAGTTGGGCCTTGGCAGGCTCTGTAACAGGCATGTCTGTGCTATAACTCTCACTTAATTGTGGTTGCCTGATTTATAGAGCACCAATTCCTCAGAGACCAGAAGATGAACTGCTTCCCTTCTCCCACATTTTTTAGGCTTTCTGAGCAAATGCAAAATGAATGTTGAAGGCTTTGGTCCTCCCTACGTTTCAAGGCTTTTACTAAGGGGTTTCCACTCCCATCTGTCAAGTGCCTCTCAAGACAACGTATTTCTTCACCTTCTCAGCATCCCTCACTCATCTCTCTACTGCTCTGGCCACCTCTGTTCCAGCGTGTCTAAACACCAAGGACAATGTCTTGAGGCCACATCACTAGATCTTAATCCTGGAAGGACATAGAGTCTCCACTGCTTCCCAAGAGAATCATAGATACTAAAGGCCTTCACGATGCAAAGGTCTACTTTAATTGGTTGGTTAGTTGGTTGGTTGGTGTTGACTGGAGGAGAGAAGTGGAAAGAAACCAGAGAGGACAGTTGTCCTGGTGATCAGCTATCTTGAGCACAGCTCCAGTTGGGGACTGACTTGTCTGGACTTTATTTCCAAGATGAGAAAGAGAATGCAAGAAACACAGTAAGGCGGGATCCCCATGGCTGGTTGCCACCACTGTGGGACAGCCCTGATCTGACGCTCCCAAATTTCCTCCCAATGTGTCTGACTTCTTGTGGTTGGAATACAGGTAGTGAAGGGGTTCAAGTGTGCCTGATGGCCTGTGTATCTTGTTTAAAATAATGGATTAATTAAGGCAGAGAAAACTGAAAAAGTGATGAGGGAATATTCTGGAGTATTGGTTTTTAACCACTGGTCCATGGACCGCATCTGGTCCACCAGAAATTTCCTGCCGGTCCTTGAAATGCTTTTCATTTTCTCAGGATGTATTTATAAGAGAAAAATAAATTTCCTCCAGTATGATTTAAACTATTTCATGGACCAGCAGAAAATTTTTAATGGACTGGACTCGGTTCGCAGACTGGCAGTTGAAAACCACTGTTTTGGAGATCAGAAAGGGTAGGTTTAATTTGGTTAAGGGTGGGTTTGTTATGTTGTCAATGACAGCAGTGAAATCCCCTGCATCCACAGTGGATAAACATTTTCTCCTGGACTGCTGCTTCCTAGTTGGGATGGGGACTCTACTGTCACTTGTCTTTCCTTCTGCCAGAAAGTCATTGTTTCTGTCTTCCTCCTCTGACCAGGTGTTGGACTGGATTGAAAACCATGGTGAGGCCTTTCTCAGCAAACACACAGGGGTTGGGAAGTCCCTGCATCGAGCTCGGGCCCTGCAGAAGAGGCATGATGACTTTGAAGAGGTGGCTCAGGTGAGATGCTGTGAGAGGTTGTGAGTGTGTGTGTGTGTGTGTGTGTGTGTGTGTGTGTGTACGTGTACGCATGCGCACGCATGTGTATGGAGCGAGGTGATGGACACCAGGGCTATGGCTTTAGTGTTTGGCAGGGCATGTCAGGTTGATAGCCTGTGCCTTTGGGGCTGCCTTTCTGACTGATGCTTGGGGACCTTTATCTGCTTTTGGATCAGTAGGTGAGTGGTAAATACATTTAGTTTATAGTCTTCAAAGAAAATTCTTTGTCAGGACCTGTAAGAGCCTTGTCTACAAGGTAGTGATGGCAGGAGGGAATGACATTAGAACCATCAACAGCCCAGACTACCTTTATGATTATCACTGCAGGTGAGTGGGAGCTGTGTACCTTCCAGGACCTGGAAGGAGATGGTTCCTGTTCACCCAGCACCCACAAGGCTGAACATGCCCAGAGAGTGTGCTTTTATATCATTGGCGCAGTACAGTCTATAATTTGCACAAAACTCAGCCTTTCAGCTGAGCTGCCCACCTGATCCAAAAAGGGCTCCATTTTCTAATTTGCACAAAGAGGCAGTATGAAAGGACTTAACCATTTGCCTTACTGGTGGAGTGATATATAAGAGGGTGTCTGTTCTGAGCCTCCACCCTCCAAATTTTATCCCATCTTCCTTATGTTCTGGTGGGGGGGTGGTTACAAATGGATCCTGAAAATATTTACTTTTAAGATGAAATACTGCTGTCCAGTTCTTTTGTCAGATGTGATCAGTTGCAGTAGAAAATAAGACACTCAAGAATAAGGCAGGGAAAGGGCCGCTGGGGAAGGTATCAGCATGGGACGGCATGCTGCCGGATAGTGAGGGCCAAAGCTAGGGTTTCCACATTGCACCTTTAATAAGAGCTGGCTCCGATCCCACTATGCAGCCAGTCCTCCATGTGGGTGTCATGCCGGGCACTGTGCAGAGCCCCAACCCTCACCCAGACAGATAGGAGCTGTCAGTGCAAAAGGAGAGGGCCTGCCGAGATCCCAAGGAATCTTCTGGAGTACAGGAAAGCAGTGAGAGTATCCCACATCCCTTGGGGAGCTGCAGGTATATGCTGAAAAGTGAGGGGCCTGACAGGAGCCAGAAAGACCATGTCAACAGTGACCTGAACCTGTGAATGCAGGTAGATTAGGCCTAACCCGTGGAATAAAGCCTCCTATGAAATCTCTGTGCGCTGCTGGTGGGAATGTAAAATGGTGCAGCTACCGTGGAAAGCAGTGTGGTGGTTCCTCAGAAAACGAAACGTAGAGTTACCATGTGATTCAGTAGTCTCACTTCTAGGTATATATCCAAAAGACTTGAAAGATGGGGTGTAAAAAGGTATTTGTACATCCGTGTTCATAGCAGCATTATTCATAATAGCCAAAAGGTCGAAACAACCCGAGTGTCCATCCATGGATGAATGGCTAAGCAGCATGTGGTCTGTACACACAATGGAATATTATTCAGCCTTTAAAAGGGTCCTACAAAATGGATAAGCCTATGTGAAATAAGTCAGTTGCAAAAGGACAAATACTATATGAGTCCACTTATATGAAGTACTAGCATAGTCAGACTCATTGAGATAGAAAGTAGAATGGTGACTGCTAGGGGCTGGGGGAGAAGGGAATGGGGAGTTATTATTTCATGGGCACAGAGTTTCCGTGTGGTATGATAAGAAGCTCTGGAGTTGGCTGATGTAATGGTTACACAACAACATGAATCTACTTAATGCCACTGAACTTAACAAGTTCTATGTTACACATGTTTTACCACCACAGCAAAAAGAAGACCTCTGCAGAATGACCTGGACAGAATTATGCCAACATAATATAGACACAGGCCCAGTGTGCTTTTGGTGGGCAAGATGTAGCAGGGGCCTGAAATACCTGTGTGGCCAGGCATTCTGGGTACCTCTCTAGTCTGTTAGGGGGCAAAGGATCGGAGAGGGGCACATGGATTCCCTGTCTGCTGAGAGTGAGGGGGTGGTACGTGGAACAATCTGTTGGAATAGAGCCATCCCACAGCTTTGTCTATCCTGTGGCTCAGCCGTTCCTCACTTAGGAAGGACGTCCCCCGAGCCACCCCTAACCCTGCCCCAGCCTGTGCCTCCTCTCTTCTTTCTGCTGCCTCACAGGCAATGCCACCTCATGAGGGAGAGGGAATGGTTGTTTCAGTATGTTGTTGCAACCAAGCAAGCCTGGAGGCCACCCCAGCTTTAACCCCTTTTCTCCCAATGTCTCCTCTGCTTTCTCAGTGATGCCTGATATTGCCTTTCACATGGGACAATGCCTTTCATTTGTCACCAGAGACACACTAATTTAAATTTATTCTAAAGAAAGAATGGACACATGTTTTTAAAGTTTATGGTTCCATGATATATTTGAAACCCCCCTGATCCTGAATAATAGATAGGATTGGCTTTGTTCTATAGAAGACATCGCTAAGGCTCAGAAAGTTGTTCAGTGTGCCCAAGTCATCTAGCTCGGTGGCTCTGCTGGGACTCACACCCAGGTCTGTCTGGCTCCAGTCATGTCCTTACCTAACTCTGTGCTGGTGCTCCTTATTGAGGTGTGGGAACTGGGTATAAAACTCACTTCTGAATACCAGTTTGCTCATGGGAATTACGGGACAAAGAGCAGGAATGAGAGGGTGCTTCTATGGCTGTCCCTTTGACATTCTTACTTTCCCCTGGCCCTACCCACCAGTAAGCTCTCGATGTCATCCACTTCTTGCCTCTGCTTTCCGGTAGCACTGTATCCTTGTGCGAAAGAAAAGACAGGTCTCCCTTCCAAGAGGCTCATGCTTTTAGGAGAAATATTTCCTCTGGGAGGGAAATAGCACATGTGGCACACCTGCCCGCAAAGGAAACACCTAGGCGAGGGGTCAGGAGGTCGCAGCACTGCCCTGTAAATAGGCCCCTAGAGATGGGTCACGTGGGCTGGAAATCAATCCACCCTTGTTCCCTTGTCCCGACTCTGGGGGAGGGGGTGAGCAGTGGAGCTCCCCAGCTTCCTGGAATTGGTAGTCCACTTAGGAAAACCAGCCCCTCCCGTGGAAAAGGCATGTGGACTGTCAACGGTCTCCTGCCTCAGCGCGTCTTGTTCTGTGACACGTGGTCATCGCACTCAGATAGTGAGAAAGGGAGTGATTCAGGCAGAAGGAGTGTTCTCTTTCTCTCTTCTATTCTCACGAGATGAGGGCCACTAGGAGGGGCGGAGTGGAATTCATCAGGAATTGGAAAATTCTTGAGTTAGAGATCGGTGACACAAAGTGAAAGTGTAGAAACCTGTTCTTGTTGTTTTGGGGGTGCTGGGTATGAGATGTGGCCAGGAACGTTATCACACATGAAGTGACGTAGAAGGCTGGGGGTCACTTGTCAGCAGTACTACAGAGGGTCATGATTCAGTGAAGGAACCTCTTTCAACTTTATGATTTCATGATTCTTTGACCCCAGGCTGATACGAGAAGGGAATTCTGAGCTCCCAATTCTCTGTACTCAGGTTTAAAAAAAAAGTCTTGAGGGGAGTTCCCTGGTGGTGTAGTGGCTTAAGGCTTCAGCGGCCTGGGTTCGATTCCCAGCCAGGGAGCTACCCACATACCAAAAAGAAAAAAAAAAAAAAAGTCTTGAATCAAAGCAGGAAGGGAGCTGTTGCATCTATTACAGCTTCTGGAAATTTGCCCTCCGCAGGGAGGAGCCAGTCCTCACGCAGAGAAAATGTCTACCTGCAGGGAGAGGTCAAGGGGCAACGTGGAGCCCCTGAACAATTACAGCTCCATTCTTCAGATAGTGGGGGCATGTGTGATTTTCACCATTGGTTACTCTGTGGAGTAAAGATATTTAAGACAGTTATTAAAATAAATATAAATGATAACAGTTAAGAATTAATGTAGCAATTTATTATCTCTCATTAAGCTTGAACTTAAATTTTGGGTTTATTACCTCTTGAACATGTTTTTATTAGGATTTTTATTAAAAATAGAGCTAACGTACAATATTACATTAGTTTCAGTGATACACCATAGTTATTTAATATTTACATGCCAAAAGAAGTGATCACCATGCGAAGTCCGGCAACCATCTGACGCTGTACCGTGCTATCACAATAGTATTGACTATATTCCCTTTGCTGTACGTTAGATTCCCCATGATTTATTTGTTTTACGCGTATACCTGGACATTTGGACCTCTTATTCCCCTTCACCTTTATTGCCCTTTTTAAATTTTTTGGTTAGAGTTGAAATTCCATATTGATAATATATTACTTTCAGATATATACCATAGTGGTTAGACATTTATGTAATTAAAGAAGTGATCCACGTGACTAGTCTAGTACCTACCTTGCACTATATATAGTTATTATCGTGTTATTGACTATATTCCCTATGCTTTACTTTACAGCACCCTGACTCTTTTGTACTTAATCCTTTCACCTGTTAAACAGACTCTCCAACTGTCATCTGAAGGAAATGAATTAAGTATTTATGAGTCCTCCGTTCATCCTGCAGATGGCACTCTTTGAATAGCCGACTTAGAAGCTGAGATGAATGAGGAAAAGCCACAGTTGTGACAGGACTGAGAAGGTTCCTATAGCAGATGGTGAGGGTCCAGGTTAGGGGATGCACAGGAGTCTGTCTCTACAGGTTTTTCTAGTGCAAGCTGCTGAGATTCTCGATGCTCAATAGAAGACCTGGGCCCCTCCTGGTCCTGGTATGTACTTGACTCAAGATGCCTATAAATTCATCAAATGATGCAGGCCCATTAAATTTTAAAAGACACTGTATTTTTACATATTGTCAGGTAATAGATGTGTCCTTATCTGCCTAGGAAGTCAAATGGGATATGGTGCTGTTGTTCTGTCCTGAGATATTTGCTGTTACTCAGTAGGAGAGTACTCAAGTGCCTGTGGTTTACATAGCAGCTGTGCCTGCTCTGTCAGTGGTCTGCTTTATAACCCCATTATCTGAAATGCCAGACTTTCTGTAAACTAGCTTAGTTAAAGATTAGCAAGCATTTACATTCAAATACATATCTACAATCTCAAAGCACCAAATCACATTTAAGCAGCTAAGCATATTAAGAAGCATTAGCATAACATTTTTGGAAAGAAAAAAGACCATTTAAAGAAAGATTTTAAGAAATAATAAAAATAGTCACAATTAAATACTTCATTCAGTAATCTCTGTTTAGTTATTTATCTGACCCTTGCTTTTTTTTCTCAAACTTGAATAAAATACACTTCAATAAAAACCATTCATTCTAAATCTTGGGGTCAAAATAGGCAAAAATAGAAAGGAAACATTTTAGTGGACCTATTAATGACCTTACCCATCAAAGATATTCAAAGTATAATCAGCTAACCTACAAGAACATTAAGGGCAAATAGAATAGGGAAATCCATAGAAATGGAAAGTTGGACAGTAGCACCCATCAATTTTCATGCTCCATCAAGTCTCTTTGTTGGGCACCATGGAAAATTAAAAAGATGGACAGCTTCTGCCTTGAGGAATTCACAATCTAATAAAAAAACATGCCGCAAACACATTCTAACCCTCTAATAAGTCCCATAGTAAGACAGGAGAGACATAATCTTTACTCTCTTAGGGTTATTAAGGAGCATGTCCAGTGAAACCAAGATAAACCATTAGTTCATTTGGCACTGCAATAAATACTGCTGCCTAGGGGGCTGTGTAGTGACCTTTGGAGGAGTTACATCTTTCCTTTCATGCCTGAGACCAGTTAGAGCAGCTGCAAATGCAAATAGAAGGGAAAGAGCCTAAATAGATGCTTTTTCACACTCTGACTTTTTAGGGCGGATGAAAGGTATCTGGCAAGATGAAAAAAAAGTAGGGAGAAATTGAGGAAAATGCAGCGAAATCAGTGTCACAAAGTGGGCAAGTGGAAGAATGTGAAACAGCAGGAAAAGGAAAAGCCGTCTTAGCCGTTGGGTCTTGGCTCGTGGGGTGCACTCAGAACATTCCCTCCACAGAGCACTACGGAGAAGTCGCTGGCATGAGCTGATGGGAGGGGTCTTGCGACCACTCTTAGGAGGAAGAAGGATGTTTCATGGCATGGCTAACTCTGAACCAAGGGTTTGGAAGGTCACTTTGTATACACTTGATGTAGAAAATGGAGAGGGGTCGTAGCCAGTACGCAAGGTATCACAGAGAGCCTGCCAAGAACCTCTTATCGATACCATGAGCTGTCCCTCCACTTTTACTGCTTCCTGTGCGAAACAAATGACACACTCAGAAGAAACTGGGACTGTATTCCTAATGACTTTAAAGTTCTGGGTAGCAAACTGAAAGATTCAAAAGCGCAGGTGCTGTTTGTATCTCTTGTTCCCAGTGATGGCAATGACCATGGACAAGAAGGGAGGCTTTGAGAAACAATTGGCTGCCTGTGTAGGTGGCGTTTCAAGAGGTTTTCTGGACTATAACTTTCAGAGCCAGGAAAATGGACTTCGGACAAGGGGGAGAGTGTATCTTGTAAAGACTGGGAAGGATTATGTTTTGGCAGAAAACTTGATGGTCTATCTGGAAGGATTTGAGGGGATTTTGAAGTGGAAGGAGGAAATTAGCCCAGGACAACCAAAACCAGATATGTGAGGCACCCTGCCGGTGACTTTCAAAGGGGCACCTGTGACGAGAATGCTCTTAGGTCTCCTGAGGTAAAAAAAAAAAAAAAAAAAAAAAAAAAAAAAAAAAAAAAAAAAAAAAAAAAAAAAAAAAAAAAAAAAAAAAAAGAAAAGAAACACATACACACACACACGAATGCAGATTGCAAACAATATTTATAGCCTCCCTTATCTATGTATCAACAAAGAACATGTGTAACAAGTAAGGTCCTCAAACTTTAACACAAGAATATAAATATAATAAATATTTCTGAGACTTTAAAATATTGAGCTTTTAAGTAGAAAATGGCAATAGAAGTGGATTTTTTTGTGTCAAGGACTCATTCTAATAGGAGCGGTGAGGGTATATCAGAAAGGTTCGCAACTATGTGAGATCTACAAACCTGAGGGAGAAATAATAGATATAAAAGGAGAGCAGAAAAGAAGCCATGGTTGTCCCAGGAGAGGACCATGTCACTCCACCAGATGGAGGCCATGGAACATGCTATTCTGATATGATTTCTATTCTGGCTCACGGAACACTGTAGTGATGATGAGAGCCCTCAAATATCCTAGCATCTCCCATAAATGTGTGACAGTGTAAATAAAACATTAATAAGTTGAGGCAAGTAAAGTGTTCTACATGGTAGGGGGCAAATCATTGTAGAAAAACTCAAAAGAGTATAGGTTGTGTCTAGACTCTCAAGAACCTTGACCTTTAGATGAAAGGGTTTAGACTTCATGCTTAGAGCAAGGAGTAATATTGAAAAGCCTTCTGAGATTAGATAAAATATAACCTCTAAACCAGATTGATAAGAATTTCTGTATATGTTGGCTGTTTAGATCACATATGGAATATTGTGCCTAATTCTAGAAAATGTATTTTCAGAGAGATATTGACAAACTATATTGTGATTATTGGAAGGTTGACAGAATGGTAAAGTTGAAGCAACTGGATATGTTCAGTTTTGAGTTAATAATTTTTAATAAGGAGGTGGTTTTGATATTTGAAGGCTTCCTGTAGAAGAGATAAGGGTGGAAGGTATAGTGAAGCCAATTTTAGCTTAATTCAAGTACCATTTCTAACCCACAGTTGCTTTTTGATTAGCTATCCAAAACCAGAATGAAATGTCTCAAGATAACAGTGTGCTTCTTATCACAGGAGGTTTTCCAGTAGAAGTATCCCCTTTTTTTATTATAATATAAACATCTGCAAGTTCTTTCCATATTAAAAACAAACAAATAAATAAAAAGAAACCAAGACTAACTTTTCTGGACCCCACTTACACCTGTGTCTCCTCTTCATAGACCAAGTTCTTGAGAAAAGAGTCTAGATTTGCATCTCTCCTTCCTCACCTCCTAGAGGCCTTTGAACCCTGCCATTGGGCTTCTGTTTCTTCTGACCAACCGAGGTTAAACTTACCAAAGTTTCCCCCTGAATATTTTTGTTGCTAAATCCAAAGGACACTTTTCAGATATTAATTGGTCCTTCTGAAACACTTGACTCTGTCAACCACTTCTCTCTCTTTTTTTCTTTTTAAACTCTTCCCTATAGCCTTCTGTAACACCATGCTTTCCTGGTTTCCTCCTGTCTTTCTGGCTGGTCCTTCTTAAACTCTTCTCCCTCCCCCCCCAGGATTTGTTCCTCAGACCTTCTCTTCTTACTTTACACTCCCTGCATGATTTTATATTCTTTCCTGGGCTCAGGTTCTACTCCTGCTTTGATGGCTCCCAAATCTATGTCTTGTCTCTGATCTCACCCCTGAGCTCTCTGTTCGTAATAAACCCATTGGCCTTCTGGATACTCCCCTTATATTTCTCAAAGAGTTCTCAAACCCAGTGTGTCCATAATTTATTTTATCTTCTTCCACATCTTCCCGTTGTGCTCTTCCTCCTATATTCCCCATGCCAGTCAAGGCCACCAACCACCTAGTTGCTCAAGCCAGAACCTTGAGACTCAGGTGTGACTCCCCTCTTGCTGTCACTCCTCATGAGTCCATCAGACAGTCATACTGATTCTACCTCTTTAATGTGTCCCATCCATTGCCACCACTTTAGATCAGAATCTCATTATCTCTTGCTTGGATTATGGCAATAATCTGTCTTCCCTGACTCCAGCCATGTTCTCGAGTACATCCCCACACTGCCACAAGAGTGGTTGTCCCAAAATGCACATCCCATCATGCTGCTCCACTGGGTATGGAACCTGCAGCTGGCTTCCCATTGGGATAAAGTTCAAACTCTTGATACTATAAACCTTTTATGACCTGGCACCTGCCTTCTCTGGTCTTACCTTTTACCCGTCCTGTGCCCCATCTACCCTACCCTATAGTCCTGCTCTCCTGGGGCATGCCATGCTCTTAAGTGCCAGTGCTGTCTCCTCTTTAATCCTTCTCACCACTTTAACTCTGACCACCCCTGACCAACTTCTGTTCATTTTTTAACATTCTTCCAGGAAACCTTCAGCGACCTCCGTGATTTGGATTGAATGTTTCTGTTCTAGACTTTCGCATACTCTGGTCTCATCCCTATCATGGTAGTTATCACACAGTGTCATCACTTTGATAGTAGCTGTATTTGCTACCTGGACTGTGACCTCTCTTAGAGCAGGAATTTAGCTTATCCCAGTGCCTTGCACGGTGATTGGCACTTGAAAAATAAAGGAATGAATGGTATAGAGGGCATTCCTTTGTTGGGAATATATCAGGCTATTTTGATCTCTGAGGTCTCTTCCAAAACCAAGAATTATGAATGGAAAAGAGGTGGATTCAATGAATATTCATAGGAATACATTCTCCAGAGTCATATGACCTGGGACCTAATTGAGAGCCATCCTGATAAATTCTCAGCCTGCACAGCACTGGAGTCAGCGAGGCAGCCCCAGCCCCAAATCTGGCACTCGGGAAGAAGAAGCATCTTTTGAGTCACATTTTTGAGTGAGTTCTTAGGAATCCTCTGTATTTTTTAATTGAAAAAAACACACCTATTTCAGATGGAGTCATAGGAAACCAATTTTGTAAAGAGAACATGGTATAATACTCTGTGCATTTCCTCAGCCCCACTAAGTGTCTATGATTATTCCAGCTAGATAGCTACCACCACACCGTGCCTGACTCCTATGGGGGGCTTTAACCCTTTCCCTTTGTTAGGTGAAATGTAGCAAATCCCCTTTTTCTTTTCAAAAATTCTCTTTGTTAGAAGTAAATAAGGATGGCCCTTTTTAAAGTGATATTAAAGTCAATAACAAAACAAAAAGCAAATGAGACAAAAGCATACTGATTTCATGTTCTCTATATTGATTTTGAGTCCAAGACAACTTATCTGGTCATATTTTTTATTCAGTATATCATCTGCATGGATAGACACTTTTTTCCTTCTCCCTGCTGAGGAGACCCTAATTACAATCATAATAATGATAATATAATAACAGTAACAGTACTTTTTATGTGCCGGACACTGTCCTAATTATTTCTCTAATGTTAACTCAATCCTCGTAATATCCCATGAGTTAGGTATTTTTAATTCTCATTTACAGATAAGGAATCTGAGGCAAAGAATAACTAACTCAAGTTGGCAGAGCTAGTAAGCGGTGGGGCTGGGGTTCAGACCTTAGCAGCCTGGCTGCAGAGTGTAGGCTCTCGACTTCCTTGCCACAGAGTCTCTTGAATCATGAAAACTTCAGACGTGTCTAGGATCAGGCCTGGTGGGTCCTCAGTTCCACCCAGAACCGGTTCCTAGTCTTCTGTCTTTGTGTGGGTCTGGGTAATCCCTCAGACAGCTATATGTTAGCACTGTGGCCACAGGACCACTGAGTGACACTTTTTTTCCTTTGTGTCTAAGATTTCCCTTAATGGACCCAGAGATCACCTGCATGATCCCCTACGACAACTTTTTGATCCAAAAGATCTGTGTGACCGCAGGCCTCTGGGAACAATATGACTGCTCTTTACCTTTCTCCACCTGCCCTCTAGCTTATCTGAAACACAGGTACCCACGGCTGATGGCAGCTAGCTCTGCTTCCTGCTGGAGCTTGGCCTATTTAACAATTAACTTGGCCAGTATCTTGCCTGATCCTTTATTTCCCTATCCTAGCACAAAATGGACCACAGTTGGCCCAGCCCAGGACATTATTTTGTCTCTTGTCTTATACATTTTACTGAGGTCAGGCTATCATTAACTAAACCTCCTCGTTTCCAAAACAGTCTGCTTTGATAGCTCCGTGAACCTATGTGAGACATCCCTCTCAGTTCACTATGGTGTAGTGAAGAAAAGCATAGCATTTGCAGTCTGGTTTTTCCTTGTATTGGCCTTGGGGCTTGTGACAAGCACTTAATTTTCCTGAACTTCAGTGTCCTCTCTAAAATGGAGATAGTAACACCTGCCCTGAAAATGGTATAGGAGTTAGAGATAGTGTATAGAAAGTACTTATTAAAGAATTTGATTCATAGGCAGTGCCTGATGAATGGTGGGCTCTGTGGCAGTGGTGACCATGGTAGTGGTGGTGATAGAATACATCTAAGCCTCACTCCCTTCCAGGCTAGGTTATTAAGTACCGTGCTGTCACCTCTCAAGACTCAGCTTGGTGTGGTCCGCTTATGTGTTGGGAAGAGTAGAGCTATCCTTTGAGTTGGGCCATGTAGCTAGTGGGTAGATCAGCTACAGGTACTAACAACCTTGGCCCTCAGGTTAAGCATCATGGATGAGATGGCCATTCAGGCTAATCCAGAACCAAGGAAGGGCAATGGAGTAATCAATGGTGTATCCTTCCTGGGGCTGGTAGGTGGGGGTTACCCCACACTGGGCATCTGGGGGCCAGTGTGTGCAGAGATCCAAGGGGGACTGTGGGCAGTTTGCATTGAGAATGCTTATAACAGATAGCAGGGGTGCAAATCAGAGCCAGTGTTGCTGGGACACCAGGTAAGGAAGGGCTGGCTCTTAGGGACATGACAAAAGTCTAGGCATCAAACCTGGGTACCAGAGCAGGGCTGCACTGGTTGCCTGTGGGACTGAATGGAGGACCACTCTGTTGGTGAGATGTGTGATTCTGTTTGGTTTCTGTGGGTGAACTGGAGCTGAGCCTACCATGGGGGCCCAGAAAAGGGAGGAGGAAGGAGAGTGAGAGTCTGGATGCCAAGGAGGGCACTCTTCCTTGTAAAGGATTCTCTGACTCAGTGGGCCTTCTTAGAGGGGTATGAAGTGTGTAACCACTAGTTTCACAATGTGACAACATGCTCCCCTTACTTACACAGCGAGAATAGCATACAGATGGGAAGAATAAAGTTACCATCTCTCAGAGAGCACTGACTGTTTAGAAAGGAGGGAAAGCTATACTGGAGGCAAGCCTTCTCACCTGCCCAGTATTGATTCTGAAAGCACACCATGTACGAGCATTATCCTGTCCTGCAATAATTAGTTTCAACACCGGTCAACCTGCCCAGACTCAGAGAAACCACATTGATTTTCTTTCTCTTCCTTCTTTCTTTCATTTCTGTGACACATTGCAAGGAGGGTGCTTGCTGCTGGGGAAGCCAGTGTTGTCTGACCTGCAAGAGGGAGCACGTGATGGGTTTGCATACAGGAGGCACATATGCACATTCCGCCATGAAAATATTTCTCCTGGACAGAAGTATTTTGAAAAGTATTTTTAAGGTTTTAAACCTGTGCTATATAGACAAACATATAAAAATAAGTAAAAATAATAACTGCCATTTATACCTTTATAAGAAATATCTCATTTAATCCTTAGAACAGCTCTGTGGAGTTTGTTTTAATACTACCCTCATTTTTCAGATGAAAAAATCAAGCCTAGAGAGTATCATTGAAGTGCAGGAAGCAAGGTTTGAATCCAGGCAGTGTGACTCCAGAGCCCACATTTCTAGCACACATACACTCAGAGTAATTGGAAAAAAAAACTGAGACTACTCAATTCTCATTTAGATTTTTTTCCAAATGAGGTTTTCATTTTATTTTTTTAATTTTTAATTACAAAACACATTTTCAATATGGAAGTGTAGACAAGCAAAAGGAACAAAATCCACCCACTCAGTTGTCTGACAGTTGCTAATACTTTAGTGTTTATTCTCCCAGCTATTTCTCTATTTATATATAAGTTCACGAATTTATCCTAGAAAAAGTGCTACACACCTCACTGCTGAGTATCACTACGGTCACCTTCGAAGTACTCCCCTTGGGAAGCTATGCGCTGACGCCAGTGCCTAGTCCACCCTTCAAAGCAGTTTAGAACTCTTTTTTCTGGAATGGCCCTCAGAGCTATTGTCATCCCCCAAATCTGACAATTCAGTTTGCAAACTTGTCACCGTGCGCATATGTTGGCAGCACTGTACAAACAGCTTGGTAGGGTGTCCTAACCTCGGCAAGTTCGCAAACTGAATTGTCAGTTTTGGGGTACGACAACAGCTCTGAGGGCCATTCCAGAAAAAAGAGTTCTAAACTGCTTTGAAGGGTGGACTAGGTGCTGGCATCGGTGCATAGCTTCCCCAGGGATTACTTTGAAAGTGACCGTGGTGATATTCAGCAATGAGGTGTGCAGCACTTTGTCTAGGGTGAGTTTGAGAAATTAATTGTCCGACCTCATACGTACATGTATGTCGGTCATCAACTTTTTTCATTTAACGATATAGCTATGGTAATGATAGCTACAATGTTATTTTTCTTTGTGAAGTCTTTAATATTAAGACTTATTGCTTTTTCCAGATTCTAGTGACTTGTAACTATCAGCTATTAAAAGCACATGCAGTTATAAGTAGGAAAGAAGAAGCAAAATAAGCATTGAAAACAGAAGACTGGGTTTAAGCCAGACATTCAGAATCTTTTCCCAAGAGAAAGCTTCCGAGAGTGGCAGTTTACTGATGCCCACCAAGCCTGGTCAGTCCCCCTTTCCAGGAGGTCCATGTGCATTAGAGGGCTGCGAGGACCTCCGAGGCCCTAAAATGGGCTGGCGTGATACTCAGTGATGGTGGTCGTGGTGGTGAGTGCTTCAAATCAGTAACCTTCGTAGCCTCTTTCCTCCTCCTCTTCCTCCTCTCTTCTATCTTCTTTCTCACACACACCCTCCTCTTTTTCCTTCATGTTAGTTCCATATTCTGGAAGATCCTTTCCTGAAATGAAGGCTTTAGTCCGGGTCCATGATGCAGTGTTTGCTTCTGGTCCAAGTATAGTTTCTGGTGGGCAGTGTTTTCCAGAACTCCTAAGAGCTCCTTAGGCAAGGCTTCCTGTGGTGGCAATTCAGGGCAATGGAGCACGTCAGAAGTGTCTGGGCTGAAGGATAAGGGCTTTTGAGAATGTGTGCATGGATGAGGTAGCTGCTGGGACAGGCGACAAGTACTAGGAACCAACACCTAAGAGCCCTGAGTGAAAGGGCTACAGGCTGTCGATTATGTAGACCAAAAAAATAAACAAACATTAACAACACGAACAACCCCCGAAGCAGATGATGTCTTTTTTTCTCCGCCAGTGAGCAGCTAGAGGCATTTTCATGAAACGGGTTTGTTTGTAATAGATTTTTAACAGGAGAAGAGCCCATAGCCAAGTTCTGGGAGGAATAAAGCATTGCATCCGAGTTCTTCCACCTGGAAAGGGTGCCAGATTCGGAGTAGAGGGAGCTCTTGGCCTCCTGCGGTTGCAGGCATCATCCTAGCCTCGTCAAAGAAATGCTTTTATTCATCTTGGGATATGAAGGCAAATGCCCAGCCAGCCCAAGGCACTGCCCTTGAGGTGCCAGTAGAGACGAGTGCAGCTGTCCTACTACATTCTAGGGGCCAATGATGCTAAATATTGGCAACTTCAGCTGTAATTACATATCTCCATGGTGTTTCACACTGTGGGATATTTTGTACAATATAGCTCAGCCTCAATGATGCCAAGTATGAATTGAAATAGCTCTGGTGGACTTTAGTCCATTACATACCTAGAAATTAAAAATCACCTTGAAGAAAGAGGTCAGTGAGTAAGGCTAAATCGGAACTCCAAATCCATGTGATAGACATATTTCTATCATTACAAGGCCTGGACTCTGCCTAAAATCATGGACTCATCAGTGTCTTCAGAATTCACAGGTCACTCTCATTTGCTCAAAAAATACAACTAAAGAGGAGAGGGTTATCTGGATGCAAACCTTGGGTCTGACACACCTGCTATAGTTACAAGTTAGAAAAGTTCAAGGTTGGAGGTTTACTCCCCGAAATTACATTCCATCATGGCTTCAGGTGGCCAGATGACCTTGACACAGCATAATTTCCCAGATTCTCTCTTTCCTTACCATGTGCCTCACATTAAGGCCACTTCAACAATTAATGCCATAATCTCTCCATCAACCAAATGGAGTTATAGATTTTTCCTCCTCTCTTCCTTGTGAGAGCTAACAAAATTGAAGGAGAAGGATACAGGGGTTAAAACTCCTGGGTAGGAGGCCCAGAGCTACATGTACAGGTGTGTGTACAGGTCACCTAACCTCTCCAAACCTCATTTCTATATCCCTGACGTGGGAATAATATTTATATTCCATCAGAGTTGAAGTGAACATTAAATGAGATAATGTACTTAAAAGCACTTTAAGTCTAGAGCACAGAGCAAATGTAAATGATCATCCTCATTATTAGAGGGAATACAGTGACTGTGGATGAGACCATGTCTGGGACACGCTCAGAAAGGAGGAACTAAAGATACAGAAAAGATGGATGATACTGCCCCGTGCGGGGTGTTTCCCGAGTGAGAGACTGAGCTGACCAGTCTCCGAGGTGAGCCGAACTCTCCATGCCCCAGGCTTCTTACAGTGTCTCGGGCCAGATTCCCATACGCAGCAGGATTAGCTGGGGACACTTCCCACATTCCAAAGCTAAAGCTAGTGATTTAATGAGTCTTGTTCTGATCAGTGAGGCTTTGGGGTCAAAAGTGGATTTTGGAAATGGAATTGGAAACAGCTTGATGCTTTGTACGTAGACCACTCTGACCACTTATCTTACGTGCCCTTTTAACCGGAGAGAACAGGGAAGCCCTGCCCATAGTGACCTGCCCAGCGGCAAGCAGTGCTGCCCAGCTCGTGCCAGCACTGCCCCAGAGCCCTGCCAAACCCACCTCTGGGGCAGCCTGCTCCTATTTGTGTGTCACCATTCACATAACCCCGTTGCTAGATTTTCCCTTTGTGGTGTTAAGGGTGGGTTTGTCCGGAACTTCTCAGGGTTCTTGCCAAGGCTTTCGTGACTGAGGATTACGAGTACCGTCTGTGATCATGGAAGACAGCTCTTGGCCTGTGAAAGTTGGGAACATTCAAGAGCTCCAGATAACGAGGTGAATGATGGGATGTGATCCTGAACCTCACAGACCTTCCTTGTCTCATGGTCCAATCTCCAGCTATTTGAGTTCTGCCCTTTCCCTTGAGGGCCCCATGTGGGGACACTTTGATCTCTTTCAGCATCTCTGCTCTGAGCAAATGCTCCAATGGGTGAGTCCCTTCACTCAATCTCCTAAGGAAAGGAAACGGGAAGAACATGTTGCCTCTGAAAATGGGGGTCCTGAGGACTCAGAGGACCCTGGGTCTTGGCTGACAGTCTGTGGTGAACAGTCCTTAGTGGATATATGGTGTCCCTTCTGCCCTAGAGCACATCTCTGCGTCCTGCCCTGTTTGAGAAGGGTGTGCAGGTGGCCTCATTCTTGGTCCCTTGCCTTTCCCACACCCTGCCCCACCCTGCCTCTGCACCACACAGTCACTGCCTGGGGCTTGTCCCACGGTGAGGGCCAGAGCGAGACTCTCTGACCCTAGACCTGTGCTGCTGCGAGGACAGGTGGGTTGGTCTTCCTGAAGAGCCACTTGCTCCTTCTGCTGCGCACCCCCAACAAGCTTTCCATCACCAACGCTGGCTTGAAGAAGCCCCCCAGGGCTGGACCTCTCGTAGTTCTTTGCCGAGGCCCCTTGCATCTTCCCGACTCCCCAGCCTGGACCTTCGCCTTTCCCTCGCCCAGCAGCTGCCTGCCCTTCGCCTTTACATTCCAGATTCTTTCTAGTTGGCTTGAACACTTCTCCCGGCTTATCCATCTTGTCCTATTGCTTCATGACCTAGGGTGCCTTCAGCATTCTGTCACCACTTTGTACTACTGTCACACCTCATTTCTTTCTAGTCCTTGGAGAATGAACTGTTCTATATAACTTAATTTCATAGAGAACCAAGACTTAACCCTAGCACTTCATGCTGAAACTTCAAATTTCATTTTTATTGCTGATAAACTTTCTGAAATACAGTTTAAACTTTCCATGCCTCATGTATAGAGCAGTCTGAACATAAGCCGCTACCACCGCCACCCTTTTTTTATTTTAAGTACTTCGATATGCATGACAGTGTTCACTGATTCCAGTCATGCATAGGGACACCTCCAGGGCCACTGCGGAGGCTAAGGTTTTTCTTTTCCCTTCACTGAGGGTCCCTCCCAACACTGCAGTGTCCTTCTAGAACTGACCTGCATTGGGATGGAGGGGTGGGGTGAGGACCAGGGAATACAGCCCCTAGAGCAGTATGTGACACTCCCTGCAGATCCTGGAGCAGCCCTGTGGCTAACAGTCCTGCTTCTCTTGGATGGTTATGATAACAACGACTTTAATGGTATTACCTGGGGAAGGTGAGATGTAAGTGACCTAGGCTTTCTAAAGCCACTGGAACCTGAGTCCCAGAGTGGATGAGTGAGGTGGGAAGACAGAGGCTGATTCTTCCAGCACTAGCTCTCTCCTATTACCCTTTTCATTTTTGTATCGCTCCAACTTGATTTTGCTGATATTCACTTAAAGGGCCCTAAGCATTGCCATCCGCATCAGCTTGTCAGTTTCATACACAGTGGCACCCAAGGATGGGCCTCAGCCTGTCACTCCGCTGCTGTCAGCTCCATGCCCTGGGCATGAGGGCTTTGATATTTATATGATGCTGCTAGGGAAGCCTTTCAAGCGAACCGTACAGCTCGTCTCAGACTGAGGCTTTTGGGGTGTGGTCCAAGAGCCTGCCTCACTTTTAGGTATTTTCAAATTTGATGTGTCTTTTACTTCTGACTGCTGCAGAAGACAATGCATGGTCATGGCTAGTTGATGCTGGCATCATGCCCAGGGAGAATGGTTTCTTAGGAATTCACAGGTGATTATTTTCAACTGGAATTTTTTTGCATATAGGCATATGTCATTTCAAAATCATGTTTCTTCTAAGGGAGGCTGAGCCATGCCATGAACTCCAAACTGAGAAAGGTGAAATCTCTGACTGGAACTACAGAGAAATTTTACATTTTTTGTGATTGTATACTTCACTGAGGTTAGTCAAGCATCAGGATCCTGGTACTAGGAAATGCACCCATCTCTAAACTAACTACAATTGTAATGAAATTTATTTGTATTTCTAAATGCACTTAATTGACAAAAATATATTGGATTCTTTTTCTTTAAAAGTTCTTTTATTTAGTATTTTTCAAATTTTGAAAAGGATTCCTGTTATAATAACAAGTGGAACATTGCAAAGATATGTAAATAAAAATGCTAATTATCCCTGCACTCCCACTTCCCAATCTCTCTCTCAAGACAATCAATTATCTTGCACATCTTTCTTCTTACACATACAAAAATAAGCAAACATGTAAATATAAAAATTTCCATTTATTTTTGGAGTAATTTCTAAAAAGTTCCCTGAATTTAATTTTTATATTTTAAGTGCTTTCTCCATTTTTTCCGATTATAAAATTAATACGTGTTCACCATAGAACATTTGGAAAACAAGAAATAGTGGAAAAGAAAAAACATCCCTAATATCACTCAGGGATAATTACATATAAACTGTTAATATTTATTGGCAGATTTCCATTCTACACAGCATAATGCAAAGAATGTTTTGCTTGAGGTCAAATAAATGTGAATTCCAGATTGGCACCTGCCAGTCACCAGCAATGTGAGCTTACTCAAGTTTCTTTGCCTTTCCAAGCCTCAGTTTTCTTATCTGTAACATGATATTAGCATCATCTACCACATGTTATAATGTTTATAAGTGGATCCAAAATGGGCAGCCATCATGTCAGTGGTTAATTTTTTTAGTCAATCTACTGATCGATAGATAGAATCAGAACTGTAGTTTGGTTTTTCCTGACTTCTTCATATAATTTACATCAGGAACAGTTTCTCTGATCACTAAATAGTCTCTAAAACCTAATTGTAACGACTGCTTCATATGGCCATCCACAGCATAGTGAAGCATTCCCCCTGCTGTTGAACATTTTGGTTATTCTAATTGTTTTTACGTTTCTAACCACAGTTACTATATTTAAATTACTAAGCAAAGTGTTAAATCAGTTACAGTCCCTAGTTCTCTTGTGTTTTTCTACTCTTCAGGAGCATTACCATTCATTCATTCAAAGGCTGTAGACATTTTAAGGCAAAAAACTAGATTTCTCTCACTTCAGAATTTCCGCCTCAGCTTTGAGCCCTGCCGTTAGATGAGGGGTTTCAACCTTAGACAGGGGCTGCAATTATAGTCACCTGGGGACCTGTTAAAAACATATGCCACCAGACACTCCCCCAATCCCAGCCTTGGCTCATTCTAATTTGAGTAATCTGGGGGCAGGCATGAGCATTTCTTTTCACCCCAAGCTCCATTACCCCCCCTTCTTGTCCTGTGAACCGCAGGATTAGAGGACCCCCTAAGGCTTCTGCCATCTGAGGGATTATCTGTAAATTAAGGAAGTTGCATGGTCTCCCTTATCAGGGCTTCCTTTTTAAGGTCTCATGGTCTAAAACAGTGATTTTTCAACTGGAATGATTTTGCCCCCCAGAGGACATTTGGCAATGTCTAGGGACATTTTTGGTTATTACACATCTGGGGAAGGGGTTGCTCTGGGCATTCTGGGGGTAGAGGCCAGGAATACTGCTAAAGATCCTACAGTACACAGAATAGCTGCTGTATTAGTTTTCTAGAGCTACAATAACAAACTGCCACAGATTGGGTGGCTGAAAACAGCAGAAATGTATTATCTCACAGTTCTTTCCACCAGAAGTATGAGATCAAGGTGTCAGCAGGCTTAGTTCCCTCTGAGGGCTGTGGGGAAGCATCTATTCCATGCATCTCTCCTGACCTTCGGTGGGTTGCTGGCAACTTTGGCATTCCTTTGTATCACTCCAGTGTCGGCCTCTGTATCACATGGCACTCCCTCTGTGTCTTCTGGATCTTCACATGGCCTTCTTTTTATAAGGCCATGAGTCATATTGGATTAAAGCCCACCCTGTCCCAGCATGACCTCATCTTAACTAGTTATACCTGCAACTACACTATTCCAAAAAGGCCACATTCTCAGGTGTTGAGGGTTAAGGCTTCAACATTTCTTTTTTGAAGAGTCAGAACTCAACAGTCCCCCAGACAAAGAATTATCCAACCCCAAATCTTAATAGTGATGCTATTGAGAAACCCTCTTCTACATGATCTGTGGCTCAAACCCAGGGAGGTTAGCTAGGGTAAGAACAGGACAGGTAGGAGGGGTCTGGGGTCTATGAAGGTGGGAATTGAGCAGGAATGCCATCAACAAGGAGGGTCAATGACATCTATTCTTAGGTCAGTGTCTGTGGACTCTGTGCAGATGTGGGCAGCCCTGGACCTACGTGGCTATCTGCAACCAAAAGAGAGTGTGGAAGGACTTGAGGAGCACCATGCTAACTGGGGCAGAGGAAGAAGCGTGGGTCTCTGCTTTGTTCACCTCACCATCTGACCCGCATTTTCCTGGGTCAGGCCCAACCTTTCCCTGTCTGTCCCCTTCAGTGATGAAACAGAGAGAAAAATAAATCCACCAACCCCAAGGTTTTCAGCAACATTTTCAAACCAACTGTCTTGTCTCTACAGCTCTCCCTCTCCCACCCACTGCCTCCCACTGGCAGCCAAACATAGACCCGTGGAAAACAGGAAAAACAGCAACACTACAAAGTAACATAACATCTTTTGAGGGAGAACACTGCTGTAGGTACATTCCCACCCCCCACCCCGCATCTCTTGAATTGCCAAATCCTGCAGCAGATGGCCCTTGTTGTCTTTATTGCATGGGGATGCTGTCTCACCAACTGCTTGTTCCTCTGGCTTTAAGAATTCCACGTGAGCATGAACTTCTGCAGGGCCAGGGTGACTGGGCAATCCATGTGTCCACGTCTGAACACCTAGGTCTACCTTCTTCACTTTGAAAATATTGTTTGTCCACATTCTTCTGTTGTGGCTACATGTTCCCCTTCGTTATTCTGCTAATGTGAGTAGAATGAGGGGAATGAGGGTGGGGGAAGGATGGATAGGGGGCAGACTGTGTTATCAAGTGCCCAGAGTGGTGGGTTGCTTCCTGGCAGCAATGTGGATGCCAGCTGGCTCATCTGGGGCCTACTCAATGGGGAGAAGATTAACCGCTTCGCAGGCTTCAGAGCTTTGTGTCTGCTGGGCACTGCCCTGGTTTGTATCTTGTAAATAGCTGCCAACCTCTGGCCTCTATCTAGTCCTCTTTCTATCTGCATCATCATCATCTTTGTGTTTATCTGAGCACCAGGCCTGGCTCTCCGGGGCCTGACTCACAGCCTTGTCTCTGCCTTCAGCTGCACTCCGTGCCCTGGAGGCGCAGGTAGGGAAGGGCCAGGGAGAAAAGCCTTCCTTTCTTTGTGTCTCAGTCTCCTAGGAGTGGCCACATATTCTGGAGCCTGCCCTGTCTTTTCTTAGAAGCTGGTCCTGGTGTTTTCTGTCAAATCATACCTCGTACCCTATATTGCCAGCCTCTAAGCTTGACCCCATCTTTTGGTTCAGAAACAAGGCATTTCATGCGTCATTTATTATTATATTAAATAGATAACATGCTAACCATTAATTCTCATTATTTCCTTTACTCTCTTGCCCGAGAGTGACTAGATATGTGGCTTCCAGCCTACAGCTGAGAGGAAATGCATGCAAGTTCCTTTAAAGCAGTGGTGTCCAATCTTTTGGCTCCCCTGGGCCACACTGGAAGAAGAATTGTCTTGGGCCTCCCATAAAATAAACCAACACTAATGATAGCTAATGAGCTGAAAAAAAAAATGGTTGCAAAAAAATCTCATAACATTTTAAGAATTGTTGTTGGTCCACATTCAGAGCCATCCTGGGCTGCAGGTCGGACATGCCTGCTTTAAAGCATAACACGTGAAAGAAGAGGGCTAGTGAGGGTTCAAAGGAAATAAAAGAAATCAGCTGAGAGAGCAAACACCCATGCGAAGAACAACTGCTGTTCTTTTCTCAGAGTTCCTAGGCCTGAGTACATTCTTAAACTCATAAAAGTTAGACTGTAGGAAAGTACAGCTACCTAAAGATACAGAGTTCTGAAAATATACCATTTACCATTCATTCACAGGAAAGCATTCAAGCCATTGTAGATACAGAGAGGAAGATACTCTCTCGCAAGTGAGGGTGGGCTGGGGTGATGATTGCATATGTAAATGTGATAATGCTGGTTTGGGTTCCCAGCGATCATCTCGGCACCCAGTACTGTTGGTGCTAGGGTGTATTGGCATCTGCCGTAATATTTTTGGTATCAGTCCCAATTAGTAGACTGAAGATTTGTACAGGCAGTTCTCCAATTTAAGGAGCATCTGATTAGGACTACTCATTAGATACTCCCTGTGTGGACATACAGATTACCCTAATGGAGGCCACTATTGTTTGTTCCCTGTTCAGGACACCTAGGAAGACGTCCTCCCAGCACATGTAATGGAGTGGGTTAACCAGTCACTGGTACCAAGAAATAGTTTCCTCCTTTCCTTCCTACCACTTCCCACCAAAGACCCTGTGGCCATTGCCAGAGCCCATCCCCCTCCTCCGCTGCAGGGGCCAGCAGATGGCAGAGAAACGTGTGCCTGCTGCTCCAGGATGTAAAGTGAAAAGCATTTTCCTATATCCTCCTAGTTATAAATTCTGGCTGATTGTACATAATGTGCTATACCAACATTATGTTTTAAAGTATTATGTACTCAACTGCATTTTTTTCATTATCCTGGGACTGTTAACTCCTATTTTCATGGAAAATACTTTCCCGGTGCTAAATAAGAGGCTTACAAAGGAACTTTTGGATCACTATTCATTTTTCAACTGGGAACTACCTACTTTAGGAGGTAAAGTAAATATCCATTTCCAAGCCTTACTGCTGACAAGATGCTGGGCTGCAGTCTTTTGGTTGAGTGCCTACTGAAAGGAGAGCACTGAGCCTGCTAGGTTCACTGATGAGTGGTTGAGATAGAAAAGATGAGTAAGATAAGTCTCTTCTTTGGAAATGTGTTCCCAAAAAATGCCAGTTGCAGATAAGCAACTACAGTAATTTGAAAATCAAAGGCATAAGAGTGGGTATAATACAAAGTAACAGAGAAGCAGAGATAGAGATTGCACATTGGGTCTTAGTGAGGGTCATTGTTCATTGAAAAATGGCTGGAGGTTAAAGTCAGAGAGACATGACCTGCCCTTTTCTAGCCAGGTAACATTCTTCAACATGTTACTTTACTTCTCTGAACTTCTGTTTTCTCATTTATAAGTTGAAATTTATTACTGCCTATTTTATGACTGATCTCAAAGCTTAGAGGTATTCTATGAAAAGAACCTAACACGATGCGTGGCACACTGAAGACACCTGGTAAACTGATACTACCTTCTTAGACCCGAGGACTATTTAGAAATGTGTTACTATTTTCCAACTCTGAGGATTTTCCATAGATATTTCTATTATTGATTTATAATTTAATTAAGTTATGATCATAGAAATATTTTGTATGACTTGTGTCCTTTTAAATTTGTTGAGACTTGTTTTATGACCCAGGATATGGTTTATCTTGGTAAATATTCTATGAGAACTTGAAAAGAATGTGCATTCTGCTGTTTTTGTGTGGAGTGCTCTAAAAATGTTAGGTTAAGTTGATGAGAGTTTTCAAATCTCCCACATGCTTACTAATGGTTTGTCTACTTGTCCTATTTATTATTGAGAGAGGACACTAAATCTCTGACTGTAATTATGGATTTGTCTTTCTCTCCTTGCAAGTTTATCAGTTTTTGCTTCACATGTTTTAAAGATTTGTTATTAGGTGCATAAATGTTAGGATTCTTATATCTTCTTCATGAATTGACCCCTTTACCATTGTGAAATAACCTTCTTGCCCCTTGGTAATATTACTTGCTCTGTAATCTATTATGTCTAACATTAATATAGTCACCCCAACTTCCTTTTGATTAGTGTTATCATACTATATTTTGTCTATCCTTTTAATTTTAACCTATTTTATATCTTTACATTTGAAATGAATTCCTTATAGACAGAAAATAGTTGGGACTTGACTTTTTATCCAATCTGACAATCTGTGCCTTTTGATTGTGGTATTTAGACAACTTACATTTAATGTGATTATTGATATGTTTAAGTTTTAGTCTATTTTGTTATTTCTTTTCTATTTGTGTCATCTATTCTTTGTTACTTTTTTTTATCTTCTTTGTTAGCTTATTAGCTATAACTCTTTATTTTGTTATTAATACTTTAATGGTTGCTTTAGGGTTTATAGCATGGGTTACTAATTTATAAGAGTTTACATTCAACTGATACTATGATACTGTATATAATAGTATATAAATTATAATGTATCCTTCTATTTCTTCCTTCCTGGCCTTTGTGCTATGTTGTTCTATGTTTTACTTAATATGTGCTATCAACCTCACACTACATATTGTTACTTCTGTTTAAACATTTATTATCTTTTGAAGAGATTTAAATAATAAAAAAATTTGTATTGATTTACCTACCCATTTACAGTAGACTCTCACTTAACCAGCACCCATGGAGAGGATTGGTAAATGCCAGATAAATGTAAGTAGACTATTAACCAGAATTCAAGCAAACAACACTCTTAAGCAACTGGCAAAATCTCAAGCAACCGGTAAAATAATTTTGCCAGTTGCTTGAGTTCTGGTTAACGGAGAGTCTACTGTAGTTAGAATTTCCAGTACTTTTCATGCCTGTATGTGGATCTGCATATCCATCTGTTGACATTTCCCTTCTTCCTGAAGGACTTCATTTAATATTTCTTGTCATTCAAGTCTGCTAGTAAAGAATTCTTTCAGCTTTTGTATGCCTTAAAATGTCTTTATTTCACGTTTGATTTTGGAAAATTTTTGTGCTGGCCATAGAATTCTAGGTGGACAGTTCTTATAGTTGTATTTAAAGATATTGCCCCACTGTTTTCTTTCTTGCATTGTTTCTGATGAGAATTCCTCTGTCATCTTTATCTTTGCTCCTTTGTATACAAAATGCCATTTTTCCTTTGGTCACTTTTAAGATTTTCTTTTGTTTTTTCCCTCACTTGATTTGATTCCATTTTTATGTACCTTGGTGTTTCTTCCTATTTCTTGCATTGAGGGTTGTTGAGTTTCTTGGATCTGTGGATCTTTAGTTTTCAGTTTGGAACCTGTTTGGTCAATATTTTCTCCAAATCTTTTTTCCACTCCCCTCCAGCATTTCATTTTGAATTCTTTTTATTGCTATGTTCTCAAGTTTCATAGCATTAGTGAATTGTAGGACAACTTTAAGCAGGCTAATATACATGAATTGAAATCCCTAAAGTGTTTTATTCACCTTTACAGCAGCATAAATTTGTATATTAATAGGTTATATGCACACGTGTGTATATACGTACATGTATTACTGAGACATCTACAGTGCCGGTGTGTTAGGGTGACCAGCCATCTCAATTTGTACTGACAGGCTTTCCATGGGCGACTTCCCGTGCCCAAACCACAAACGTCCTGGGCTAACTGGGACGAAGTCATCCACCTTCCATGCAGTGGGCACCTCTGTTTGGCTTCTATATTGATCTCTTATTGGTTTTAGATGTAACTTGAAAGCACACTTGCTTTGGCTTTGTCACTTATTTTTATTTATTGCCTAGAAAATACAAAGTCACAACCTCCGAGCTTCTTTAAGGTTTCCTGAGATTTCCTGAGGTTTCAAGTAGAAGCTTTGAGGGATTCCTGAAAAATACTCTCTCCCACCAGTTCTGGGTATATTTACTAGAAATTGTGGGTAACCCTATAAGGAACCTTCTTTAACCTGGCCCGCAGGCCCCGTGGTCCCCTCCTGCCTGTCGTTCCCACCCCTCCCGGCGTTTCCATCCTGACGCTGAGTACCTTCTTCGTTTGCTTTCAGAAAAGATTTTCCCTTATTTAACTCAGGGACAGAGCCTCTTTCTCACACAAGGATCATCTGTTTGTCCACAGATTCCCTGGGTGGAGCCAAAGGATTTTTTCTTCCCTTTCGGCCCTCTCCCCTCCCCCACCTCGCCTGCTTTAGGACAGCGTTTGCCTGGTGTAGCTGCAGCCTCTCTTGGTATTCCTTAAAGCCATGGCAAGTGTTCACTGAAGGGGTCCCATCTTCTCTAGTAAAATCAAGAGGCTGGGTCAACAGACTCTGAAAGTTTCCACCCGGTCTGTTAGTTTGCTAAGGCTGCTGTAAGTGGGTAGTTTGCATAACAGGAATATATTGCCTCACTGTTCTGGAGGCTACAAGTCTAAGATCAGGGTGTCAGAAGGGTTGCTTTTTTCCGAGGGATGCGGGGTTAGAACCTGCCCCATGCATCTCTCTGAACTTCTGGTAGTTTTTTGGTGATCTTTGTCATTCCTGGCTTGCAGATACATCCCCTGATCTCTGCCTTCATCTTCACAAGGTGTTCTCCCTCGGCACTGTGCCTGTCTCTTCACGTGGCATTCTTTTTGAAGGGGCCCACCCAACCCCAGTATGACTTGATCTTAACCAATTACATCTGCAATGACCATTTCCAAATAAGTCCATGTTCTCAGGTCCTGGGGGATAGAAGTTTACCTGTGAATTTATGGGGGACACAGTTCAACCCTTAACACCCAGGTCTTCAGGGGAGTCCGGAAAACACCATAGAGGCTGGAGACCTCTTTTCCATGGGCAGGGTAAAGCACCATCCAGTCATTGCTCATAAATCCATTTCAGGTCTCCATTTACTTTGCTTTTGATACTGACTTATTTCTGCTCCCAGATCTGAATTGCTTACCACTCTCTAAGGGCATTGTATGATCATAGGATCTTAAGAGATGCAATGTACACCTGAGTCGCGAGCTCTAAATCAGTGAATTTTAGGAGATATTTTTTTTAAGGAAAGCCTACTAAGGAAAAATTGTATCTAAGGCATACAAGGGCTGTCCAGAAAAAAAATCCAGCCATAAATGCCTCGGTTTTTCATGTTACATGGCTGGATACTTTCCAGACAGCTCTCATATATATAATAACTATTATAAAGGTAGTGACTCCCATTCTGATGAATAATAATTATAAGTTGTCTTTTAAAATGCTCTGGACAATACCATGATGTGCAGACAGGGGTTGGAGGAGCATGTGTGTGTGAATGTGCATGTCATGCAGTAGCGTGTAATAAGCACAGTCACCAGACTCCTCCCTAACCTTCCCTGGGCACGCAGGGACAGCCTGCATCCTCTCACTCGGGCTGCTTCCTTCTGTCAGCTCCCTGAGTCGCTGACCCCTTCCCCTCCTAAGAGTTAGCTCTGTTCCAAAAGATAAACACTAGTGGTCACAAGGAACTCGGGGAAAAGTCGAGCAAGTCTCCCAGTTATTTGTTTTCCTGGTGTTCTCCCTAGAAAGCCTGTCTTTGTGGATGAGGTATTCCAGACTCTTGCCAGTCACAGCCTGAGATGTGAGGGCAGTGATGGATCTTCGCTAAGGTTGGGTGTGAGGGAGCAGATGGGGAATGAGGAGTCTCCCGTGTCTCCTTGCTTCTTTCCAGGGATGCCCCACCTCTGAGAAATCCCAGAGACAGAAGAGGCACCTAGCTCATGCCCACTTGTGCCAAGCTGCCAGGCAGACTGCCAGCTTGCTGGGAGGCGGCAGGCAGGCTCAGCGCTCTCAGCTCCTCGGTGCCAGATCAGGGAGCTGTCGGCTCAGCCCACACCCTCTGCTCCAGCTCTGGGCTGCCTGGGGTGGGCAGGGGGAAGGTGCAGAGCTTGGTTCGTGACTGCAAACAAGTTGACTTTCTCACACTGTTGTTGCCGGCAGAATACATACACCAATGCGGACAAGCTCCTAGAGGCAGCGGAGCAGCTGGCTCAGACCGGGGAATGTGACCCCGAGGAGATCTACAAGGCAGCTCGACACCTGGAGGTGCGCATCCAAGACTTCGTGCGCAGAGTGGAGCAACGAAAGCTTCTCCTGGACATGTCGGTCTCCTTCCACACACACACAAAAGAGGTAAGGGCAGGTAGTGGAGAAGGGGCACTTACTGGCTGGGCTGATGTGTCCTGGCAAGGGTCAGGTCACTTTTCCTAGTAAAATGGTCCTCAAGGTATGTTCAGGATCCTGGGTGGTCTGGGGGTTGCTAGCCTGATAAGATTGAAGACATTAACAATTTGATCTTGGTAACCTATGTTTAGGTCTCAACCAGTATGGGGCAAAATTTCCTCCTCCTCTCTAATGAGGAGGGGGCCACGGAGGCAGGTGGTTGGGGGAGTCTTCTAGAGCATTCAGTCTGCAGCCAGAGAAACGTGGGAATCCCTGGTATAGAAATAGTCATTGTAAAAGGAAATGTAAGAGGATCAGAGATTCCCTTCCCAACCCACACCCAATTGCTCTTGGTTGCTGCTTCCTGTCAGAAATCAGAGTTCTGCAGAACTTTGATCAGCAAGGAACATGCAGAATTTGCAAATGTGTTCCATTTTTATTAAACAAAACACAACAAACAAACACATAAATAAACCAGAGGATTAAATCTTCTCAATGACCTCCGTCTGCCGCAGGGTGATATTAAGGTGAGTGGTCCTCACCCTGCCTGACTGGAGTGATAGCTCGTGAAGGAAGGGGGTCTGACGTCCCCTCCACACAGCAGGAAGTTACCTGGGTTTACCTCTAGCCCTGAATCATTCACCAGGTGGAGGCAGGCGAGGGGAGGTGGGTTGTTACATTGTTGGCGGGGCAGAGGGACCCACACAGAGGGGGAGCTTTGCAAACCTCCGGTGGTTTATCATTTCTGAGTAATGTGAGGCGCTTTGAAATTAAGTGGCCAGTGAGGAGGCACATTTAGCATCTTCTATAATAACACCCTTGGCAGATGAGCTCATTAGACACATACATGCTTGTTGTTCCCCCCGGGAATCCATTTTAATGGCATATTAATTAAAGTTTGCTGCTCAGGAAAAAGAAATTAACCCTACTTAATTAAGTTGATTTTTGAAATTTGAAATGCATTCAGAAGCCTGGTTGTTACCACTTCTCAGGCTTTCTGACACTGGGTGGGAATGAATGCAAATCATTGCAGTGCCTATCAGAGAAAAACATGAAAAGATAATGTTTTCTAAACTGAGATTCCCCAGGCAGAGGAAGGGCTGGTGAGCTCCCCGAAGCTGGCTCTGCTTCCTCTCCCTGGGACCCACAGAAACTCTCTGATGAGTGTCTGTAAAGCAAGGAGATTAGCTTTAATCCAGGTTTTCCTGCCTGATTGCTTGCTTGTGGTTCACCCAATTCTTAATAACGGGCTCACAAACTAGAGGCACGTGTATCCTCCTTTCTTTGTGAGCCTGTAGGTGACAGGATGGAGCGTGAATGAGCAGGAGTCATGTCCCTTGTGAGGGCTGCAGGGGTGCTGGCAGCCCAGGGAGGTGCTGGATGAGGTCACTTTCCATGGAAGGGTGATGTTGGTTCCAGGAACCCTTTCTAGCTACATCTCGCACCTTCTGCACATGGAGCTAGGAGGCTGGGATTCTAGTCAAGATTCTGTAAAACCACGTGAGCTTGTACAGATCACCATGTCCCCGGCCCTGGGTAGCCGCCACTAAAACTATGCAGTTGAACTTGATAGCCCTACAGTTCTAATGTGAATTCAAGATTCCTTCCTTTTTCTTCTTCTCTTCTCCTTTATTTGATGTTGACAATAATAATAATTAATAATAATAGTAATTAAACCTGAAGTAATACAGGGGATTCACCTAGCCTTAGATTTAGTTTATTATAAGCACTTACTGTATATCAGCTAGTATTTCTTTTAATTGGGTACCTACTACTGGCCAGACACGTATATCATCTCACGTAATCCTCATGGTAATCATATGATACAGATGTTTATTAAACATATTTTCAAGTAGGGAAACTAAGGCTCAGAAAAGAACGAGGCTACGGTCACAAGGCTCCTCAGTATGCAGCCAAGACCCGACCTGTCTTCCTGAACCCCGCGTTCTTGTTCTTCCTGCCACCCCCTGTCCGCCTCTTCTCCCTGCTCTGCTGCTCTTCCTTCTCCTTACGCTTTGCTTTCCTTTTCACATTTTCAGACCCCAAAGTCAGGGCTGGATGGGGAAGGTGGACCCTAGCTTGGAAAGGGTCGACAGGGTTGGAAAAATGGGAGCTAGGAATGGTCAAGGCTGCAGTTATTAACCATTGTTTACCCTCATTGCTCTGAAACCTCGCTCAGCTTGGCCCTATTTGAACCTGAGACTGGTTTTGACACTGAGACTCTGCTTATAAAATCACATTCATATGAAATAGTACTCAAGGGAGCAGTATTATGCTAGGGGCCGATGGAGAACAGGAACTGAAATGTAGTTAGCACCCACTATGTGCTACTATCTACCTGTAATCAGTCACCATGGAAGTTGTCATTTTTTTATTCCAATTTGACAGATTAGAGAAATTAATAATTTGCCCAAGGTCTTGTAGCTAGGATGTGGTAAACACAGGAATTGATCCCAAATCTTTCTGACTCCAAAGCCCATACTTTTTCTCCTTTGCTGCACAGACTTTGACATAAAGGCCAGAAATTAGAGACTGCAAGGGGTTTCCTCCCCCAGGGAATTTATTCAAACAAGAGGCTGTCAGGAAGAAGCATAGTCTCCTTCTGCAGGATCCCATAATGTGAGAGAGAGCAGGGTCAGTCCTGCTTGGATGCAAGTGGGTATATGATTGTGAGGATCCTTCTATTCCAGAGATCTGCAGCTTTTAGACCACACAGGTTCTGACTTTTTTCCGGGATGGCAAGAAAAGCATCATTTTGGGTGGCTGTCACGGAGGAGCTGTTCATTAAAGCCATCCAGCAAGACATTATGTCTGCATGCTCCCTCTCAGTGACCTTCCCACCTCCAAACTAGTCTGTCGGAGGCCCTCTTGAAGAAAGAATAGAGAATAAGACATGTGTATGTATGTGCTCACCTATTGATTGTGTACACACAGGCATGTATGTGCATATGTGTATGTGCACACGTGCACACGTGTGTTACACACACACACATTGAGTACAAGATCTCAGGGAGGTCTGATTTCCAGATTTAGATTTTTATTAGGCATGCTGTAGGCCTTTGGGAAAATTAATCTCTGTTACTTCGTGATAATTATTATGATGATTATTGCAAAATTGAGTAGCACAATACTAACATCTATTTATTTTCCTGGTAGAAAACTCCCTCCCCAATTTATCCTTCGAGCATCTCTAAAGTAGGTTTAATAAGGAATTTGCGGTCTCAACTCTGGCATCATTTTTCCTTGAAATTCTGTCCTGGGGTTCCCAGCTTCCTACCCAGATGAGACTAGAGCATCGTGTGCATATCTCCATCGATGGTGCTGGGATCACACTGAGCTGATTGTCTCTTCTTCATTAAATTCAAAGTGCTCCTGTGGAGAGTACACTGTAGGTTTAGATGTGTAGATATGGATTCCACTGTACATTTCTGTCACTGTGTCTGATACATAGAGATGCTGAATAAATATTGAACAGGTGTACCTGACAATGGGAAACTAGTAAGCTCTTTTTAACAAAAGGGGAGGGCAGAGAAGGAAAATCCCATTCAAGTATATCTTTCATCTACACCAGTTCTTGGACTTGAACTCCACAGAGGCCAATAAAGGGGGGCCGGGTTTCTGAATTGCCTATGTGAGCTTTCCTCTAGGACCTATGTAGCAGGTGGAAATGGATTATTAAGTAGGCAGAAGTGAGTGTCCTTGGATGCTCTAATGAAGAAGGAACTCGTGTGGTTTGATCTTTCTGTATTTTATTTAATACCTCTCAAGACATACCACTTCTCAAACCTTGTTAAGTGTGGGTCCTACTGAATCCTGGGCCTGTTAACTCTTGATTTCTTCTTTTGACTCTATAGGCAACCCTCTGGCTTTTGACACAAGGCAAGATTAGTAGCCAAGTCTTTAAGTCAGTTAGGAATTTTGAGTTGCTATGGTTATTATTCCCTCTTATACTAAGAGTGAGCAGAAGGATGATCTTCCGCTCAGTTTCACTAAAGTGGCCTTGGGTGCTCTGGGCATTGCTGGTAAAGACTGTCATAGAGCCTTCCTGCCTGGTTATGGTTAACACCTTCCTTCCTTCCTTCTTCTTTTCTTTCTTCCTTTCTGCCTACCTACAATTATTTGCTAAGTTTTTGCCTTAGTGCCAATGTGTAATAGAATGTCATTGTCGGATGTAATTTTGAAGGAATTACAGCCCCCTTTATAAGGCATTTCTGTGCAGGAACTGAATTCTTCTTCATAAATGATTTAATCTAGATTTCCTATGACTCCCCAGGCTGAAGTTCATAATTTTACTTTTGCCTGCTTCCTACATCAAAAGGTTTACTCTCATTAGGATCAAAGTGAAAACAGAAGGAAGATATAAAAAAGATATCCTCCAGGCTCGTTTATTCTGCAAATTGAAAAGTCTGCTTAATCCTGTAGACCCTGCTCTGTGAATTCTTGGCAAGCATAGCTGTCTGGATGGAGGGTTAAAACCTTTTAACCATTTCATTGCATTGTTACTCATAATTTTGAGTAATTAGAAATCATCAAAATTTTCCATGTTGGGTGATTCATTAAGCAGATCATAGTGTGTGTATATAGTGAAATACAGTCATTACAAATCACATTGTCAAAGATCATTAATTGGCATGAGGAAGGGCTTGTAGAATACATTAAAAACTATATCCAGCACGACCACAGTTGTGATCACATGCACAGAATAAGGACTAAAAAGAATTATGCAAAGAAATTAAAAATATTATGAGTGATTTAATTTTCCTTTCTTTCTTTGTTTTATTCATTTTTCTCAATGATATTTTCAATTGAAAATCAGGAACAACCCCAGAAAGTGTTATTTTACAAAAAATAAAACTCTTTATTCCTACTTAGGAGAGTTATATGATAAAGAAATGTGACAAACATGTGCTTGGGACTTTTCTTATGCATCCAGAGCCCCAGCTGTTAGTACATAGTGTGCTGAACTTTCCCTGGGGACAAAGGGCAGCTGACTGTTTGCTGATCTGGAGAGCTAGGGAGAAGGTAGGGAGAGGCCTTCACCCAAGTCCTCATTTTCTTTGTCCAGAGAAAAGACATTTGGAGTAAGTGTCCTTTGCACTGCAGAGATTATCCAGACACAGTGCTGTTTCCTTGCTGTGTTTCCATGGAAATGCTGTAATTGCTGGGCTTTTAAAACATCCATTTTTAGATATTTTTGTAATAATAATGTAAGAGTCGAATTAACTAAGGAATGTGGCCAAGATAATCAACTGCAGATCTTTAATGGACAGCTTAACTAAATACCCATTTCCATTTGTTTCTAACCTTGTAAAATCCTTCTTCCAAGCTATTTCCTACTCAAATCAGTATATATATACACACACACACGCACACACGCACACACCCCTACCCCCAAACTCCCAAATACCACACTCGCATGCACACATACTCCTCTGCCTACCCACTGCAGAAACAAAACTAAATGTCTTCAAAGGGATGATGGCCTCAAGAATAAAACAGCTTCATTCTCTATTTCAGTTGCTGACATGCCATGGTGCTTATTTAAGAAAGAAAAGCAGGTAGTCACTAGCAAAGAAAAAAATGATCTCTTCAAAATGAAGGGGGGGTGGATCACCCCATGGAACTGGTGCTCCATTCGACATCTCTAGGGGTCACCCAATGGCATCCACACAAGGGCTGCCAGAGCTGTGCAAATGGGACTGCCAATCAGCTGGAGAAGGTGATGGAGTAAAATGACCTTTTTAATCACTCATCCATAAGCCTCATTATTTCTGTAAACCTAGTTTCTCCTTCCCTGTCCTCTTTCCCCTTTCTGCCTTTTTCAGTTGCCCTTTTCTCAGGCTGTGCCACTATGCGAGCAGGATAGGGTCCGTGGGCTGCCCGCCCCTGGATTCACTGGTTTCACTATTAGAGCTAACCTCATGTTGGACATTGAAAGACTCCCTGAACTCTACCCCTGCCAACATCCTGGGAATTCTCAAAATAAACCCATTCTTTTGAATGTAGGTATTTTTGGCGACAACTATATGTGCTTTCTGAGAGAAAGAACATAGAAGCCATCTAAGTGTATATATTGTCATGGACCAAGTAATCATCGCCAAGCAGGGAGCAGAACCCTGCAAGAATGGCTCACAGTTCAGGTGCATTTGATCAAGCAAAGAGGGTCCGGAAATAGCTGAAACAGGAGATTCTTTCTGGGGAGCAGGTGGGATGATGGAGGTGTAGTGCTATTGTGTTAGATACTAGATAAGTAGCAAGTAAAGAGAATTATCCTAGGGGAGAGAAACCAAAGTGAGGAACAGTAGGAAAAAAAAATATATGGTTGCTGCTACCAAGCTACCCACCTCACTCATGGCATAGCTTTACCTAGATCTAGCAATCATGGGCTTATGGTAGCTTAAGTAAGAGAGCTTTCTGGCTGGCTCTCATTGGCTGCCTGGCTCTCTGATTTGGATTCTTTTCAAAGCAATCTAGGCATGCTCTCCAGGGATAAGTCAGATGGACACATACACATCTACAGGACTTTCAGAAAGTAGGAAAATTATAGCCTAAGAAATGGAATATTGATCCTTACTCATAGTTTAGTGACACTGATGTTTATTTCTGTCCAATCTATGCCTCAGAGCCTGCAATTTAAGTTTGTCTGCCACCAGGGAGTGACTGTGTGCATGTGGTCTCGTGGAATTTGAAGTGGCTCACTGCTTAAGCTTTCCAGGTTGTAAATAATGTCTTCACTTGGCATCCCATTTATCCTCAAACTGCTGCTACACTCTCTGGACTTTGGATGTCTTGGTGTCAAAGCTGTGACTGAAGTTTTTCAATTTAGAGAGGTATTTCTGGTACTGCCGCCTTCTTCACCTCAGCTTTGAAGAGAAACCATAGCGTGTTAGAGCTCGAAGAGATTTTAGAGACAAGCTAGAGAAACCACACATGCATGTGTACACACAGGTTTTATTACATGTCTGAAATGATTAAACTGAAGTCGTCTTCCTCTGGTCACAGAACTTGCCAGACAAGGGCAGAATCAAGAATTATCCTCAGTAAATATCTATTCCATTCAAGAGCTCCTTTCCCTCTGGGCGTTTTGTTTCGTTTCGTTTCTAGAAGGGAAAACAGAGAAAGACATCACTGACCCTTTGTCTGGGTGCTGTCATCTCCTTCCCTGTCTGGGAGTAAAATTCTCTTCAGGCATTAGCGATTTTGACATTTTATCCTCTTGAAGGAAGACTTTCCTTTTCTCATCAGGCTGCTAACTACTGGGCTGAGCTGCCTCCAGTGTGCACTTGATTGTTTATCTCTAAATGACTTTCCTCAGAGTAGGTTGTCACTCTACCTTAGAAAAGAGTTTCTTTATGCCATACCAGAATAATGCACAGACATCTGAGACATCAGTTTCAAGTCATTAATCAAAGAATTTGGAAGGAGGGCACATTTTTCTAATGATGCTGACTTCAGAGGTCATTGCCTAGCCTCCGAAGTCCCTGCTCATCCCCTGGTCTTTTTCTTTGTGACACCGACCCCTCATTTTTGCTGGGCAGTTGTCTCTGACATCCTCCACGCCAGCTGCATGACCCCGAGGAGGAGGGAGCGTCCTGAGTCGGGGTGGACTTCCTCAGAAGAGAGGGATGCTTGCTCCCCTAGACCTACAGCAGAGGTGTTCAAGTTTTCATCGAGGAGGATAAGAAAAGGATCTCCAAGCTATGAAGCCATTAATATCACTTAAGGATGGGACAAAGAACAAAATTATCTTTAAAAAAAATTCCTCTCGATAGCTATAAGCCTCTCTCATTCCTATAACAGTCAGTGCCAGCCTGATCCTAATCAGTCTTCTGTCTCAGTGTCTGTTCTCTGTAGAGACATCAAGTTTATTTTTCTTCTCTTAAATAACCTGCTCCATGTCTACAATTTTCATCTATCTCTTTTCCTATCTCCCTTTCTTTCCTTCTCTCTTCTTTCCTCCCTCCCTTCCTTCCTTTCTTTTTCTTTAAGAAACATCTGAGCTTTCTAGTCCATAGGCTTTCCTTAGATATTCTGGGATAAGGCAAAAACAGAAGAAAGAGGCTCAACCTAGCACATTCAAGGACCAAATCCAATGTTGACCTTTCACCAATTCCAAAAGGAAGAAGGACTTTAGACTTTCCCTCTACCTTCCAGTGGGAACTGGAGATGGCTTACATAAAAAATATTTCTTACATATAATAATATCTAGCACTTATATAGGACTTCCTAAATGCCAGGCACTGTTTTCAAGTGATATATAGATATAGGTATATGTCACTTATTCATGTGTGTATGCACACAGATGTACACACACATACACAGGCAGAAGTAATGCCCGGACTTGAGTTGTGATTTTATCCAAACATCATAACCACATATGCTTATGATTTTGTAATAAAAGATTTGGCATAGATTATTAGCTCACAAAAAAGGGGCATTATTTGTGTAACCATAAGCATGTATGGTTATGATTTTGTAATCATAAATTAAGCCCGGGTGTTACTTCTGCCGGACTCTGTATGTCAATTTAGTAATCTTTACAACTCCAGGGGGGGTGGGGTAAGGAAAACCCAGGTGCAGAGACAGTGGGTTACTTACCCAAGGCTATGTAGCTAATACATACCAAACCTGGAGTTTGAAACTTTTAACCGCTATGCTATATTGCCTCTCTATACAATAACTTTTCAGAAAATCTGTCCTCTCTTACTCAGGGACTTCAGCACACTTAGAAAATGGTTTTTCTCTCTAGGCAAAATGGCAGCCAGACAGTAAGGGGTAACATTACACTATGGTAACCACCTTCCTGATTTCATACCAACTTGAAATAAGAACATTCGTGCTTGTAGGAATATGTATCCCAGCTTATATGGTCTGGAAAACTTCTTTTATGTTTTTATAACAAAAAGCTTATTTGTAAAGAAAATAAACTGAACTAATTAAAACCATATTGCAAGCTGTTAAATGAGAGAGATACTGAATAGTAATAATAATTTGGTTACAGCTATCATCACAATGCTATAGGCTTAATAATGCTGCATATTTATTCAAAGCATTAATAATAAGTAAATCATTTAGTCCTCATAATCTTTAAAATGAGCAGGGCAGTCCTTATTTTTCCCATTTTCTAGATTAAGAAACTGAGGCCCAGAGAGGTTATCACCCGTTTAAGAAGAAAATTCTTTATACCTCCTTGTTCTATAGCTCCAGGGCTTATTAATCTTGTAAACTCAACCTGTTCTGCCACATCTAGCCCCCCCTGTCTAAAGAACAAATAATAACTTGTCCAAAATTTGAAGACTATTTTTGTCTCCCTTTATTGTTTCTCTTCTCACCGGTTATTACAGAGGCCATGCCATGATTTACCATACTAAGAAGTAACTAGATGAAATAATATTCTCGAAGTGGATAGTTATCCATGTTTTTAACTTGCAGAATGTTAGAACCAGAATGTAACTAACAACTTTATCTTATGCTTTCCCCAACCTATTTTACACGTGAAATCATGGTGAGCAAAGGCTATAGTGATTTGCTCAAAGGCACCACAAGTTATAGGAAGAACGGGGCCAAAATCCACATCTTCCCACTCTGTCTATCAGTTTTTCCTCTCTACTGGCTTTTTTCCTGGTAGAGCCCTGAGCTTATCTTTCCTGCTAGCCCAGCGAAAATTCCTCTTTCTAAGCAAACGTCAGACTCATCCTTCCCTCCATCATTTGTGAAAGTGTTCAGTAAGAGGAGTTAGAAGTGAGGCCCTGTGGCAGGCCACTGGAGACCTCTTTTTCCATATGAGGAAGAGCTATCAATAATTGAGTTTTCAGTAATTCAGTTGAACTCCTTATCATTTCCAGTGCTTGTTCTTTTGAAAACACTGTACTTAGCTATTTTAAAGTTGTTTGACTAGTTATGATCATGCTGACCACATTTCATCATCTCGAATATCATGGGAGAAAATGTCTCGTAGTGAAATTAAGATAAGCTATATTGTTAGCATTCAACTTTCTAGCCAATCTTGTGTTCCTGCAAAGAACAAAATGATTTAACATAAAATACATTTTCTTCATTCATCTTCATTTGGTTCTTATTGAGCATCATGTTCTTTTTTCTACATATTGGAAAAATGAGGATAAATTTGTAGGAATCTAAACACTTGGAGGAAGTGTTTAGAGCCCTCTCTTTTCTCCTTTCTGAAAGATGAAATCATATTTGTTTATCACAGTCTCCTGTTCTTCCCAGTCTCTCAAAGATGAGTGACTACTCTAAGATCACATATTTTCCTGAACCCCAGAGAAGTAAAGTTAATAGTGGTTCCATTGTTAGGGAATGCCACTGCTAATGGAATAAACTTAGCAGAGGTGGGTAATGACTATAAATATAGAAACACAAACTGACCCATAGGTGTGCTATCAAGGAGAGTCTGACATTGCACTAACTGAGGTCATGTTGGGGGACCCCAGTCTGACGTTCTGGCCCTTGCCCCAGACCTGGCCTCTCCCAGCTGCCTGAGTGGAGTCTCTGTTCTCTCCCCACAGTTGTGGACATGGATGGAAGACCTCCAGAAGGAGATGCTGGAGGATGTCTGTGCAGACTCGGTGGATGCGGTCCAGGAACTGATAAAGCAGTTCCAACAGCAGCAGACCGCCACTCTGGACGCCACACTCAATGTCATCAAGGAAGGCGAAGACCTTATCCAGCAGCTCAGGTCAGCGCCTCCCTCCCTGGGGGAGCCCAGCGAGGCCAGGTCAGCATGGGCAGTGCTTTCCAGTGGGAAATGCCTCGGACTAGACGCGAGATAAGTCATGTCCCGGTCTTGGCTCCGCCCCAGCCAGCTTTGTGGTCTTGTGTGAGCTCAGTTTCTCTGTCTGTCAGATATACAAATGCCTGCACCATATTCAACTCGAGTTTAAAATGAAATAGCCAACAGAAAGCTCTAATGTTCCAAAGCATGATTTATCATTCCTGGGGTTATTCAGCAATCAATACGTAACATAATGGTCCCAAAAATGAACAGCATTCAACAGTAAATGGATAACATCTTCATAAAGAATTATGGCAAATTCAGTCGTGTGGGGAAATGGGCATTATAGAACATAGTGTTCTTTGGCATCTGATCTCAGGCTGAATTCTGAACTCCCTTACCCTATTCACAAAATGTGACCAAAAATGGTTGGCTTTGGCCCCACGAGAATGTAGAGAGTGTCATGTTGTCCTACTCTGTTCTTCTTTACCCACTTAGGACCTTTCCACCACTCTGTGCTGCCCAGAAAATAAAAATCCTTCTGTATCAATGTAAACAAGCGTAACTAAGAAAGGAAATCCTGCCTAAAATCTTATATTCATTTAGAATCTTCCACACTATTGCCTCCTTTCTGTTGGAATCAATACATAGTTTCCTGTTCCTGTCAAGGGCACCAGCTCCTCAGATAAAGTATCAGGCAGCCTTGAGCAAGCCCCCCGGCAGCCAGCCCTGTGCCCAGGTGCCGTATAAATAGGATTTGATGGTGCTAATGATGCCTGCCCACAGGATCTTGTTCCTATCCCAAAATCACTGAGTGCCGGGACCTCTGCCAACTCCGGACAGAAATAATCTCATCAACAAGTCCCAGGCCAGCCCTGGGGCCTGTAGGAATTACTTCAATTGAGAGGGCTTTTCCCTCCATACCAACTGTCCAATTAAATAAACAATGAGAACTTACCTTTCAATGGCCCTGGCATGTTTTTCTGTTGGAAATTAATTATGTCTATTCTAAATGTGCACATGAGATGTTCTGAGTCCTGCTGCTGCATACTAACGAGGCAGCCTCTTTCCCCTCATCCCCCGATTCATCTTCATGAATATATAATACATGACAGTTTTTGTCTGCTCACCTAGGAAACTCCACTGTTACTCGTGTCTGAAGAAAATCCCCAATCGTGGGCATTCACTTAACGGCTCTGGGTCTCAGCTGGCCCGTCTGTGTAATTAAGGGGCTTCCTCCAGAAGCTCTGTCAGCTCTAGAATTTTGTCACGCCTTTGTGTTTTCTCTGCAATTACTTTTCACAAGCTTGGCCGGCTTCATTCTCTGTGGGGCTGGGGCTGTGGAGGTGCCACTTGCTCTAAACGACGGCCAACCTTGCGTAGTGTCTGAGGGCTGAGGCTACTCAGTGATGGTGAAGGCAGTGATGGGGCTGGTGCTTGTCCCACAAGTTTTAAGTTCCAGGGATTTCAGAGGGGACCATAGGCATGTGACCAAGACACACTGGTGACCATTTATTCCCCCATGAGCTTGACTGCTGCCTGGGCTCTTGTCCGTGATATCAAGACCAGTCAAAGAGAAAAGAAGTAAATGGCAGGATCACACACACACACACACACACACACACACACACACACACACCTTCCCTGGGTCTCTACTCCTCTAGGTCTGGCACTCATCACTGAAGTCCCTAACATGGTTTCATATCATCTCTGTGATTCCTAGTGAGTGAGACGCTGGCATAGGTGCTGTGCAAAATGGTCAGAACTTACTCCCTTCCTTCTGGGAGCTGTGTGATGGAGAAAGACTGAGAGAAGCAGTCTGAAAGAACAGTCATATCCTCCCTACAGCAAAGTCCCCCACAAATGCATAGTATTGAATACATCTCCATGTTCCTTTCATGACTGGGGGGTGGGGTTTCATGACCAAATAGGATATAGAATTGGGAGTTCTCTGAATGACAGAAGAGATTTTTGACAAACTGCTCTCATGCTACCTTCCGAAACACAGTGTGAGCTCAGATGCCATTGCTTCTGAGACCAGCACAGCTAAAAGGACTGGTTTTCAGAAAGCTTGCTAGTGAGGGCATTCAAAAACTAATGATTTTCCCCTTGTCCTCTGAGTTCATAAATTGTATAAGAAATCAAGACATCACAAGATACAGTGTGTGCCAGTTTATTTCAAATTGTAAAATTCTAGCTTACCCAAAGCTGAATAGATGGACATTTCTTAACCTCCAGTTTTCCCATTATAATGAGCTCTTTGGAGATCTCGTTACCAACTCACTTCTCTGAGCAGGTCAATATATTTATCCCTTGGGTCCCCTCTACAACCTGTCACCTTCCCCTGGTACTTTTGTGTACACTCTCCCTGCTCAGAAAGTGCAGCCCTCCCGTCCACTTGTCTGGGTTCATTCTTTTCTTCTAACACCCAAATCAGAACTCATCCTCTGAAACCTTGCTGTTGTACCAGCCTCTCGTGCCCTCCCCTCCCCTCTCCCCAGTTGGGTCTGTGCCCCAGTCAAACACTTGATCCTTCACTTGTGTCCTTTCAGGATTAATAGTCATTCATACTGCACATTCCTGGTCACAGAGCATGCTCACACATACTGTCTTATTTAACAGCAAATCATAAAGTAAGCAGAGCAAGGATTGCTAAGTCCACCATCATACAGGAGGCACCTGGGGCGTGGGGAAGGGATGTCCCAGTGCCAGTAGCTCATGGATGTCAGCGTGGGGACTTAGTCCAGGCTTGCAGCCTTCAGGGCTCATACTTTTCTGACTACAGCTTGAAGCCTGTGTAATAACACTCGCCTATAACTTTGGCATCGCATTATGAAGTGGGTGAATAATCAGTGGGCAGCCATGATCTCATTTTATTTTAACAACAATCCTGTGAGGTAAAACTAGGAACAGTTTTATATTGTATGTCTTTAATATGTCTGCGCTTATGCATTGTGTTTAATGTGTCTACTCTTATGCATGTGTATGTGTGTGTATTAAAACTATACCTATTAGACTAAATATACATATGAAATATTTCTCTAATATTTTATACTTTGTAGAGCCCTTTCTCACACGTTATTTCATTTGATCCTTCTCACAATTCTTTCTGAGGAATAGGAGAGCAGCTAGTCTCAGAGTTACTGTGCTGTGAACCCCAACGAGGATACATGTATCTCTAGTTTACCTACTAAGCAGATAGTGCCAGGCTCACAGTAGTAGTTTGATAAATGTCTGTCAATTGAATGACTCAGCTGATTCACATCTGTCTACCTTAGGCGAGGAAGGCCCCCTGCTCCTCTGTCACTTGTAACATGGCAGGGCCCCTCCCTTCTTTCCTTGCACTCTGCCACAGGGACTCTGCTCTGTCCAACAACAAAACACCCCACAGCAGCTCCATCAGCCACATAGAGTCGGTTCTGCAGCAGCTGGATGATGCCCAGGTACAGATGGAGGAGCTGTTCCACGAGCGGAAGATCAAGCTGGACATCTTTCTGCAGCTGCGCATCTTCGAGCAGTACACCATTGAGGTAGGGGGAGGTGGGGGAGAGTGGTGGGACGGTGGGGGTCACGGACAGTGCTCAGGAGGCCTGCAGGCTGAGCTGCTGCCCCGGGAGCTGGGAAGGGAGTGTCGGCAGTACCCTGAGGGGCTTAGCAGGGATTACACATCAAGGCTACATTTTTAGAAATAAAGTCACATTCCACCTTGTTGTATTCCTGCACCCCTCTCACCCCCCACTGCCAAGCAGAGCTCCCATTTCACTGTTTGTCTGGGGATGACTTCACCGAGAAGCTTCTTGTTGCTGGGCTTTGGACTCTTGGTACTTTGGTTCCTGAAATACTATGAAACTGGCTGTTTGGGGACTGAGGCTTTGTGAGTGAGTATGTGTTAAAATTAGGAGATCTCCTCAGCTGGGGACTATCGATCAGGGATTAGGTGGCATCACACGGCAGCCAGTAAGTCAGGAGCCTCGGGAAGGAGGACTTGCATCCTCAGTTTGCTTTCTGCTCGTTAGGAACGTAAGTCTATGTGGAGGCCATTTGGTGGTCACCTCATAGACTCCAGTTCATTCTGAAAAGGTCAGAATTGGGTGTTCTGGTCGATTTATGTCCCCTTTGTGGTACCTATTAGTAATGTCTGCCCCAAATAAGACCCACCTTTTATTATTTGTTTGCTTTGAAACAGTGATTAAAGCCAGACCAGTAGGGTTCCTGGGTGTGAAGAGTATCCATCCAACACTTAGGCACTTTGTCCTTTGCAGGAGGGCAAAGGGTTACACTGAGGGTGCTGTCTTCTCGTTGCTCCCCGCCACGTGGTACGTGGTACGAGGGAAATCCCATTCTCCATCCGCCGTTTTTTTGTTTTTTTTTTTTAAACTTTGTTTTGCATTCCAGCCATCACCTCTGAGTTGGGGCTTCTGGGTGTCTGGGACTGATCTCCCTGACAGTGTCTGTGGAAAGTAGGTTTGGAAGGAAAATAACATTTGTTTGTTTGTTTGAACGTGGAAAGCTCCAATATACCGACCCCATGCAGGACCAGAAAACTGTCCTGGCAACAGCTGCCCTTTGTTCAATCCTGGTGCCAAAAGTGTTCCTATTTAGAATCAGAAATGTAAAACAAAAGCAATCCTTCCTGTTTCTTACTCTCTTCCACCTTCCTCTCCTTAGAAACACACCGCACCCCTGCCGCCCGGGGCGCTGCTGCCATTTCGTGCTTTAAAATGTCATGTCCTAAAAGGTGCTTTCTGGACGGTTTGTGAAACAAAGGAAAAGATTAAGTCTTTACATCGAGATCTTGATCATCCTGCCACCTTACTCTATAAGGTTAGGTGAACTTAGCTATACTTTTTATTCATACCTTCCTGTGACTCTGCACTCCCAAGGATTCCAGGCGTCCGGGAGTCGGAAGTGCACGTCAAGGAGCAGGTACCGCGCCGTGGAAAAGCAGATAGCAGCTTGCAGCGAGAAGGGGTGTGGTGGGTTTGTAAAGGTGGGGCGACAAAGGCAATAGCGGAAAGAGGGGATGGGAGTTACCACTCGTTGGTAATTGGGAGTGAGACCCACAAAAACAAGTAGAGGTTACCTTTGATTGCAGTGATGTGGGCCCCAGGCACCCCCACAGTCCTTGCTGGGCTCCGTTTGGCCCACAGAGCCTCAGTGCATCCAGGGCGGAGTGATGGCAGCGGGCGTGCTGACGTTGCTGCTGTGTTCTGTGTGTAGTCTCCTGTCGTTCAAGGCCCACGTCGAAAACTGCTAAAGGGGAAGAAGCAGTCTGAGAGTTTGGAGGGTTAAGCGCTATTTCATGAGATGGCCGTGGTTTTCAGGTCAGGGTTCCTGGTTTATTTCCAGAGTGGGTCTGTTAGCCTCGCTTTGTCATGGGCTGCTCCCCTGATGTCAGCTGGGGGCGTCACTGAGGTGCGTTTGCCTGCCCTGATTCTGGGAAAATCTATTTTCACTCCTGAAACACAATCCAGAGAATATGCAAAAAAATTATCCTTTAAAAAAATGAAAAGCTAAATGTAAGTCGAATGAATCCTATTGAAATGTTGCAGGAGGGGAGCTTGGTATTTGAATTGCAGGATTTGTATTCTTTGGCCTTGGTATTGTACAACAACTTCCCCTCCCACCCTGAATGCTGGACAACTTCAGCTGCTGGGTATATATGCAGTACAGAAAAGGTGGAGAAATAGTAGGAGAGTCTAATAAAATGAGCAAGAGAATAATGGCACATAATTGGGTTCTGCACCCTCTGGTTTTGCTCTCTGTTTGGGGTATAGCCCAAAGCTTGGGGAAATGCTGCATTTCATCTTAGGTAGAAATGGAAATCCTGCTAATTTATGGAAATTTTCTGCTTTGAGTCAGAATGTCAGAAGTTATTTTTGAGGCTGATGAGACTACTTCAAATACCAGCTAGTGTTTTACTGTGGGGATGAAGAGCAAACAGCTAGAGAAGATAGAGTGTGAAACTGAGGGTGGTTTCTGTAATGAGAGACTGTCGGAGCTGACACAAGGCAGGGCAGGGCTGTCACTGCAGGACCTACAGCGATGGCTTCCTTCCCTGAAGGAAGGGATCTGATGGACATACTCCGAATTCCTGGGGATTACTGAAAACCAGAACAGGACTGTTCTGTGACATCCAGAGAATCTAAGCATGACTCCTTAACCATATTACTGATGGCCAAAATGGGCTAATTAATTTAAGAATTAACACAGGTCTCCTGCTCAGTAGGAATATATGGGCTCCCACAGTGTAACCTGGGATGAGGTCACAGGGCACCCCCAATGTGAACATTAGGCAAATGTTCAGACTGCTGCTGCCTTCCTGACATACCTTGTTAGGAGACTAGACAAAGTGATCTATAGAAGCTCTAGAAAGTGTTTTCCTGGAGGGTCAACCTCCCTCTATGAAAGGCACTTTATATGACATGGTTATAATAAAGAAGACACTTCAGCAAGTGCAAATAATGTTTATTTTGTGGTAGTAAGAATATGAATACATTTTGGTTTTGATGCTTCCATGTATTTCAAAGTGTTCTGCAATTAATCACAATAATCAGAAAGAAATAAAAAATATTTTCAGAAGCAAGAATAGGCCAGTGATCTCCAAACTTTTTTGATGATACACCCTCTCAATAAAATAATTTTGAACTTGGAGCCCCCTGTATATGCATATATATTAGTTTATAAATTGTACGTGTTCTACCATCACTGACTAATAATTCAAAACCCAGTGTGCCTTAGGGTGAAGTTTTGCTTTTTCATTAGGAGTGTGGTTCCACACTTTAAATAATCTTCTGAATAATTTGCAGTTATTTTTTTGTCCTGGTCTTCTGACAGATCTGATTAGGTTGTCATTGTTTCTTTACCCCATTATGTAGCTGAGAGAGTTCAAAGTTCTCTTGTGCTTTTGTCATTAGTATTATCTTCAAACTGCAGTTTCTTTGAACAACCTTGTTAAGCCATGTGTCTTTTTGTGAAGGTTAGTTTAGTTACAACTAGATAATAGATAAATCCATTTAACTGGCTACATAAAAAAAAAAAAGCCATAATTTGAAATATGCTAAAAACAAAATGAGCCAGTCAGCTCTTCTCACTGTGGTGCTCCCACCATCCCCGAGGAGCCCTCTCCTACCATCCCATCTGCCACGCCGTTGGACAGAGACTTCAGCGTCAGTCTACTAGTGAAAGTTTAAGAAACTTCCTATTTTTTATATTGGTTTGGTCAAATATGTGTGCATATAATATATATGTTCTATAAAGAACAGGCTGCACAGTCATTCTGTCAACTGTGGATCATCTAAGGTTCACGTCATCTAGTCCAATTTCATAACCTTTTCTTGCGTGGACACAGTGTGAGACACAGCCAAACCTTGCCCACCGCCATGTTTGTAACATACCTCAAACCCACCCACGTAGCGCCTATGTCAGGAAAGAACATGAGATTTGTTTGAGGTCATTCCTTGTGGATCCCTCCTAAAGGATCACTGTAGCAGTTTCTAAATGTACCCTAAATCTTTTGAGAAAGAAAGACAGAACAAATACAACAAAGCAAACAAAATCCTTATTTGATATACTCTTCTTGACCTTTTTCAGATTGATTTCAGCATCAGTAAGGGGCTTCCCCTTCCATCTTCCTTTTATGAGAAAAGGATTTTTCACACAGCTTTACTGTTCTTGCAAGCCATCTGTTTTCAGCAAATTATTAAAGATCCCTGATGGAAACTTTCATATCACTCGGTAACGGGCTGGGGCTGGGGCTGTGGACGTGAAATCAGGATACACTATCAAAATTCAAATACTGTTTGCTTCTTGTTCTGGAAGGGATGCAGGGAATTCAGCAGAAGGAAGTGGGTGTAAGCTCCAGTATTAGGTATCGAGCCTACATGGAGACAAATCATTCCTTTTCTTTTACATTAAATTGATTGGGGTGACACTGGTCAGTACAATGACATAGGTTTCAAATGTACAAGAAAATACATTGTGACACTGAAGCATTGGTAAGTACTAGAATGAGTGAACAACAGATTTTGTAGGAGCTCTTCAGGAAAACAGTGGATTGCCCATGTCTCAAACTGATTGAGGCAAAGATACGGACAAAATAACCATTCAAGATCAGTCATTATTACATAAAGATCTCAATTTTCATCATCATGATATAAAAAACAGAACATGAAATTGTTCATAAAAATTATTCAGTTATCCACATTATCCAATTGGAATAAAAGTGAGGTAACTGAACATTGGAACTCATCGCATAGAGCATGTTTCAATGTTTTTATGTTATTTTGCCAAAAATTAAAAACAACTGAGTATTTCTTTAGTGCCAAGTTCTTTTGCTTTACCAGAACATTCTTGTTATATCCTCATAAGTCTTTATATAGCTACATAAATAAATATTTCAACTCTTAAGATAGATTATGTGTATTTATATATTTCTAAAATATAGAATGAAATTCTATGGTATAGCTTTAAAATATTAGAATTCACTGTATTAGAATTCACTAATTTCATCATTTTGTAAGTTGATTAACAGAAAAAAACTTTACATTGCATTCTTAGACAAGAAGAATAAATGACTGTGATAATTTAATTTTAGCTTTACAGTGGTCACCTATATTAAGAGATAAACCCATTATAGATAAAATAGTTTTTTCCCATGCAATGACACTGTCCCTTCAGCTGCAGTATGTCCTTCCCTAGCACTTGTAGGTCAGTGGAGAATATTTATCTTTCACTTTTCTCCTCTTACTAAAAATGACACCATAAAACAGGAAGATGCTCATTTCGCAGTTAATAGTCCATGTATTTCAGAACATCTCACCACCAAAAAAAAAAAATGCTTTGGACCTATCGTTTCACTTTTAGTTGAAATGGGCTTGGACCTTAATGTGTGTAACATACCTGATATATGCACACCTACATGTATATTCACACACACACACACACACACACACACACACACACACACACACACACCGTTTGCTGAGAGGCCGTATAGCACAATCATCAAATATGTAGTGTTTTGAGTTAGACTGCCTGGGCTTAAAACCTGTTTCACCAAATTTACTACTTGTGTGACCTTCGACAAGCTCACTCAGTTTCCTCATCTGAAAAATGTGGATAATAATTCCTAATCCATAGAGTTATTAAGGATTTAATGAGTTAACACAAAAAATATTTTTAGCATAGCTCCTGGCACTTAAACATTTAATACATTGTAATTGGCACTGTTATCATTATTATTCACAATATATTTTCATACTTAACATTTGCTTCTATAGTTCAAGCAGTTCAACATTCCGTCTTACTCTTCTCTCTTGTTTCCCTCTGAATTGTTGCTGGGTCCCATTAGGTAGTCCCTGAGTGTTCGAGCTACTGCTGTGAGAAGCAAAGGCTTTGCTTTCGCTGTACGGAAGGCAGGTTACACTTCTCACTGCCGAAGCTCTCATGCTGCTGTTCACACCCCAACACCGTACATACTGCAGTGTGTCTTCTGTTCATGACAAAGGCCCCACAGGACCAGAGAATTCTCAGTAGATTAACATTACCTTTATATTCAAGTAACCTGGTAGGGTCAATGAGAAAAATTACCACACTCTTATTAAACAAAAATATTCTACTGGGAGATGGCTGTGTTTTCTTACGAGGGTGAATTTTTCCTGCCATTTGTACGTGGCCAGAAGCACAATTAATTTATTGACCTGTGCAAGGAACACATGATTAATTTAAAACATTCATGTGAAGTCAAGAAAATGGAGTATTTTTGTTTTGTTTTTTAAGAAGATGAAAACAGAAAAGGTTAATTGGGCACTTTTCTGAAGCAAGAGTAATAAAAAGAAAGATACCCACAGAATCAGTTCTTGGACCAGCCTTATTGATATAAGCACATGGTTAAGAGCACTGGGCTTTGTAGTTGAATGCTCAGCTCTGTGACCCTGGGGGAAATGATCTGGCTTCTGTGTGCCTTACTTAGTTCCCTCCTTCAGTTGCTATGAGGATTAACTAAAAGATGCTAAACACACTGTCTATTCTGTAGTAAATGCACAATACAAGGTAAACATATTCTCTTCACTCATGATCATTATCTTTGCCATGATCACCAGCATCTAAAAATTATTTGAGAAAAACAAAGGACTACACCATGAGATTTCCAACTTTGCAGGAGATAACAAAGAGCTAAGCTGATGGAAATAGACCACAGGAAGTGGGAAGAGACTGCTGAGTTCTGATTCTGGCAGCTACAGAACAAAAGACAGGAGGAGAGGAGGGTTAAGTGTTTGCTACATGGAAATACTGAGAAAGACCTGGAAAATGGGGGGGAGTCAATGGAGAGGACTTCCTGAGGACAGAGACCAACATGGCTGCTACCCATGTCCCTGGGATCAGGTTTAGGCAGCAAAATGCTGGATTCAGTGAATCATCTGACAGGAAAGTGTTGGGCTGCATTTTGGAGTGAGCCCTCCCTTCCCCACCACCTCTTATCTTTATAAATTTCTGTTTAGCTCCTTGTCTGATTTCTCTTATGACTATGGCTCTAGAGTAGACAACTGTTAGAACAGAAATGTTGCCAGTATATCTCTCAAAGAGGTCATGGTACCCTAGCACTTGAATTAATTCAGGAGAGTGAGGGAGACAGGTGCCACTGGAGTCACGAGTGAGTGGGCCAGGCGCTGAGAGGGGGCTCATTGAGTGCAAGGAGAAAGAAAAATAGGTTGATTGAAGGCTGAATGCCCCGTGGGCACCTTGTGTTCTATCTTTCATTCATTTGGCTCAGGCCCTAGTTTCTCCCCTGAACAAATTATTCCAGGTTTCCTTTCCAAATGGAATTAAATAACTGAATTAATTCCCCAGTGCGGGTTTTTCTTTTCACAGTCTTATCTCTATGCTACCAAACTCACCCATGCCCCATGTTATGAAAGCGGAGACAAACATCTGGTTCTGAAGGTCGTTTCATACCAGAGAGTTTATGCTGAAGGGGCGGGGGGGGGGGGGCTTGAACAGACTGGGAAGAGGGACAAGGGCATTTTGGGGCTATTAAAGCAGGGAAAGAGGCTGGAAAGGGCAGTGTCGGCTCTCAGGGTCAGTGAGTGAGTAAACCAGCTGGCTTGTTCATGTAACAGAACAGCAGGAGATGAGGCTGGAATGCTAGCTTTGTTCATCAGTAGTAGGTAGGCTTCAGGTTTGAAAACAAAGGTTTTCTTTAAAAAAAAAAAAAAAAAGGCGCCTGCTATGTGCCAGCCTTAGACCCCAGAAAGAAGGTAGCAAGGAAGAACCCAATGAAGGAACATCCTTTGAGGAAACAGAAAGTGGGAAATAATTTAAACTCCAGCAGCATTAGAAAAACACAGATAAATTAGAAACAACTAAGGACACAAATCGGCCTATTACGAGGCTTTGAGCATCAGTACATGGGGGGAAGAGAGAGTCAGACACAGAGGAAGGAGTAGGCTCAGGAGTCAGGCTGTTCTGCCGAGCAGCCCCTTGAAATGTTCATTCTTCAGACTTCATAATAGAGTTGAGCCCTACAGCTTATGGTATCAGGTGTTGAGGGCAGAGGACGGTATGGAAGTAGGAGGAGAAAATATAGAAACACCAGATATAGAATTCTGGCATATTTCACATTTGGTTTAGATCCAAATTCCCAAGATACCAGACTTCTGAGCATCTGTCTCCCATGAGTAACTTAAGCACCTCAGTTTTACTCAACTGTCCTTCACCAGGACCCTAGACACTTTGTACTCCACAGCTTTCAGGCCTTGGGGCCTCTCCGGGGGGTTCCTTCTGAAGAGACAGATCCTTCATAGACTCAGTTTCGTGGAAATAAAACAGAACCCAAAATTGAAAAGAGGGCAGGCTCTTCCTTTGATGCTTGTTGTGTTCATTTTGTTCTAACTTTTCTTAGTCTCTAGGCAAGGAAATAGACTAAATGTTTTGCTTGGGCTAATTTCATTACATTATCTGATAAATGGCACATCCAGATATGAGGTCAGATAGTGTATTTTACGAACTCATCCTAGAAAACGTGCTACATACCTCACTGCTGAATATCACTGTGGTCACCTTTGAAGCACTCCTCCTGGGAAGCCACACACTGACGCCAACACCTAGTTCACCCTTCAAAGCAATTTTGGAACTCTTTTTCTAAAATGGCCATCAGAGCTGTTGTCATACCTTGCCAAGGTTATGACACCTTACTGAGTTGTTTGTACAGTGCTACCAATGTAAGTGCACAGTGGCAAGTTCGTGCACTTAATTGTCAGATTTGGGGCATGACCACAGCTCTGATGGGCATTCCAGAAAAAGAGTTCCAAAATTGCTTTGAAGGGTGGACTAGTGCTGGAGTAGGTGCATAGCTTCCCAAGGGGAGTATTTCGAAGGTGACCGTAGTGATATTCAGCAATGAGGTATGTAGCATTTCTAGGATGAGGTCACAAAATTAATTGTCCAACCTCATATGTTAAGAATGCATATAATCAAAAGATAATTAGCCTAGGTTTTGAAAAGTAGGCAAAAGACTTAAAAGACACTTTTACAAAGTAGACAGAAATGGCCAATAAACATACAAAAAATGTGCTCAACATCATTACTCATCTTAAAACCATAGTAAGATGTCACTTCATGCCTACAAAGATGACTAAATTTACATAGACTGATAATACCAAATGATGGTGAGGAAGTAGAGCAACTAAGTTTCATACATGCCCATTAGGAATGTGCATCTTGCCCTTACATTATTGACTCTACAGTTGTGCTCCTAGGTATTAATAACTCTCAAGAGAAGTGTGCACAGGAAGACTTGCATAAGAACATTCACATAAGCCTTATTCATAATAGGCAAACATGGGAAACAACCCAAAAGTTCACCAGCCGGAGAATGGATAAAGAAATTATGGTGCATCTATACGGTGGAATACTGCTGAGCAGCAGTGAGGAGCATATACAGAATAGGGATAATCTTAAATATAGAATGTTGAACACAAGAAACCAGACATAAAGGACTACATATTATATGATTTCATTTGTATGAAATCCAAAAATAGGCTAAACTACATCTGTCGTGACAGATCAGAAAGTGGTACCTGAGTCAGGTGGGTGAAGGCCACAAGTGAACTCCCTAGAGTGATGGAAAGGTTCGTATTTTGTTTTTGGTGATGGCTTCATGGGTGTATAAAATCGTCAGAACTCAGAACTAATGCTTGAATATGTGTACCTCATTGTATATAAATTATACTTCATTTTTTTAATACAGAAAGGAAAAACATATCTATAGTCCTAGTCTATACAGACCTACCTAGTCATCCTATAATGATCTCTTGTAAATTATAAATTAGTTATCTCTCTTCTCCATTTAACTCCTTTCTCTAGTTAGAAAATAAAGTACTTTTCAAAGACAGATACAATAAAGACCTGTTTTGGGTGCTAACTTGATCCCCAAGGATTCCCCAGAATAGGTAGATACTAGGTTTCCTGCTGAGCCTAGTAGATCCGTAGTTGACCTGAATGAGGTGGGGACCCAGGACAGTGAAGGTGGTATTTTCCCCCATTTCTGTGTCAAAGGCAGCAGATGGACTAACAAACAATGTAATCCAGAGCCCCAGACAGCAGCCCCTCATGCCAGATGGCTTGCCCTTCCTATCCCAGTCTGCATGGCCCCAGCACAGGAGATAAGAGAGCCATCTCCCAGCTGCCTGCAGCTGGGCTTCTCCTTCCCATTGCCCGCCGATGCTCCTGGAGCAGCAGCACTGGGAAAGCTTATGCCACATGGCAGCTGGGATGAGGGCCAGCGTAATGGAAATCACTAAGCTGGGGCTCTGGGACATGTGCCTAGGCTGCCTGGGCTGTACTGCGACTGTTGGATCTGCAGTGAGGCTTTCATTTTCTCTTCATGGAAAAGCGGGTGACAGTCCCTGTGCTATTGCCTTCGCAGGGCTGCCACAGGGGAAGCATGAGATAATGGACCGGAAAAGCACACCAGCCAAGTTTTCATTGGATTCATATGTCAGGTGGAATTCTTAACCAGTTCAGAACTTCTGAGTTTTCTCTGCGCATGGTGCAGTGGTTGTAAAGGAAGTGTCGGGCTCAGCAAGCCTATCCTGAGGATCTCTCCCTCACAGGTGACAGCGGAGCTAGACGCCTGGAATGAGGACTTGCTCCGGCAGATGAATGACTTCAACACGGAGGATCTGACGCTGGCAGAGCAGCGGCTGCAGCGCCACACGGAGCGGAAGCTGGCCATGAACAACATGACGTTCGAGGTCATCCAGCAGGGCCAGGATCTGCACCAGTACATCATGGAGGTCCAGGCCTCGGGTAGGTGACCTTCCCATCCTTATTCTCCTGGTGGGGAGGTGATGAAAACAAGAACACCAGCTTGACTCTCCAACGAGCACTTCCACTCTGTTCGTTAATTTTATTCCTACAGCTACAAGAACAGAGATTTTCACTCCCATTTTAAAGAAAAAGAAACGAAAGCATGAGAGCTGAAATAACTTGTCCAAGGTTGCCCTGTAGATGGGAATAGGGCCAGGGCCTCTTAGTGCCGTAGAGAAAATGGGAAAAAACAATGATCAAAATTAGCACAGATTCAAAAAAAAAAAATGGTAGCCTGGAAAAAACAAACCAGGCTGACTTCAAAAGCATTCAGCCATCCCTGTGAATTACATTCAAATGTGTACATTTCTGCTATTCTCCCCCCGTCCCCCCCCCCACACTCTCCTGCCCTGCCCTCCACCCCCAAGACAGCCTCTTTGTCCTGCTTCTCAGAGTCTTGTGTTTTGTTTTGTTTTTCAATCAGTGCATGAGCATAGGAAGTATTGATAAAAATTTATGGCCAGGTCATATAGTTTTATAACTTCTCATAAAAACATGGCTGAGTTATCCAGATTAGACTTCTTTTCCTGCTCAGGATTTATTCACTATTTATCTCACAGCTGTGTGAGCCCTAGCTGTTATACCTGCCACTCTTCAAAGTGGACTTTGATGTTAGGAGAGAGCCATAGTGGTCCCCTATTCCAACAAGTCCTGAAAAAGGAAGCCATTCCCACGTCTGTACACCCAAATTCACCGATCGCCCTTCTCCCGGGTCCTCTTGGCTCAGGTTCCTCACCCTCCAGGAGGCCAACAGGAACTCAGGCCATCATCTCTTTAAAACACCATTGACTTATGGCCACGTTGATCATGAAGGATATTTAGAATCATGAGATTGTCAGGTTAGCAATCAAACTTAACTTTAGGGTACTGTGTTTCTCTTAATGACCTGAAAGAGTACATACCATCATTGAAAGGAGTTCTATTCACTTTGGTCGGCATAATCTTTTCTTGCATTTTCGTTTGTGCTGTGAACAGTCTCCAGCTACCTGTGAGACCTAGGTCTGGTGGTAGGTGTGCAGACCTACCTGGTGGTAGGTGTGCCCTGCATAGCCCTAGGAAAGGCCATTCACATGGTAGCCTATCTGGTGACTATTATAAAAATGACCATGCTCAGACCCCAAACCCAGATACTCTGATTTAACTAAGTTTGTGTGGGACCTAGGCATCAGCAAGAAGCTCCTTAGGTGATTGCACTGTGCCCACAGGGCTGAGAACCTCTGCTTTTCATCATGATGGTTAAATCACAGCAGCATGTATCTATGGCATGCCCCCAGGACAGGGACTCCCAAATGTGGTTCCCAGATAAGCAGCAGTTAGCATCCCCTGAGGACTTGTTAGAGATGCAAGTTTAAGGGCCCATCCCAAGAACCTCCCATGTGAGACTCTCTTGGGATTGGGCCCAGCTATCTATATTTCACAGTCCTCCAGATGACGTGATGCACCACTAACCTAGGACTGCTGACCTAGGACCTCATGCTCAAAGTGCAGGCCCTGGACCAGCAGCATTGGCATCATTGAGCACTGATTAGAAATGCAGAATCCCAGACTTGTGAATCTTAATCTGCATGTTAACAAAATCTCCAGGCAAATTGTGTGCACATTAACGTTTGAGAAACAGAGTTCAAGGCCACAGCCTGTATCTTCTCACAGCCTTAATAGGGAAGGTGGGGAAACTGTAGCCCTTTCTCTGTGTCTGAGAGCCTTCTCTGGACTCGGGTTTCACTGTACGGCTTGCCATCATGGTGCTCACGATAGCTGACCATCCAGCTAAGACTGGGAAGCAGGAGAGAAGTAGACACAGTACCTAAAAGAGATGCAAGGGCAGAGAAGCCCTAGAGACATGCTCAGCCTTCATCCCTCAGGATTGATGTGTGGCAGGCAGAGAGCTCATCTGCCTGAAAACCCACAGCCCGTAGGACCAGGGTAGACAGGCATGACCTTGGGCAAGCCCGCCTCTGGCTCAGGAGCCAGGTAATCCTGATAACAGAAAGACTGGCAGGAGCTGGTAGTCCCTGAAGGCTGCTTGTGACTGGGGGTTGGCTGTGCTTGGTGGCCACCTTAATTGTGAGGGCTGAGTGGGTAAAAACACCCCAGGCAGATGAGCTGCCCGCCCCACAGTATCCTAGAAATGAGCTTTGTCACAGGTGGGTTGATTGGCCTCTTCAGGCCTCTCTGCTGGGACTGGCTGTCCCCCTGCTCCACCCATAGCCAGCTGGCCAGTCTGGCATAGCCCAAGGGTTTCAGGGAAGCTCACTCTGTCGCTGCTGATGGCCTGATCTTGCAGAAAAGACATCTGTCTACCTCATCTGTGGCTTGGAGGTGGAAAGGGCAGAATCATGCCAGCGGTGGGGAGCGGGGGTGGGCCCAGGTCCACCTTGCCCCCAGGTAATACAGGACATCAGAGACACAGGATTGAGTCACTAAATGGCTTGGGCACTTACAGTGTACATCTAATGGATTGTACTTGACCTAAAGATCAAATAAACTGTTGTCTTAGAAAAAGGACAGATAGCAAAATTCAGAATTTGGTTCATATTTAGCTAAATTAATTAAGGGCTTATACTTTGATTTTATAGGAGTAAATGGAGGTAGGGAATTTGCATACACTTCTTTTCAGGTGTGATGTTTGTAACATTGGGCCAGGTTCTACTAAATCCCTGTGGGTGCCAACAACAAAGCAAATGCCTTTGCTTAAATCAGTGCCAGCCGGAGGAATAGGAAGCAAAACAGGAAGTTTCTTCATATGCTTACTGTTCTTTTCCTCACTTCAGTGTTGGCTATTTGAGCCTCAAGTTGGGAGGGGTTTGCTGGAAACTTAAGTTCAGGAAAACACACTAGTTGAGTTTAAGGTCCAGTTCCACCACCAGCAAGCAGTCTGACTTTGGAGGTCCTTTTTCTTTTTCTTTGTACCTTGGTTCTTCTTCTGTCTAGAGTGGCAGGTGGGCCTTGATTCTTAAATCCCTTCCAGTTCTCTCCATGATCAGCCTCACCCCCTCCACTGGTTACACCACACGTCTTCTCTCCAATGTAATCTGACCTTGTGACTGTTACACTTGCCTTTAGGAATACAACAAGAGCTGCACATTTTATGGAAGTGTTGCTTTTGTGGTTTAATCAAAGCTTTAAGTTCTCTCTTTAGGCAACATTTTTAAGTGAAAAATTTTGGGAGGTCTGTGGCAGTGATTCTCAAAGTTTACTACTATTCTTGGAAAGATCCCAGCCATAGCATTTGAAATTAAACAAATCTTTAAAAATAAATTAAGTTTAGGGGAATCACTTTTCTCCTTGAACATAGAGGTTATGGGTACAGTAGGAGAGGAAGACTAGCTTGACATCCCACTAAACCTCTTACTACCTGGGTGTCCTTGAACACGTGACCCAATCTCTCCAAGTCTTGCCTTGCTCTGGAATAAGAATACCAACCATATAGAATCATTGTGAGGATGCACTGGGATACTACATGAGCCTGGGGAGGGGTCAGTAAATCTTGTTAATGATTAGACATTACACTAGTATTCTAGCACTTACTTAAGCATTCTGTTGGGGTTATTTGTGTTCCTGTAGTTTCTGCAGCAGCATTAGGGAGGGTCTCTCTCTTCCTTCTCTTTATATTCCCAGCATCTAGCCGAGTGGATCTGTCTTGTACACAGCAAGCTCTCAATAATAATATTTGCTGAATTAATCAAGATTGAACATTGGTGTGGGTAGAACAGATGTAGGCAAAAATAATGGACCACAAATAATTTTACTTGTGTCTAAAAAGAAGGAAAAGGCCTGTATTTTTCCAGAATGGAAGCTACTCTGGGGTTAATGGGAAGGTGCATCTGGTGGGGGCCGAGAGGAAGGGAAGAGAACCTTGATGTGAAACAGAGATTCTCAGCCTGGCTGCATCTTTACAGTCACCTAGGGGACTTCTCAAAAATATCAAGGCCTGGGCCCCACCCCTTGGGATTCTTACTTAATTAGTCTGTGTGAGGCCCAGATTTTTTTTTTTTTTTTTGATTTCCCAGGTGGTTCTAATGTACAGCCAAGGTTGAGAATGCTGATCTAAAAACCTGATTAAAGGACTTTGTAATTTCTGAACTGGGTGTTATAGTGAGGCAGTGATGCAGAAAGAGGAGTGGGAGGGCAGGAGAAAAGATGTTCTCTGATTGAGGCAGACAGATATATTTAAAGAACACAAAGTTACAAAACAGTTACAAGTATGAGCAGCATAACCAGGAATACCTCTCACCCTCGACCACAGCCGCCTCTCCTTGAGGAAATCACAGTGGTTCCCCTAACTTGGCAGCCCAGGAATGCAAAGTAAGACTTTATTATTAGCTGTAGCCTTGAGCCCTAAATAAACACAGTGCCGAATATTCTAGTAACTGAGTGCAGTGGAAGGAATATCTCTGTCCCTGGGTTGCTAGCCATTGTACCATCTTATCCAGTTGTTCCCAATCTTTTTTGCATGTTAAAATCACCAGGGGGGCTTTAAGGCTTACTGATGCCTGAGACCCGCCCCCCTCCACAGAGATTCTGATCTTAGGGGTTTGGAGTGTGGCCAGAACATGCTGATTTTTTTAAAGTTCTCCAGTCTCTAATGTGAGCCAAGGTCCAGAGCACTCCTCTAATACTATCCAAACCACCCTTGTTTCTAATGAAATACATTGAGCAAGTACATAAACACCTGACAGTAAGATTGTGTGTTTACATTGTATACAAGCCATTCAACAGTCCCATCAGTAATCAACAGTGATTGTAATTTCCCCTAGGGAAAGGAAAAAGTGGAGAAATGGATTTTTTTTAGCCTACTAATGTCAAGCACTGAATGTATTTTCTCTCTTAGTCCTGAGATACCCCCACTTAGTCCTTGTTGGGATTCCAATTTTACCCAGGCTCAGAGAGAATAGGAGACCAGAGACTCATCGTAAATAGGCTGCATTAACATGGATTCAAAACTAAATCTGACTTCACCCAAGTTCTGAGGGACTTTCCACCACAGCACATGACCAGAACTCTTTCCCAAAGAGGCCCATGTATTCACAGAACAGGTATTTATTGTGTGTTATGAAACAATATTGTGCTAGGTCCTAAAGATGCAGAGCGGCATATGACAGACATGACCCTGGTATCAGAGAGCCTGTGTTACTGCAAGAACATAGACAAGTAAATAAGGAACCAACTTAAGTGTAAGTGTTCTGATGGGGGCATGGGTGTAGGACATTGTGGGAGCTCATCAGTAAGAAACTTCGATACAACTTTCTTTAAAGAAACAGACTTTCATTACACGTATATTTTGCCACTTGATGAAAAGAACAAACATGTCTTGTTGCGTTTCTGAGAACCCCTAAGGAAGATAGTTAAGCCTATGGCTCAATTGAGAGGAATAACGTCAACTCGATTTGCTCTTAATTCATGGATATGGACCAGATGATGGGTTTTCACTGGGATTCACATCCATGTGTTTGGGGCAATGGGAAAGAGGGGTGAGTTCCTATTCTTCTAGGTGCAGCTGGAGTAAGTCTTCTTGTTCCTCCCTTTCTCCGTACACAGCATATGTTGATGAAGAGCGCAGAGGTGCCAGAGGCAATGTCTTTACCCATTCTGTTTCCACTGTGCATCTCACAGAAAGCAATCTCAATCAGGGTAGATGAAAATGAAGGGCTTGAGTCTCAGGGCAGACTGCAAGCCTCTTCTGGATAATGTCCTAAGCAAGTGACTGGCTCTTTTGATGAGCTACCAGGCTTAGAGAGCCTATTTACATGCAGTATGGCAGGGGTGAGCCATGAGCATTCCGTAGAAAGACACTTAGCCCAAGCCCAGCATACTAAACACCAGATCTGCATGCAGAATGAAGACGAGCTGGAGTAAAATCACACTGTGGCTGGAAGCAGGGAAGAACTTCTACCTCTGCAGATGGATCTGAAATTACATTTTCGGAAAGTAAAGGGGCCAAGGGTCATCTCATTTTACCGAGCACTGCAGAGGTAGAAATTTTTGTATTTCTTCTTATTTTTTTATTTCAGTCAAGGAAATGCTCTACCTCATCCTCTTTGGCAATTGAAAATAGTAACTAGAGGGAGGTGACTGCCAAAAGAACAAGCCGTTCTTTCCTCTGTCTCCCACAGATATTTCAGGAGTGAGGACTTGAAATTATGAAACTGACAGAAAAAAATAAACATGAAAAGATACTGACATTATTACCATGTAACACCAGAAAAAAGTTTTTCCCACTCTCCCATATTGTCCTTATGTAAAACACTATTTTTGCCTCTGCAGAGATGAATTTCCTTTAGCATGTACAGACATTCCTTCTCCTCCCCGACGGCATCCTGCAGGTGTGTCGCTAGTAGCAGTGATGTGTTTCTGGTGGCGTGACTCAGAGAAATGAGGCGGTCTCCCAAAGGGGATTTATTTTGAGGGGGCCGTACACTGAGATTGCTGGGCTCCTTTGGCCATCATCCCCATCTGACCAGCTGATGACACTGTGCCTTTTCAGAAGTTCTTGAGACAGGGTCTTTCTGGCTTTGTTTTGTATTTCCCAATATGATCCAGAGGTTGGCTTGTGAATACTGTGGGTTGTGGGCAGATCCCCCAGCAGAGACTGCCGGGTGCTGTCTTGTCTCGGGATGGACTTCCAAGGAACCACCTGTCTTTCACTCCAGTTGGTAACAAGGAGCAGATCACCTGTTGAAAAGTTATTCCCAGGCAAAGAATCAGTTAATCCAGAAGAAATGGCATGGTTTACGCCTCCCAAACAGAGCTGGTTATCGCAGTCTGTCCAATCTCACAGAGGGATTTGTCGAGGTCGGGAGGGTGCTGATCAGGGCTATTTCCAAATTCCAGCTTTCACATGCATATTGAAGGAAATGTGGTCTTTACAGTACTACCTGGTTTTTGTGTACTTTTTTTCTTAATCAGGAATTGAGTTAATCTGTGAGAAGGACATTGATCTGGCAGCCCAGGTACAAGAGCTACTGGAGTTTCTCCACGAGAAGCAGCATGAGCTGGAACTGAACGCGGAGCAGACTCATAAGCGGCTCGAACAGTGCCTCCAACTGCGGCACCTCCAGGCCGAGGTCAAACAGGTGAGCCTGGCCCTCTCTCCTGCACCCTGGGCTCCGGCCTGCTCCTGGTATGGGGTAAGGCATATAGAGCCACAGGGATAGCCAGACCTTAGGAAATAGGTAACTTAAGGAGTGGTTGTATTCATTTCTGAGAGCTAGGCTGCCATCTATTGGACCTAACAAAAAGACCTATTGGTGCATGGTTCAAACCACACATGTGTTATTTCTCCTTCCTAACCACCTAAAGAAAGCATTGCAGAGCTTCCCCAAGTTGTCCTTACTCACTGAATTTTTTTCTCTTCCCTTCTAACCTCTATCCCGGCACACAGTTAATGGGAAATACAAATTCTTTATGAAAAAACATACTCAGCTTTTAGAGCCAGGTTGATTAATTTAGGGCACCTGTGGGCATAGCGCAGTGCCTGACACATAGTTAATAATTGATAAGTAAAAGCAGTTGCCATCAATGTGTGTGTGTGTGTGGTTCTTCCCATATTAAAGTCAGTTTTAAAAAGGAAAAAGTTCTTACCTATATGAGACATTATTCTAGCCATTTTTCTAAGGACATACCCTGACTTCTAGCAATCTCTAGGAACATACAATGTCCAGTGGTACATTTAAAAATACTACATATTGACACTGTGAACAGACTTAAGTGGGAATTATTAGCATAATGAATGGGGATTTCCTGTTTAGAGAAAGTGGGATTAAAGAAATACAAATATAATTATAGTTACATTTATTGAGGGCCATGTCCCTTTTACACCTACCTATCTCTTGATCAATTTTACAACCATTCTCTAAAGCAGATGTTATGCCTAGTTTACAGATGAGGCTACTATAGCTTAGAGAGGTCACTAGACACTGGGCACACTGAGGAAAGGACACTTCCCCTCCCTCACAAGTCCAGGGGGCCTTCCTGGCAGGGCAGACACCACAGCTCTTCACTCTTTGCCCCTTCTGCTCCACACTCTCCCAAGCAAAGCATCCTCCTGCTTCAAGGCAGAGCCCCACCCCCACCCCCAGGTTATTCTAAGCAGAAGTATGTCTTCCTCTTTTAAACACTTTTTTCTTATGTACGGTGATGGCTGGAGCATTTAGATTAAGTCTATTAATTTAGCCCAGGGAACAGAAACATTATGTCTGATTTAATTATTGTTCAGTCCCTCATAGTCAATGTGTTTCTTGATAATGCCTATGTCTTAGTTATTGTTATTTATGGTTAGCATCTCTCCTCCCCTTCTTGTCCAATCAATCCTCAACCAGAGTCCACACATGCTGTGCTCAGTGTCCATCTTCACAAGTGAAATCACTGAGTCTCAAGCAAGGCCAGATCACAGTGCTGTCCTCTAGAACAGGGGTCCCCAACCCCTGAGCCACAGACTGTTACCTATCTGTGGCCTGCTAGGAACTGGGTCACACAGCAGGAGGGGAGTGAGGGAGAGTGAGTGAAGCTTCATCTGTATTTACAGCCGCTCCCCATCGCTCACGTCACCGCCTGAGCTCCGCCTCCTGTCAGATCAGTGGTGCCATTGGATTCTCATAGGAACGTGAACCCTACTGTGAACTGTGCATGTGAGGGATCTAGGTTGTGAGCTCCTTATGAGAATCTAATGCCTGATGATCTGAGGTGGAGCTGAGGTGGTGATGCTGGTGCTAGGGAGAGGCTGCAAGTACAGATTAACATTAGCAGGGAGGTTTGGCTGCACAGACACCATAATTAATCAATTGCTTGCAGACTCGTATCAAAACCCTATCAGTGAATGGCAAGTGACAAGCTACATCTGGTGGCAGGCTTTATAGTGGCAATTGAGTTGTATAATTACTTCATTGTATATTATAATTTAATAATAGTAGAAATAAAGTGCACAATAAATGTAATGTGCTTGAATCGTTCTGAAACCACCCCTGCTCCCCTCCACCCCACCCTCAGTCCATGGAAAAATTGTCTTCCATGAAACCAGTCCCTGGTGCCAGAAAGTTTGGGAACCACTACTCTGGGCTGTTTTCTGATTTGTCACACTGGGATTGCACCTGGATCTCTGGAGAGAAATTTTATTCACAGGACATTGTGGATATGTTAGCAGTCCCAGAGGAGAGATGAGTATACAAATTCTGAAACTCTAGGCAGTAATGATACTTTCTTTTCCCATGAAAAACAATTTCTCATTTGTGATCTTATTTTAGGAAAAGAGGACATGGGAGAAAGTGGCGTATGTTTACTTTACAAATGAGGAGACTGAGGTGCCATAGGATTCGTGCTCATAGGCCTTCCTGACTTATTCAAGCTGCAAACTTGAGCCCAGGCCTCCTAAATTCAAGGTCTAAGGATTTGCCTCTGTGAGGCCTCACTCTGCCCCGGAGTTCCAGGAGAAATAGAAAGCCCTCCAGCAGAACACAGTCTGGGATTTTCTTGGCCTTTGCCACATCACATCTAAGAAGATAGGCAGGCGTGGCTTATACCTGGCAGAGAGCGTGACACCTGATCAGTCAGAGGGCTCCAGCAGGTTATGGGAGTTCTCTGCCCTTCACCCTTGGCTGATTTTTGTCAGAGGAAGGTGGCAGGAGTGATCATCTGAACAAAACAGATAACAGGAAAATTATTCCTGTTTGACTTTATAGTGAAATATATACTTTTGCTTTGGTTCCTGGTTTTTTATTTTAATTTTTGCTCCAGCATGAATAGTAGAGCCATCTTCTTAATTATGTTTTTCTTGACTGACAGGAAAATGGAATGAATTTTCATCCCGCACATCTACATTCTGTATAGGATGAGGAGGTGGGATGATGATGCGTAGTTTGTCCAATGGGGAAGTAGGTCATCTCTCTATGACTAATCCAAGCTTGACTAATATCTGTATACATTTCCATTCAGTATTTCATGAGTTGGAGGATAAAAGAATTCTAAAGGGGTGGGAAAATTGCTTCTCCCCACCATGGTGAGAATGACACACAGTGGGATTGTAGTTCAAAATGGTACTGGATTGCTCCAGTCAGAGTTTGGGAAACATGTGAAGGCCTTTGTGAAGGACACGGCCCTTGGAGGCACCAAAGGACTGATGTTCAGTTAAGCCACCAAGCCTCATTAGACAGACTTGTTTTCCTTGTCAATATAAGGCTCTTTCTTTAGGGAACTGTCTGATTCAGTTTCAGAGAAGGCATTGTGTTTGATGGAAGTTAGTGGAGCAGGAAATATTGATTTGGAAGCTGTTGACACTTGGAAAGAGGGAGTTAATTTAGATGTCAGTATTGATCAGTGGGGCTAAATTTAGACACTAACTTGAAAGATACTCTTTTGAATATACTCTCAAAGAAAAAAAAAAGGAAGAAAAAAGACACCTTAATTGAAATGTCCTTAATGGTCACAGAATAATGTGTTATTATACAGCTTTGTTGTTAGAGCTCTCATAGATTAAAGGTTTAGATTTGGCCATCATAACCTTAAGTGTTGTGACACTACAATTATATGAAACTGAAGCTTTGAGGAGTAACTGCCACGAATATTAGCCTGAAAATTTTTTTCACGTACATAGGACAAATGAAATTGATTAATGCAACTAATTTTCTTTCGGAGGGATTACCTAGGACTTTGTGTCTAAGATAAATTGCCCAAATGTCTCCAGAAAAATATGTTGAGTCTTGAAGGGAAACCACTGCCCTGATTACAGCCCGTGGTCCAGGGCCTTAGATGACCCATATGACCCTTACTTCTAGAAATATAGTTCGGATTAATCTCCAGACCCCATAGAATGCTCTGATTTCTTTCCTTACTCTGGTAAGGATGACCTCACATTTATTAGATAATTTAGGAAGATTTGAAAAACCTACTTAATGGGCATAAAAGTAAATGAATTTGCATATACACACACACACACAGACACACACACACACACACATACATACATACACACATATATATATATACACATTCATGCATAGCGGTGCATTGAGCAGAAAATAAGCCAAAATGGATTTTAAGATGTTGGGTCTCTAAGCTATGTGTATGGGGAAAGAAATCATACTTTTTTGTCCACTAAAGAGATTGACTTACATTACTCCAGTAGACCAAATACTGGCCAAAATTTGCATACGATCAGCACAGACATTCAAAACAAGGGAGAAAATATTATCCTGTTCTCATATTCCATGTTGAGAATACTGTGTTAGTTGAGTTCACTCTACATAAAAGTTAGAAAGGAGTTGAATTAGGTTCAGAAGAGAGACAACCTAAGGGACAAATAGAATCCAGTTGTTAGAAAATGGAAGTAATGAAGAAGACACATGGTCACAGTCTATAAAATCATAAAGGATGAACATGTGTGATCTCCTAAATTATAGGTTTAGAACTAAGAAACACTGGAAACGTGACAGGCTCCCAGTTAACATCTGAGGAGCTAGCGATTTTTCCTGTGACTGGAGCTTCAGAAGTGATTGTGCCCTGTGATAAGTCACCTGCAGTCACAGGCCTTAGAGTCAGTGGCCTTGAGTGCAACCTCATGGCTTTGTTGTCAATATGACCTACAGAACACAACCAGCTTCCCCAACCTACATGGTGACAGGATCCAGGTTGCCCAGCTTAGATGGTGTCATCATTTGTGGATATCCACATTCCAATTAACCAGATCCAGCCTTCTCCTAACTCGGGGTTATCTGAGCATCCTTGGCCTGTGGAAGCCCTAGATCTCCATTTTCCATGCTCCCTCTCAGCTCTGACTGAGCTAAATTTGGGACCTAACTCCCCAAGCAGCAATTCTCTTCCAGTCCCTTATTCCTACAAAGTTTCTCTGGTATCCTATGATTATAGGGGCAGTCTCTGAATTTTGAAAGAAGTATGGAATGTTAGGGCTCAAAGTGACCTTGAGAGATCATCTCACCCATAGGTAAGCTGTTGCCTAAGTGATTGATCAATAAAATGTTCATTTAATAGATCACATTTTATGGTTTGCAAAATATTTCTACATTAATTATTTTATTTTACCTTTACCCTGTGACTTAGGCAAGCACAGTGTTACCATTTCACAGAAAAGAAAACTGAACCTCAGAGAGATTAAATGATGTCAAAGTCACGCAGCTCAAGATTGATTTTCTCACTTTTATTACAGTATTTCTTCTACTACCTTGCCCTCATTTGGATGCTCACAGAAAAATCAGCAACCAATTTTATGAACCAGGAAGGTAAAAGACTACAGTGATACAAAGTTATACCAATGAAAGTGGTCATTAATCAGAGTACAAAGGATGATAGTAGTACAACAGCAAAGGTATCAACATCACATCAGGAGGCTCAGAATATGGCGATGAACTCTACAAATACTGGGACAAAAATTAATATTTCTAAATTCTTTTCTCATTGTGAGAGGTACAGATAAAGAAGCATAGTATTACCTAGCTTTGCTCCAAGACTAAAAATCACCACCACCATCATCTGGCTTTATGTATTTTGGTGTGTTGCATCCACCCGGATATAGAAGTTAATGTACTGTTATCCTAACTTTACAAATGAGGGAATGGAGTCTCAGAGAGAGTAAGTGGTTTTGCCAGATAATAACAAAGCCAGGTGTTCTGACTTCAGATTTTGTCCTCTTTCTACTCTATCCCAGTGCTGCTTCTAGGACTGACAATCATAAGGATCAGCCCCACCCCTAACCTAAGCCATGGCTATAAACTACCATGGATTAGCTTCCGAAAATCGAATCTCCCACTTTGAAACTCTGGAATGCCTTTAAAAACAGCATTTGGGAAATAAAAATGAACAAGGCTATCCAGGATATTGCATGATTTAATGAAAGATGTAGAGACTGAAGCCTATAATACTTCTAAATGGAAATGGTGGTAAATAGTGATCCCACAACTATAGCTAGAGCTTATGTTGCAGTTGGCTAAAACCAGAGAGGAAAATATTCCAGCAAGACTTAGGGGGCCCAGGGGGAGTCCGAACGCCACTCGAGCATTGGTTTGTGGTATATGTGGAGAAAATGTTTTTCTGACACCCTCAACTGAATCTTGACCCAAGCAAAATGCAACGAACCATGGCAGAAGGATTTACATTGCTCAGAAATACACATTGTGAGTTCCATTTTGCAAAGAGGTGAAGCATTTGAGCCTGCAGTCCATGTATTCATGTACCCAAACTTACAGGCAGTTTCTAGAAATCATTAGCACCTCTAGCCAGCCAGCCATAGCACACCAGTGGCATCAGAGGTTTCACACATACACTCTGAGCTGTTATTTCCTGCAACTAATTGCTGTACAGATTGGCATCTCATCACAATCTGCCAGACTGGCCATGAATTAACATCTCAATCCAGAACCCAGATTTGTGAGATTTCTGCCCCCATGCTATCTGTCCGTGCACAATATGGCTTCAGTCATTTTCTGCCCAAAGAGGAAATTTGGGAGATGCCTATGAGGATTATGGAATAGGAGACCAGGCTTAGTATTTTTCTGATTGTTTAACATGAAGAAGTTGAGAGGAGAAAAAAAACAACAAAAAGATCTGAAGCATATTGTGGTGAGGTCTGCTTTGTTTTAAGGTCACAGATGGATGGTATTTACAAATCTTGAAATTTCAGAAGAGTTTGATATTTTTCTCCACGAAAACTCAGATTCCCTAATAAGGAAAATATTTGGCAATTTTCTGCTAACCAGACACAGGTAGATTTTCAAGGCCTATTTCTTCTAATTTGATTATTTTTGCTTGACTCTATTAGCTGGATAATGCCACATTTCCATTTCACCTAGTCTACATGGTATCAGCTGTCTCTCCTTGAATTCTAATATTCCCTAGATGAATTTTGTTTCCTCCAGTACTAATGAAGGTCACCTAGAAATTTTACTCAGCCTAATAAGAATAGCTTACTCTCCTTTTTCTAATGATTTAGTCTATGAGTTATTCATACTATTTTACTTGTTTCCTTTCTCCTTCCTCCTTCCTTTGTGTTGTTTACCTACCAAAACTCAAACCTGTCTTTGCTTGGCTATTTTGCAAGGCATAGGAAGTTGGACCCTCTGCTCAGGTGTGACTTGGTTGTTTACTATAGATTATCACTCATTCAAAAACATTACTGCACACCTATCATATGAGGTCAGACAATTTCATGGATTCATCCCAGGAAAAGTACTGCATACCTCACTGCTGAATATCACTACGGTCACCTTCGAAGTACTCCCCTTGGGAAGCTATGTATCAACACCAGCACCTAGTCCACCCTTCCAAGCAATTTTGGAACTCTTTTTCTGGAATGACTGTCAGAGCTGTTTTCATCCCCAAAATCTGACAGTTAAGTTCACGAACTTGCTACTGTGCGCTTATGTTGGCAGCACTGTACAAACACCTCAGTAAGGTGTCATAACCTTAGCAACAACAGCTTTGACAGCTCTGGCCATTTCAGAAAAAGAGTTCCAAAATAGCTTTGAAGGGTGAACTAGGCACTGGCATCGGTGCATAGCTTCCCAAGGGGAGTACTTCAAAGGTGACCGTAGTGATACTCAGCAATGAGGTACGTAGCACTTTTCCTAGGATGAGTTCACGAAATTGATTGTCTGATCTCATATGCAAGATACTATGCTAGGCATGGTGTGAGATGAAAATATGACAAATACTCTACTTTTTTGGAAGTTTGCACTCTAAAGGGGGAAATGAAACACAGGTCAATGTAACTGAACAAGGCATTCTGTGGTAAGTGCCACACAGTTGGTATATACAAAATGGTATGGTTATAGCAGAGATGACAAAGAGATTGTTTCTAATGGGAGTGATTAGGTATGGAATATTTCAATAAGTTATTGATATGTGAACTATGCCTTAAAAAAAGAAAAGGATACCAACAGAAGAAATTTATTTATACCATTATGTGTTCCAGAAGGAACTTCAAAAATGTACATACAATGTAATCAGATAAAGTAATGCTTAAGTTATTAAGTGGGTAAGGAAATTGGGACAGAGGGGTGATAAGGGTACGAGAGAATATATGAAGCTGGGAATGCGGTTGGTCCTTAAAATAAGTACCTAATGGCCAGGTGAGATTAGGGAAATAACCATTTTAATTATCATCTTTCCTATCTCCCATCTTGTCCTCTCTCCAACTATGGGCAGAAGATGGCGAGGTCTCTGACTGAAGGACCCATCAGAGAAGGCAACAGCTCTGGGGAAGCTGCAAAGGCCATTCACGGGTGTTCTTGTCCCATCTCCTTAGGTCCTGGGATGGATCCGCAATGGGGAGTCAATGCTCAACGCCAGCCTGGTCAATGCCAGTTCCTTGTCCGAAGCAGAGCAGCTGCAGCGGGAGCATGAGCAGTTCCAGCTAGCCATCGAGGTAACACTCAAATCTGGCTACACTGTCCTCCCTCCCCCTTTCTGCTCTGTGCTTCAGGCAGGACAATTCTTCAAGATATGGGTGTTCCTTTATGTAATGAAGCTCTTACTCTTTCTACTGCAATGGTCCTGGTAACCTCCCTACTACCCAGGAATTGACGGAGAAGCAAATGCAGGGTTCATCTCCCCAAGGAGGCCTGGTATTAGAAGACACTACAAATGTGAATTTGCTTTCTTACTCATTGGTACCCTAAACCTTCAAGACCCCTGGTCCATTGAGTTTTGTGTACTTTATGGACTATGCACTGTGTGAGAAATGTAAAGTATTTCTCACATGTAAAGATCACACAATTGAGGATAAATAGGTGCAAAAGTCACTAGTAAATTAGGATTCCATTTCTAAACATTTGGTTTGCATGTAACATTTAGATTCCATTGTCAGATTCTGCCTTTTAACAAGAACAATGATCACATTGCACTAGATAGATTGCTTCACTAAAAGCAGCTCTTCAGTAATGTGGGTGGAAGTCATATTTAAAGAATAAACCGAGACTGGAAGTTCACCAAGTGAGACTTGTTTTAAAGACTGTTTTAAAATAAAACTCCACTTAGGATAATCTAATCTAAATTCTGTCTTGCTTTAAATAATACCTTTAATTATCCTTTCTATTAGAGCATTCTTTTTCCCAAAGAGATTTGAGCTGATTGCTTTGGAGTGTGTGGGGAAAGGAGTAGGAAATGGGACATGGGAACTATATTGAAAATAAAGTAAGTCCAGTACCCATGGGAAAAGATATAAAGAGTGAAAACTTCAAAGACATTCATTATTGTGGTTCAGTACAAGATTCAGCCCATGTCTGAGTGTGTAAGAAATGCAAAGGTGTTATTATATTCTCTACTTTAAAAAATCACTGTTAATGATAATTTTCCCACAACAATGACAAAATTTTAATCGTCCATGCCAATAAGTATATCTTTACTACAGTAACCCAACTGATTGCTAGCCATTTTTACGCTGGTATTAATTGATTTCAACCATTTAATTTTCCAGAAACCATCTTGTATGTGTAAACATAGCATGAACATGGATGACATGTTTCTATAAGATGCCTGATACCTTCTTAGGAACTATCGCTAGTACTAGAGTACTGTCTAGGACTTAAGATTTAAAAGTAAACTGTATGTTACACACATAGTATGGGCAAATCTTTGTCTAAAGAAGAAGTAACCAGAGGAGAGAAGTTTTATTATCATCAGTTGTGTCTGTTGAATTTTACTGACATGCCCAAATATGAGAATATTAGGATCTGTTTATTGTTAAGAAAAAGTCAGGGTTGGGGTTATAGTCAAGAGTCAGGCACACAGTGGCCAAGGCAACAATGACGAGAATGAAGGTTGGGGAGTCAGACTAAAAGCATGGTATGAAGCTGTGAGGGATGCTAGGCAGAGAGAAGCAGCTCTGGTCATGCCTCTTCCTTGTTCCTCTTGAATGTGAAGGTTTACCTGCCTATCAGGTAATTAAATATTCAGTCCCTTAATCAAATGTTGAGCAATTAAAACCAAGTGTCATGACATGTTTGAGCATTTCAGTGAGCTATGGAAAATAGTAGGAAAAGGTATTAGCAGTGCTATCAAAATGACTACATTGCACATGACTTGCATGTGCAGCCTGTATTCATTTGTATTAGATGCTGTTGCATCCTTACAGAATAGATGTTTGCTAAGCAAAGCTGTCTCTTAATTACCTGGGTGCAACTTGATCAAATATTTTTGGAATTTATGTTGAGAATGAGACCCATGTGAAGTTTATGTCTTTGGTTTCAAGTGGATATGGCTGAGCAGATAGGATTTCTGGAAGATCTTGGGAATGCAAGGCAGGCAGCATCTGCAGCATGGCTAGATTAATGAAAAGAACAGAACCAGAATGTCAACATATGCTCCTTCTGCAGGTGGCCTTGTGGCTCCCTCTAAATTGTCAGTTTATACCAGGTTCTACACTAAGAGAAAATATGCCAGGGAGGATTAAAGCAATTTGACAGCAGATCTAACAAGTCTGGTTTGGCTTAACCCATTTTGATGCTATTACTGGAGGACTTTACAATGACTGCTGATAGGTAATATAATCTGAATTCTTGGGTGCTAAGAAAGAACCCTGGGTCCCGGAAGGGAAAATAAAATAGCTATAGGAAGGGTGATCATATAATTTATTGTTAAAACTGAGATACTTTTAAGAGTAGAGGAGGGTATTATGAGTAAATCACTCAGCCAGAAAAGTAGGCATATATTAGAATTGTCGTGGGCAAACCAGTGTTTAATCACTCTAGCTTGGCTTGTCTCATTAGTTTGTAGGTTTTGATCTTCCCAAAGAGGTTCAGGATTTTCATCTGAAGTAGCATTGGTTTCAGGAAAACTCCCCAGAACCATTCCTAATAGACAGTAGTATAGGCACCTAAAAGCATAGCTTTATTAACAAACCCAGGTTATTATTTGTTAGTATTCAAGATACTAACAAATAATAATCTGGCCAATATTTCATCAAAAACTGTAAACATCACAGAGACAAGCTCAATTTTAAATTCCATTTTTATCTGAAATATTCTTATGCATTTCAAACTTTAGCATTATGGCAGAAATAGTTAAGTCATAGTTATCCAGTAGTTAAAATTGGATAATAAATTCACTTGATTTGGTTCGATTTTCTTCCGTGTACTGCCACTAAATACTAACATCTTTGATAATTCATGTCTTAAAGATATAGCACTCAATAGGATTAGATAATAGAGACCAGAAATAAATGCAAAATAATTACTCAAACCTAGCAAAGCAAAAATTGTGTCATATGTCATGTGCACAAAAGTTTATTACTTTGGAAATTAAAGGAGGAAGGGGTTCCCAGGACTAATAGATGATAATGAATTTTGGAATAAAGAAGAGGATTTATTATATAGCATAAATTATAGGAAAATTAAAGTTACTCCTTCACTCTCAGAGAAAAACACATAATAATGTGTTTATGATAATTATATACTGGTTTCATATACTGAGGAGAGGCCAGATAATTACCATAATCACTGAATGTTCATTTGGTGAACCTTTCTTCTAAAGGAGAAACTGTAGGCACCGTTCTAATCCCTGGAGATAAAGTGCTGTGATGTGTTATAATGGGAAGGACATTGGGACTAGGTCAAACCTGAACCTTGTTCCTGGTTTTTATCACTTCCTTGGTTGTACATTTTTGGACAAGTCACTTAAGCAGTCTGAGCCTTAGTTTCTTAATATGCGTAGTGGGAAATAGTAATATTTACCCTTATAGTAGTGTCATGAGAACTAGAAAAAATATGCATAACCACAGTGCCTACCACAGAGCATACACTTGGTTAAATGATAGCTATTCAACTGACTTTTTTATTATTAAATATATTGGGGTGACATTGATTAGTAAAATCAACTGATTTTTAAAAATAGTCCTTGCCTTGAGAGTTTCACAGTCTAAGTAAAGAGAATTAGTCAAGTGTTGGATGAGTGATATAGTTCAGAAGAGGGTGGTTTTTAGTGAGTCTCAGGCTGTCTGAAAAGACGTATTTGAAGGGGGTTGAACTTGAGCAAAATCCCAAAGGGAGACTGGGACATAGATGGGGAGAGGCTAATAAGTGTTTGTCAAAGGCAGAAAGAATGAAAACAGCAAACACCAGTGAGTGCATGATGTGTTTTCAGATGGTTTTGTAAGGAAGTAGTAGGAGATAATGTTATCGAAGTAGGTAGGACCCCCTTGTGAGGGGCTGCTAATGACATCCTTGAACATTTGGGCTTCATTTCCTAGCAATGAGAGAACCCCTGAGGGCATTTGAATGGTTAGAGAGAAGAGATGTTTATAGCATATGTGTAAAATGAGAGTTTTAGAGCTGGAAAGGATGTTAGAAGTCACTTAATCCAAGCACTTCCTATTATAGAGAATTAATCTATCAGAAATGTAAGGGACAGGTTGGATGGATCAGAAATGGAAGGCAAGAAGACTAGCTATCTAAGTATAAAGTGGTGAGGGCTGGACTGGGATTTGGGGTGAGGAACAGCAGGCAAGGATGATGACAAGATTGTCATGTTAGGTGACAGTGAGGAGGACACCATTAACAGAATGGTAGAGTGCCATGGAAGACTGTTTCGGAGGGAGGAGCGGTTCTGTTTTAGATGTGGAACTTGAGGAGATGTCTGAGATGGAGGTGGAGGCTCTGATGGGGCAGTAAGGCCATTTGCACTCATTGGTGAGGGTTCCTCCTCTCTCTCTAGGGAGGTCTTTCACTTCTTTAACTGATAACGCATCTCTGTAAGTGACTAACATAGATCAATCAAATCAGTGCTGCTGACCGAGGTGAAGGGTGAGGCAAGCAGCTCACCCTCACATCCAAAGACAATTAAAGATGAGGGTCAGATGTCAGGTGAGAAATGTAGGCTCAGGAGTCATTCACAAAGAGGAGATAATGGAAGCCACGGGCATAGATGAGGGCTCTGTGGAAGTGGACAGAAAAGCCAAGAATACCTACAGGTACCTGTGCATTTAAGAGAAAGGAAAAGAAAATGGTGCCAGTAAGTAGCTGCACTCAGCAATTAGGAAGCTAAATGCTGATGAGGTCAGCAGGATTGAAGGCTGACTCAGGGGCAAAGCAAGGGAATGGGTGGAGACTGTTAGAGGAGGTCACGCCAATAGAGCCAACTCTGAGTACAGATTCAGGACACGGAGCAGGGAAGCCGGGAAGTGGCCGGTAGACTGTGGAAAATGAATAGGGCTGTGTGACTGCCGTCCGGGCAAGATAGGAGTGAAAAGGAGGGAGGTTGTGCTCACACAGAGAGTGAAGAATGGACTTGCTCTTGGGAACTGTCCTGGCAGTACTGCCCACGAAGGGCAGAAATAATTCTGGAGGAAGTTACTGGGCTTCTGGTTGCTCATTTCCGCTGCCAGCGAGCTATACATTTCTAAAAGGGCAAAGGCCAAATTAGTACTGTGACATTGGGTTGAAACGATCCCAGCAGTTGAAGCAAGGATAATATTAGCTGTTTGAAGTCACATGGCTCATCCATATCAGTCTTTTATTTTAATAAATTATAATCTTATTTGGCTGTCTTCCTGCCCTCCAGTCCACCAGCCTGGTCTGCCCCTCTTCTGCAGCTAACGTAAACCCGTAGTATGCAAACCACATTTAGCTGGCATAAGAAAATAAACCTACAGTGTACGTGTTACCCTAAAGGCAAACACAAATAATGTAACGGTGTGGGGGTTATGTGCTGAGCTGCACTGCCTCGCGTACTGCTGTGTTCACTTGGCGAGAGAACCAGGGGATGCTGTGAGGTGCTACTCTTCTGCTCTATTAACCGGATAAATGTATTCCTTCTACTGGAATCCTTTTCAGCTGATAATTAATGTTTAAAATGATTGCATTATTGGCTCAGACTTGTGTTATGGGGGTAGCAGGTAGGTGTGGCATTTATTTGATCTGTAAAATGGAACTTAGAACAGTAACCTCCTTTGAAAACACGTGATAATAAGCAATTTTATGATTAGAATTGAAAAGGAAATTTAACTAAGGTATGAATCAATCAGGGAGCAGATTTATACACAACTGTTGTTTCTCTACTACAGAAACTGAAATGTCTTTAAAACCCAGAGAGATACAAGTGGAAGAGAAAGGAGTGGGGGCAAGAGTTAGGGACCTGAGCAATTAACTAATGAAAGTGTATGGTATTCGTTTTTAAAAAATATGCTTTAAAAACAATGATGTATTAGTCATCGTGACAAAATGTTTGAATCAGTCATTTAAAGCTCTTTAACTTTTCTGCATCTTTCCACTCACGCCTCACTCCACCCCCTCCCATACCACGCCTGGGTCGTTCCCATGGACCTCTCTCTCCTCCCCTTGTGCCCAGTCCCTCTTTCATGCCACTTCCTTGCAGAAGACGCACCAGAGCGCCCTGCAGGTTCAGCAGAAAGCTGAGGCGCTGCTCCAGGCTGGCCACTACGATGCAGACGCCATCCGGGAATGTGCCGAGAAGGTGGCCCTCCACTGGCAGCAGCTCATGCTGAAGATGGAAGACCGGCTAAAACTGGTCAATGCCTCTGTGGCCTTTTACAAAACTTCTGAACAGGTGAGGGAAAGGGCTGTGAGGTGTGTGAGGCTGAGACTGATGGAGGATTATTTTCTGCCTCACGCTGCAAGTCTGCAGTATCTACCATAGCAAGAACCAGGCCCTTCAGCACTAACCTTTGAGAGTAGATGAATAATTTGTGGAAACACTGTGGTTGACTTCCTTATAATGCTTTCCATGAAAGAAGTAGACCATATAATTTGTTTCTTATAAAATTTCTCAAATTCATAGATCTAGCAATTGAAATAGAAATTGGGTAGGGTTAGGCTGAATGCTAGATTGGAATGGTGTGTCAGTTAGCTATTGACACAATAATGCTACATAACAAATTACTCCAAAACTCAGTAGTATGAAACAATAAGCATTTATTTTTTCACTTAAGTATCTGGAGTTTGGCTGGTCTTGGCTGAGCTTGGTATAAATGGCTCCAAGTTGCAGATTGGGTCCAGATATGTTCTCATGTCTCTCATCCTCTTTGACCAGCAGCTACTTGAGGTACATTTATTGTGAAAGGCAGGGTTGCAAGAGCCCAAGATCTACTGTGCAAGAGCATTTCAAGTCTCTGCTTGTATCACATGCTCTAGCATCCATTTGGCCAAAACAAGTCATGAAGCCAAGCCAACATCACTGAAGCAGGGAAGTATATGTCTCCTATGAAGCTTGGGAGAAGAGAGTGAGTTTGCTGAACAGATTTAATCGACTACAATCTGGCACTATGCATTGCTCAAAAAACATACAGCCCTTTTACTCATGGGGCTTCCATTCTAATGAAGGAAACACAGGTCTTCCCTCATTGGTGAACTACGAGCCAAACTGATAAGACGGTTTAGCTGTGGGAGCAAAGGCAAGAAATATTGTATATAGGAGCTGTCCGGAAAGTAGCCAGCCATGTAATATGAAAAATAGAGGCATTTATGACTGGATTTTTTTCCAGACAGCCCTCGTATACAGTAGAGCCATAAAGATGTAGACCCATTTCCGTTATATCTGTACAGCAATATGCACAAGGGCTAAGAGAAATTTAAATGATTTGAGTGCTGTTAGAAAATTCTTTTCATGAAATAGAGGTTTCACACAGTAGTTTTATTCCATGTAAAATACTTTTTCTCATTCCTGTTTCTTTCTGGTAGAAGTAGATCAGAGAAATATTCTCTTCTGGATGATTTATAGGGACCATGGGAAATAGCATGTCTGTCGGAGGGCCCTGCAGCATGCCAGTCTCCACATCTTCTCTCAGTCCTTCTTTCTGTTGTGTCACAGAGATGATGACTTCGATGGCCATGGAAATGAGAAGAGCAAACTAAGATGATAAACAGCTTCCCTAGTTGACCAATAAATTCAACACAATCCCAATCAAATCCCAGCAAGCTTTTTAATAATAATTGATATGCTGTTTTCTAAGACTTATATAGAAATGCAAAGAACCTAGAGTAGCCAAAACAATCTTGAAAAGGAAGAGCAAAGTTGAAAGAGTTATATTACCTGATTTTGAGACCTATTCGAAAGCTGCAGTCATCAAGAATGACATTGGTGTAAGAACAGACACAATGGAACAGAATAGAGGTTCCAGAAGTACACCCACATGTATAGAGTAAGTTGATTTTTGAAAAAGCAATTTAGTGAGTAAAGTTTTTTAAATAAATGATGCTAGACAACTAAATGTTCATATAAAATGAGGCTGAATCTCTATCTACTATCATACAAAAATTTTAATTTGAGATGCTGAAGGAAACAGATTAAGAGTCAAGAAATTTTATCCTGAACTTTATCTCTCTAGATTTGTTTCTCCACCTATTAAATTAGAGGATGTATGCTTGGTAATCTTTTCAGCTTTCAAATTGGTTGGTTTTCAATACCATCATGGATCAAGTGTCAGGTATTCTTTTTCTTAAAGTTTTTGAATGTCTATAGTTTCTCTCAAGATGTGAGCCTTCCTGAATGTTTTCATGTCTTGCAAAAAGAGGTAAGTATGGTGCTAGATAAGTCAGCCAGAGTTCAGGGACAGGCTTGTGTCATGGGAAGCATGTTGACTATGAGAACATTCTGCCTGGGACATCATTTCATAACTCAATAAATGGCCTGTCCAATCCCACACCCTTCATCGAAAGGGATGACTTTCTCAGACAGAGGAGATCAGGGATAATTATAGCTGCTCTCCCCTGCCGCCATAGCCAAGCAAGTAATCAGAGCCTATTAAAGGCAAATATAGGAATATGAGTTTCTATTCCCCACATCCTTCCCTGAGCCTTGATACCAGGCTGCCCTGGGTCTCCTACTGTTACACTCAACCTAACTTTTTCTCCAAGCGCTATTCAAAATGTTTCTGCACTCTTGTAAGTTCATTTATAAGGTCACTTAGAGCATGGCCTCTTGGCAATTTTTGAACTGAAAAGCTTCTTAACTCTCTTTTAGGTTAACCCAAATTTGTTTCCACTCTGAAGAAAATATACATTTTGCAGTAGAAGGCCTTGAGATGTCATTGCCTTGTAGTAGTAATGTGAGACATTTTTGTTGTGATATTTTTCCTCAGGGAAGGGAAAGATAACATTCGTCATACAACTTCCTCCTTTACCTCTGCTCAAGGTTACTTCCTGTAGGGCAAGTACAGATAGTTGGGTAACCCTGGTGTCTTCTCCAAACCTCATTTTCCTGTACTACCTAATTCATGGAGTTATCATATGTTATAGAAAAATTATATATATATATATACAAAAAAAACACTTTGAAACCCCCAAATTACTAGGCTCTATCTTTTTCACTCCACATACTATCCCTAGGTGATTTCATCAGTCCCCATAGCTTCAGCCTTAGCCATCGACTGTCAAGAAGATGATTCCAAAATCCATATCTCAGTCATAATCTGCTTCCCCAAAAATCCAGATGCCGGGTTCTCACTGCCTCCTGGACTTCCCTAACCGTCCCAGGGACACTGCATACCCTAAATCTACAAACTGAACTTAGAATGAAAAATTGTGCCCCTGTGCAGGCTGCAGGTCCTCATAAAAGACTTGCTAGCCCGTTCATTTACTGAGTGTTTTCCTGCGTGATTCATTAGGTCTGTAGTGTCCTGGAGAGCTTAGAGCAAGAATACCGGAGAGATGAGGACTGGTGTGGTGGACGCGATAAACTGGGACCAGCAGCAGAGATGGACCATGTCATTCCACTCATCAGCAAACATCTGGAGCAAAAGGAGGCCTTTCTTAAGGTCAGAGCACGTGGTCATGCAAGGTCCGGGACTTCAGCCTGTTCTTCTATCCGCCGTCTTCCTCCCTCCCTCCTCCGCTGCCTTTCTCTCTCTCTCCCACTCCCCACCCTCAACCCCTCCTCGCACTCACCCTTTGGTTTTCCCTAGCTTCTTATCGGAAAGGAGGCATTTGTTGAGACGACATTGGCTGGTTCGTTTAAAAGGTTGAAACATCACACATCACATATTATCTATGTCTCTCAGCACCTTTTCTATAATTAGGCCATTAGGGATACACCATTGCTACTGGTGCCATGTTCACATATCCCGATAGCCCACTGAGAAAAATACATACTTTTCACGCAGTTGTGTTTGGTTTATAAAAATATTTTTAATTGAAATATATAAGCCTAGATATAAACTCAAATTAAACCTTTATAAATGGATGATGCAAAATTTAGTGCAAGAATTAAAGAAACAAATGTAGATGTTTTATTTATTTATCAAGCTAAAAATCATCCGTTAGCAATAAATGTGGCACTGTTCATTCTTCTGTAGGAAGCAAGAAATACCGTATTTGGTTGGTTTCATTTTTAATAGAGCTCTAGCTTCCAAGGGAGGAAGCACAGGCCTGCTCTGAGCAGGCTTTCAGCTGGTGAGGGAAGTCCTCCTGACCCTCCTTCCTCCAGCCTTTGATCTCTCTGGCAGTCTTCTGTGTTTAAACTTATCCAAAGGCCCCATTCATTCTCAGATTGCTTGCTTTCATGTGCTGCTTCCTCTCAGGTTTCTGAAAGAACAAAAGAGAATTTTTATATGCTGACATGTTGCCCCTGATTTTCTATAATTAACTGCATTTCTTTTATTAGGGATCTTCTCTACTTGACCACCTTTTCAAGTTTTATTTTTATTCTTTTTTAAAGATGGCCTCCCCCTGCCCTCCTCCCATCCATCTGGTGCGGGTCATTGGTGATCAGCTCTTTCTAATGAGATTCAGTAGAAAATCTTCTATACGTGGTTACGATTTTAAAAGTCTTGTCTATTAGCAAACAAAATTTTAAACAACAGTTTGAGTAGAGCTGATCAAAGATTTTAAATAGTGTTATAAAGGTATAAAGTTAAATGTTTCTCTTGAAGCAGTAAAAAAGAAAATGTTCTGATCTGAGGTTTTGCACATGTGCCTAAAACCATGGTTGAGAAACTCCCTATTATTGTGGAAAGTATATGCCCAGTGGATGGGATGTGGAGCTCTCCATTTGTGTGCATTAGTTGATCTATTAATATTTTAGATGTTTTTAACTTTGGACCACCATCCAGCTGTTAAATCCATGGGTATCTGGATGGGCCTACCAGCAATCTTTTACCAGGTCTCTCAGAAGCCACTATGGCTAGTGCAAAACTTAAAATAACTTTTTGTTTGCTATATAATTTGTAGAATCAGAAGCTAAATGTAAAAAGGTTTTAAAATTTGACAGTTTTGTCTAGAGAGAATTTAATTCTGAAAACTGTGGATTAAAAATGGGTGGATTACTATGTGTTATTTCTCTAATTAGGAACAAAACTGCTTTTTAAAGAAATTCAGAACAGCTGTCATCTTGAGAGAAACTAGAAACACTGTCAGTAGACCCAGATTCTAGCCCTGACTTGCTGCATGACCCCTGCCCTTTCTGGGCCTCAGTTTCCTATATGGGTACAGATAGCAACATGGGACAAACCTGTCCTATCTGCCACCCACAGGCTGACCAGATGGACCTTTTGAAATGGGACAGAAAAGAACAATACTGTCCCATTTCAAATGGTCCATGTGGTCAGGTTACTGACACCTTGAATTTAGCCCAGTAAGGCTAGGCTGACCATCCGTGCTGTGTGAAATGGGACAGTCCTGTTGTTTTCTGTCCCATTTAAAGCGGTACGTCTGGTGGGCCTAGCCACCCACTGATACTGTGAGCCTGAAAGAGGGTAATGTAACAGTCTTTTTCCGTTATATAGAGTAATATTTCCCAGCAGTCAGATGTTTATTAGTGTTACTGAGGTGGGGGGTGATTTGATGGACATATACATTTTTAAATGTGGGTAATATCCATTTAGATTTGGAATGTATGGTTAATAGTTTTGTTTCCCAAATTTGCTTTCTCACGTCTAAACTAATGTTCAAGTGACTTACACCAGTGGTCACACGAGAGGCATTCTGGTGGCTGAGGAAAACCAGCCCGAGTGAACATTAGTAACACGGACGCTGGCTGCCTTCCGGTTTTTCCCTGTGGTGGCAAGGAGGAAGGCGCAGGGAGTAACTCTGCACGCAGTGACAGTGTGAGCTCCTGCATTAGACGGGAGTGTCCGTGAGCCAGAGGGGCCTCCCGCGCTCGGCTCACCGGAACCCCAGAAGCCCCTTCTCCAGTATCGGGATCTCATGCGCCTGCTGGGCCGGGACTAACGTGTCGGGCTCTCCACCTCTGTCTCTGCCTCAGGCCTGCACCCTGGCGCGGCGGAACGCGGAGGTATTTCTCAAGTACATCCACAGGAACAATGTCAGTATGCCCAGTGCCGCCAGCCACACTCGGGGACCGGAGCAGCAAGTGAAAGGTCAGTGTGAGACCTGGCAGCCACAGGCCCCTTCAGCAGCACAGACCGCAGGCTGTGTCCCTGGTCCCCATGCAACCTCCGATTTCCTGGTTCTTCTGGGATAAGAGAAAATGGATGTGGGGTGGCATGAGCTGTGATAATGGGAAAAAATCTTTTTAGCATACGTCAAGATTTGGAATGGAAAAATGAGGCTAAGATTTCCCCCCAATGTTGCCATTTATCTTAGAGGCTAGAGGAGCAGCGCTAATAGAATTTTCTGAAACAACAGAAATGGTCTCTATCTGTGCTGCACAATATGGTAGCCACTAGTCACATATGGCTGTTGAGCACCTGAAATGTGCCCAGTGCCACTGAGGAACTGAATTTTTACTCTATTGACTATTCATCAATTTACACTTAAATAGCCAAATGCAGCTAACACACTGAACAGCACAACGCTAGGGTGTCATACAGCCCGGGAATGAGACATGACCTGAGAATCATGAAACCAGGTTCTACTCCTGGCTCTATTACTTACTGCTTCAGCTTTTAAAACATCAGTTTTCTCATTTAAAAAATGAAAAAGTGTGTCTAGACTCTTGCTGCTCAAAATGTGACCTCCGGAGCAGCAACACTCACATCATTTCCAAACTTGTAGGAAACAGAATCTACTGAGCCAGAACCTGCATTTTGGCCAGAGTTCCCCCCGTGCGACGCATCCCAGGGGATTTGTGTGCACAAAAACTTAGATAAGTGCTGGTCTACATAATCTTTAATTTCTCTCTTAATTCTATAAGGTCTATAATTTTATGAAAAAAAAAATCCGTAACCTTTGAAAATTGCTTATATGCTGACCAAATTAAGCTTAAATTATTAATGGTGGAATCATTTACTCTGGACCATGCAGAAATTAGCCTTTGAGTGGTGTAGAACTTAACAAATGTCATCTTGACACAGCAGAGAAATGGAACCCTGGAGACTGAGACTAGGGAGGGAACCGAAACCAACTTGGAGTGAGGAGTGGGCCAGGCTTGGAGAGCTGAGGAGGGGACAGGGTCAGGTGCTGGTCTGCTTTAGGAAGAGCCTCCCACCCCTGCTCAGAGAGCTCAGAAGGTGAGAAGATCAGAGGCCAATGGGAAGAATTAAATTTAAGAATCGAAATTCTATACAGAGAAGAGGGAAGCAGGATTCTATTGCCAGATGTACTATAACTATTCATGGTCAAGCGACCCTGTGGATAGCTGCCATTACATCATCCTCCCCTTCCTGCACATTTCACAGCATGTGTTCTGACTTCCAAATGCAGGTGGCAGCTTGGGTGAGGCCAGCTGCCTGCTGAGAGCACACACTCCTCAAGCTGCTAAGAGTGGTAGGCACAAAGGAGAGCAGGGTTCACCACACCTTCGGGGGGATGGAGGGGGGGTTGTTGCCCATAGCAGAGCTTTCAGGAAGGGAGGGAAGAGAAACCTGAAACTCTTTAGGATTTTTGTCTGACCTGGGTTGATTCTCTCAGCTCCCTTAGAAGGAGCTGCTAGAGACAAAAAAACAACAAAAGAGGACATGCACATACCCAGGTGAAGCTTCTACCTGAGCAGGGACCTACAGTCTCACTGATACCTGTTTCCTTTCCACCTGCTGTCTGGACCCAAAGCCAGTGCCACTGGTTAAGTTACTGCTACAGGAGCAATTATTGCTGCATATCAACTAAAAAATTCAGTGGTGTACAGTTGTAAGCATTTATCATTTAAGTGACTTTGTGTTGGCTGAGGATCCACTGTCTTGGCTGGGCTCAGCAGTGTGGTTCTGCGGGTTGTGTCCTTGTCGGTTCCATGTGTATTAATGCTGGGATGTCAGTTGAAGGAGCAGCAGTTACCCAAGAGAACTTCTTATAGTGTCTATGGCAGAGATACAGGGGCAATGTCAGTGCTAAAGCACCTTTCAAGCCCCTGCCTGTGTGGTGTCTGTTAACAACCCATTTGCCAAAGCAAATCACATGGCAGAACCCTAGGCTGGGATGAGAAAGTACACTTTGTGTTTTAGGGGAGGAACTCAGAAGGTACATGACAAAGGCATAGATGTAGAGAGAGGTGAATGATTGGGACCAATAACAGCTCTCAGCCTCAGGGAGGAGAGAGAGATTCTGTCCTTAGAGATTGAGACTTCCATGGAACATTAAAAGTACACAATATCAACAAAAACTTTTAAGCATAAGAAGTTATGAGCACTGCAATTTTGGTTGTAGCTTTTGTGTACAGCATACAACTTGTGCTTTACGGCCCCAATAGCTCTGGAGACCAAGTGGCTAAAGACCCAGGTTCTGAAGTCAAACAGCTCTCCCCCTTCCCACCTGAACACCCCTGGTCAGGTTACCTATCCTCTCTAAGCATCAGTTTCATCGTCATAGAAAGGAGATGATAATGGTGCACGTATGCATCACGAAGTATTGTGAAAATATGTGCTGGCCGCATAGTAGAGTCTTAATATTTATTTTTCATAGCATTATTGTGTATTTTATTGGTATCTAATATAGTTAGCAGCAAGCAGGAGGCAGACATAATACAAAATAAATTTTATTGCTGCAATCATAGAACATACTATCAAACTCTTAGGAAATCTATCTGTATAACCAGCTGCTCTTGAAACGACAGGAGAAGCAGGGAGAGAAATGATAAGGACCTGCCGTGGCCCACAGTGGTGCTCCGTGCCTTGTTCATAGCCTCACACTTAATGTTATTAGAGGTGACGTGAGATGAGCTTTCAGCTTTTATTATGATTGGATCCAATACAACTTGGAAGTTTGGGCCTAGAAACATGATTCACCTGTGGACACGACTCCAACACAGCTTCCCTGTGTCCAGGATTTAGAAGTTATGAACTGAGGCTCTGCTGCTTAAGTGCTATGCGTACCGCCGCGGTGCAGGGCAGGGAGTGGCTCGCATGCCACTGCCCCCGCTCCTAGAGCTCCTCACGAACGGCGGTGGTTCCTGTCAAGTCCATTCCCGTGTAGGCGCCAGGGGCCTGCTGAGTTGGCTGTTATTTTGGGGATGGACACTTCCTATGGTCTCTTACCATCCAGGCCTAGCTTTGGTGTGAAAAGAATCAAGGTCACTTTTAAGTCACCATGGGGTCATCCTCTTTCTCCCATTGTTCAATGGAACCTCATCAACAGGCTCTGTCACCCCAGTCTCTCCCACCTCGCCCCGCTCTGGGAGATTCTCTCTGGGCCAAGCTTTGTTCCCTTGCTTCTGAGGCCTGCATTAGTCCCCCAAATAGGGTTCAAGTTCATAGTTACCTGGTGCCTGGGACACGGGGCCGAAGTAGCTGGTCAGCGGCCTTGTTCAGGGCCTTCCTGTGACCAGCAGTCATCTGCTTTGCCCTGCAGCCATCTTGAGTGAGCTCCTACAGAGGGAGAACCGCGTCCTGCACTTCTGGACCTTGAAGAAGCGGCGGTTAGACCAGTGCCAGCAGTACGTGGTGTTTGAGCGCAGCGCTAAGCAGGTATGTTCACAGCTTTCCCTGGCTTGGCCTCAGCTACAGGGACTGCACAGAGGCCAAGATGACCAACACTTGGGACATCCAGAGTGGGGGTCATCACGGCAGGCAAAGCAGGGAGGGGAGGGAAGGATGCAGGAAGGAAAACGGGCTGCTGCTTACCGTCACTCAGCCTTTACTGAGTGCTCTATTCAGGGTTTGGTACCAGGAGTTGGGAAGACACTCTGGCGGTAGATTGCGCCTAACTCACGGTGATACTGGGCCAGTCTAGCGGGTAAGATACCCTCTTCGTTGGTGGGTTGTCCCGCGTCTAACGGGAGGGCTCATTCATACGAGATCAGGAAGTTAATTTCATGAACTCACCCTAGAAAAAGTGCTACATCCCTCATTGCTGATATCACTACAGTCACCTTCGAAGTCCTCCCCTTGGGAAGCTGTGCACCGACACCAGCGTCTAGTACACCCTCAAAGCAGTTTTGGAACTCTTTTCCGAAATGGCCATCAGAGCTGTTGTCATACCCAAATTCTGACAATTAAGTTTGCGAACTTGGTTATGACACCTTACCGAGTTGTTTGCACAGTGCACTGATGGCCATTCCAGAAAAAGAGTTCCAAAATTGCTTTGAAAGGTGGACTAGGCACTGGCATCAGTGCACAGCTTCCCAAGGGGAGTACTTCAAAGGTGACCGTAGTGATACTCAGCAATCAGGTAAGTAGCACATTTTCTAGGATGGGTTGTGAAATTAATTCTCCGACCTCTTATAACCAACTTCCAAGCTACATACTGATTGAATTGTGGCAGCATTTTCTGGGTCCATCACACAGTCTGAAACCACAACCGGATTCCTGGGAGCATGCATGTCTTCCTCCTGACAACTGGCTTTTGGGGAACTGGGTGGGCTGTTTCCTCCCACAGGCGCTGGACTGGATCCAAGAAGCTGGTGAATATTACCTCTCAACACATACCTCCACTGGAGAGACCACAGAGGAGACTCAGGAACTTCTGAAAGAATATGGAGAATTCAGGGTGCCTGCCAAGGTAGGAAGCACCCCCGAGCCCTCCCCAGAGCCACTGAGCACTGGCCAGTCTGGCCAATTTCACATTCACACAGTAATGCTTAGCCACAGCGGCAAGGGTGCAGGAAGCACAGGTCTCCTCTGAAACCCAAATACCCAAAGAGTGGCAGCAGCCAGGCAGAGCATCTGTATGCGGGAAGTCAGCTTCTGTACACTACTTCCAAATACTCGTCTGCATGCTCCAGGTTCCGAAATGTGCTATATGCCTTCAAACCACAGAAGGCCAAGGGGTGTATTCATGGGAAATGCACATTGCACATGTGAACATCTGCGCCTTGAAATTCAAATGGTTTGGGAAGTCCACCTTATGGGAAGGGCCAGTTGGCTGTGGGTGGGTTCACAAAGCAGGTGAGTTTACTTCCAGTGCTGACTACAATTGGTTTTAAATCCACGTGTAAGTGGGACCTGCACAGTTCAAACCCGTGTTGTTCAAGGATCAACTGTACTTCCCTCTGGCCTCAGACCTGCAAATGATCCAGACTGGGGTCTCTGGGGAGCAAAACACACTCTCTCACACCCCCATTCATACTGAGGCAGAGAATACTGTAATAGAAGGAAATCTCATTTTTATCTGTTTTCACAGCCAGGATTTGACCTAAGGAGCTTTGCAGTTGGATGAAAATCTGATCTGTCTGAGCTCCTCTTTGTAGCATCCTTGTCCCTCACTCTGGGCTCCCTGCCATGGAGAAACCTTTCTAGTCATCACTTCCATGCATGGCAGATGATCCTCCGAGGCTGAGAGACAAGGAGGGACCATGTTAATGCCCGTTCTACCCAGAGGTCCCTCTGACACTATGGCAAATGTTCCTCTAGTTTGCTGCAACAAAATGAGAGCCTTAGCCTCATTCCAGATCGGATATTTCAGAAGCAGTTACCCACTTTATGAATCCTTCACAATGAACTCTGGATAGTGCAGAGCCTGCCCCAGCACCCTGTGAGCCTTTGGGCCTTTTCACCCAGTGTAAAAAGCTGTCAGTTGAGATAAGAGACTCATTTCAGTACCAGCCAGAACAAACAACACCAGGAAGATGGCAGGTGCACAGAACCCTTTTCAAATCCAAATGAAAATGGCTTTTAAATTACCCACTCTCCATCTATCTGCCCCACTCCAAATAGCGTCAGTAATGAACTGTTAATCTGAATAATATCCACTCATGGGTGCTCCTCCTCACATAGGATGGATCCCAGCAGATACCCAGAGCTTCCTAGGGTCAGAATCTGCCCTTAACCACAGTTAAAATGTGGGGAATCATTTAGTCAGTTTAATTTAGCCTTCCTTCACCCTCTTCTGCCTATCTTTCTCCTCTTTTCTACTCACATTGTTTCCACCCTAATTGGGTCCCGTGCTTTTGGCCTTTCCTTCCTTCCATTCCATCCTGCTCTTCGTTGCTGTTCACCTGAAAAACATTGTGGTCACATTACCACCCAGATCAACAACTTAATGATTTTCCAGTGCCAGGCCAACACTCAACAACTTCTACAACTGTACCACCTTGCCACCCAGCTTTGCCTTCACTTATTCTTGTACGCACACTTCATGTTCCAGCTGACTGGGAGTGTTTTCTTACCCTCTGAGAGATAGGTGACATACTTTCTTGCTGCGGTGCCTTTTCTATGCTATTTCTCTGTCCAGAATAGCCTTCCTTTCCTTTAGTTTGTACTTTCCAAGAGCCCACCTTTCCACTTAAGTGACTTGTCCTCTGTGATCCTGCCCCCGTGCCCAGATCTGATCTGGCCCATCCCTGAACTGCAGTCCTTGTTGTCTGTATAACTCTGCAGGCCCCTGGTATGGACTGTCCTGTGCTCCAGTAATCTGTGTGCAGTGTTGTCTCCTGAATGAGCCAGCAAGATCCTGAGGGACAAGAACCATGCTTCATGTACTTACCTGACTGTATCTTATGGATTGAAGGGAGGCCACAAACATGTGTGAACATAAGGAGAAAACAATTGGGATAGATTTGAAAACAACCCCCCAACAAAAATATCTGTATTTAATATGATTCCTTTACTTTGGCTTTCTCTGTTATTTCTCCCTCTTAACCTTTTCTCTTAGTGGGATTTCATTCTCAAGTCTCAGGGACTTGAGACATTTTTGTTGTTGTTGTTAATAGAATATCTACAAGATAACAAATCTAGCTGAGGAACGTTTGATGGAAGACAAGAGCATCCTGCCCATCCCAGTCCCATTTCCCAGAGGCAGATCTCTTTAACTAGCCATCTTAGGTTTTCAGCTTCATAACCAATAAAATTAATTTGAAATGGAAACAAATTGACCTTAAACCGTAAGAGACTAAACGTGGTAGATCTCATAATGAAACAGGACAATAAAATATATTGAATTATTATATTCTGCTCCAAAGAAACAGATCAAGTAGAAGAAATACCAATTATATGAGGTCAGACAATTAATTTCACGAACTCATACTAGCAAAAGTGGTACATACCTCACTGCTGAATGTCAGTCACTACGCTCACCTTTGAAGTACTCCCCTTGAGAAGCTATACACCGACACCAGTACCTAGTCCACCCTTCACAGCAGTTTTGGAAGTCTTTCTGGAATGGCCATCAGAGCTGTCATCATTCCCAAAATCTGACAATTAAATTCATGAACTTGCCAAGGTTATGACACCTAACCGAGTTCTTTGTACAGTGCTGACGACATAAGTGAATGGTGGCAAGTTCGCAAATTTAATTGTCAGATTTTGGGTCTGCCCATTAGCAATCATTCCCCATTGCCTCTCCCCTCAACCCTTGGTCACCACTAATCTACTTCCTATCTCAATGGATATAGCTGTTCTGAACATTTCATACAAATGAAATAATGGAAGCATGCGATATTTAGTCTTTTATGTCTGGCTTCTTTCACGTAGCATAATTTTTTCAAAATTCATCCATGTTGTAGAATGTATTAGTACTTCTTTTCTTTTAATGATTGAATCATATTCCATTGTGTGTATGTACCATATTTTGTTTATCTCTTCATCAGCTGATGGACATTTGGGTTGTTTCCAGGTTTTGGCTACTGTGAATAATGCTGTTGTGAACATTTGTGTACAAGTTTTGGTGTGAACATATATTTTCAGTTCTCCTAGGAGTGGGATGGCTGAGTCATATGGTGACTCTATGTTTAACTTTTTGAGGAACTGCCAAACTGTTTTCCAAAGTGGCATATGATTTTACATTCCCACCAATCTATGAATTTTGATTTTTCTTCATCTTCTTCACACTTGTTATCATCCATCTTTTTTATATAGCCATCCTGGACGCTATGAAGTTGCATCTGACCGTAGCTTTGATTTATATTTCCCAGTGAGGGAATATTGCCACTGCCCCAGTTCAGACAGAGCTTTTAGAACAGGACAACTCAGAACTAACTGGCTGCATATTGATGGGCTGTCCTCGTGGGAAAAGTTTTTACTTCTGACCTTGTCAGCTGTGTCCAGGCATGTGGCAGATTGTGTGGTGCCACTAGAGTCACTCATACAGAAGAAATCATTTCAGACTCCTCTCAGCAGGGCTGTGGACATGATTGGTGTCTCATTTATGGGCCAAATTTGTCATCTAATTCATCCCAGTATAAACCCTCAACTCTTACTGGCCTAGCTTTAGTCACCTCTAAACACAAGGTCTACTTACTCATTCACTCATTTATTTATTCAACATTTATTGTATGTCTACTATTTTCTAGACATTGGAGATACAAATGAATAAGATATAGCACTTTGAGGAGTTCATGGTCTAATGAAAGAGGCACATAAGTAAATCAACGTGATGCATGCTGAAGTAGAGGCAACTATGTGGTGCTGTGGGAACACTGGGCAAGGCATCACCCACTTGGTTTCTGGGGAGGAGTGGAGATGAAAGAGGGCCATTGGATTGAAAGCAGAGATGATTCAGAGCAGGAGGGCATGTGAGATTGAAATGGCTAGAGTTTAGGGGCCATGGAGAGCAGTACAGTCATAGGTATAGATGAGGCCACATGGGGAAGGTCTTGTCTACATAGCTCATTTTATTGTCTATGTGCTCTCCCAGGTTCCACACATATACCTGAAATACCCTTGGTCACAAGCCATTCTCCTTGTTGACTCTGATATTTTAAGATAAAGCTTCCACTGGTGAGGCTACTGCCACCAGCTGTCTGTAAACTCTGTCTCATGCTGAACTCTCCTTACTGAGAGCAGAGAATAAATATATATTTCCAAGACTACATAAATCTGGATGTCTTGGTTATAAGTGCAAAAATTAATCTCTCAGAAAATAGCAAACCAAAAAGAAAAGTTTTCAGGAAAAGAAAAACCCTAAATGCAATAAGGTAGAAGTCCTTAGGATACCAGATATCTTTTCTTAATTCCCAATGCTACTCTTCTTAATCTGTTCGTGGCTAAGGAAACGCTTTTCCTGTCTTCATACCCACTTTGTTTTCTTCATGCCAGAGCTTTTCTGGCCCCTTGTCTCCCAGCTGTGGGTACCAGCTCACTGTGTTGAGGTAGGAGAGACTCAGATGTCGTAAGTGAGTTGCTGGATAGCTGGTCCCTGAGTCATCCTGGCCGTGTGGAAGGTCAGGTCCTCTCTGCTTGTCTCTCTGGCATCTCTGTGGAGGGCTAGTGAATGTGGAGGGGCTGTAATGAGCCTGGAAAGACAAGAGGATGAGAAAGGCTCTTCTGTCTTTTCTAATCTCCTCCAGTGATTTTCTGCCTCAGTTTCCCTCAGCTTTCTAGATGGTGGCATAATCCAAACCTTGGACCTACTTTCCTCCAGACCAAAAGATAATTTCACCTCTCAGAATATTAAATATTCTTTCCTTCTTCTTAAAATCTGTTAGACTTCCCTGATAGATATTAGAGTTTCAAAACCCAAACTTAAAAGATGAGCAAGTGTTTACTTGTTTGAACATCCCTTCTATTTATTTCCATATCTCACCGGACATAAGTCCTGTCTCTCCCATGAAAGCTTTTCTGCCTGTACCAGCCCACCTTTATTTATTTCCTGTTTTAAAATTCCTGCATTCTTACTCTATATGCTTCCCTTTTTGACATTCAATCGCATAATGCCCTGAGTTATTTATCTGCTCTCTTAAAATCTTGTCCCCTCTAGAGATATACACGGGAATATGAGTATCCTCTGTCTTTCTTTGTTTACTCCCCTAGCATGTCCCCACAGCCCTCTGCACAGTAGTGTAGACAAAATAGATGTTGCAAACTCTTGTGAGAAATGAAATGAAACCCCAGTGCATGTCAGAACTCCATCTTACTTAGCCCTGTGATGATACTATTTTCATTAATTCTTTTCTCTCTTTCTCTATGAAAACCAAAGACAAGATTCTGGTGGTGAAAGGGACAGAATTTACTCTTAAATCTGCTTGTTGGATTTTATTAGAGTCTAGCATGTGCCACCTTATCTGACATTTAGAAAGCCTATTCAGGCCAGTACAGTGAAAGGAGAGAACTGGCAACTGTGGGACAGAGGCAGATGGGCTCTTTCACTCACTGGTGGTATGAACTTGGACAAGCCCTATGCCTCGCTAAGCCTCAGTATTTTCTATTTATGATTTCAAAGAGACTCACATCACCTCCCTCTGCCTACCTCCTAGAGATGCTTTAAGACTCAGATGAGTCTCAGATGTGACATTAAAATACTCTGTAAATTGATGAAGTACTATATTAATGTAAGCTATTGTTAGATCAATAATCATAATGGCTAACGTGTCTTGTTTACTGAGTCCTTCCTGTGAGAACTGTTCCAGGCACCACTGGAAGCATTCTACACTGCCAACTCACATCATGCTCGCAACCACCTTATGATGTCGGTACTATTATGATCCCCATTTTGTACATGAAGACATTCAGGCACAGAGGTTTAAGTAATTTGTTCAAGACCTCTTAGACCTGGGATATAAACCCAGGCAGTCTGGCTGTGTGGTATCTTTGGTGCTGTGAAGAAGAAAGGGTGGGGTGGGGGTGATGGTGAGGGCCATGAGAGTAAATACAGTCTAGTAACTTAAGACCATCTTTTGGGGCAGCAAACAAAGGAGAAGGTGAAACTTCTGATTCAGCTGGCTGATAGCTTTGTGGAAAAAGGCCACATTCATGCCACAGAGATCAGGAAATGGGTGACCACAGTAGACAAGCATTACAGAGACTTCTCCTTGAGGATGGGAAAGTACCGGTACTCCCTGGAGAAAGCCCTAGGAGTCAACACAGAGGTAGGTATGGCAGTTGCCCAAGGAACAGCCTCCTTTCTCATCTCGCGCAATACTACTGCTCTCAGTGCTGTGGCAGGAAGCAGGGTTTCTGAGCTGTTGACACCTAGAGCACTTACCTTGTGTGGTTTTCCTAATGGAGGGATGGATCTCGCTGAGCCATTTGCCTCCAGCCTGCCATGATCAGTGCTATAATATATGCATGTATTACAAAACTGGCTAGCCAGGAGGGTGGGGCCCATGCCTACAGAATAGTTTTTCTCTGTAGAGTTAACTATTGACTTTTAGGATTAAACCCTTTATCTTTGCTTCATCAGTGCCATCTTCCACCCAATTATGTTACTCAGCAAATGATTAGAGTCCCCAGTATGTACAGTGGTGCTCTTCCAAAAATAAGAGATGCAATTCGTGTAAAGGCTATTTGACATTTCAACTGAAAAGGGTACTATTTGCCATGAAGCAAGGGAAGACTGACTTTAATCTCTTCTTTATAATAGGGGTCAGTGACCTGTGAATTAAGAGCTAAATACAGGCAGGCAATTTAATCCTACGATTTCTAGCTCTTAAATCTTTAAATAGGCTCATGCTCTGAAGCAGAGCAGACTAGAGTATGAAATGGTCAAACCACTGAAATTGGGGGAATTAATGTCTCCCCAAGGCTTTAACCTGTGAGATTTTTTTTCTGGAGGTTTCCAGCCTATATAAATATCAAACAGTCATTGAAATAAGCAGGGATAGGGAATTAGAAAATTCAGTAATTGTCTTCTCATTTAGCTTTCTATTTCCAAGGGAGGTTGCTTGTTTAAATTAAAAACAAATTGCTCTTACTCTTTTTCCTTGACAAATGAAAGTTTTCTTATGTCTTTATGTGTTTCGGTTTCACATATATTTTAATGGGTAATAATCAATCTTAGACTAGTGTGTATGTGTGTACTTACCTGCGTCTGTGTATATGTGTATCTTCATTCACTCAGGACCAAAGTCCTTAGGGAAATATGATACTAATCATTAAATGTGTTTTTTGTTTTCCTCACTGTGGACATTAGCCCTGAACATTTGACCTAAACATTTTATATCTTTCTTATTTGAGAAAAAAATTAATCCATGAAAAAGAGGCTTTTGTAGCAGTTTGTGTGATTTCCCATCTTCTCATCCTTCTCCATTATATCTTTCTCTGTTTTTCCCTTCTACCACCTCCCCCAAGTCTAATGAGTTGCTTTCCCAAAGTATTTCCAAGGTGACCTCTAGGATCTCTCCGTGTATAGGATAACAAGGACCTGGAGCTGGACATCATCCCAGCAAGCCTTTCGGATCGTGAGGTCAAGCTACGGGATGCCAACCATGAAGTGAATGAAGAGAAACGAAAGTCCGCCCGGAAGAAAGAGTATGTTTTGGGGGAGCATCAGTTCAACTAGCTCCTCATGACTCTGCTTGGTTTTCACTGTCTCCTTTTGACAGATTACTGTGTTCTCATGACCACCCACAGAGGTTGTAATGGACATATGTGGTGCACCCATATTTCATACTAATCAAGGACAATAGGGCATTGGATAGTGGAAACAATGACTAATGTCAATCATATTAACCATTTCCTGACCATTCTGTTTTCTTTATATTGGTGTTACACCGTTATACATATGCAGATATCTTGCAAGGCTTTGTGAAAATTATTTTGACAGATTCTTTTCGGGTGGTCAAAAAAAACAAAACAAAACCAACTAGTGTGTCTTAAGATTAAGACGCCCTATGTAACTGATTTTATCACATTGAAGTAGTACCACAGGTCCCATGGAGCGGAAGAAACTGAGCTCTTCTGCTAAGTCAGAGCTTGTATTTCATCTGGAAAGTGTATGAGTTTGGCTCAGATTCTGTAACCAAAACATGACAAGTTGGGTCATTTGAAGGGCAGAAATGTATTATCTCACAGTTCTGGAGGCCTGAAGTCTGAGAGCAAGGTGTTGGCAGGGTTGGTTCCTTCTGAGGGCTGGGCGGGAAGGATCTGTTGCAGTCCTTTCTCCTTGCCTTATAGGTGGCTGTCTTCATGTTCGCATGGCAGTTTTCACGGATACATGCTTATATCCAGACTTGCCCCCTTTTTAAGGACACCAGTCATTTTGAAATAGTATTCTAATAGACCTCATCTTAGAGGTCAACTAATTACAACTAATTACATTCACAATGACTGTTTCTAAATAAGGTCACATTCTGAGGTACTGGGAGTTAGGACTTCAATATATGAAATTTAGGGGGACACAATTCAGCCAATAACAGGAGAAAAATGAAACCACCCTTGGCCAGATCTTCTTGCTGGGCTCTCTGTGGGACCCCAGAGAGCCAGAGGATGGTAATGGATGCATGGAAACTAAAACAAAGTATGGTAGAGAGCAGTGGAGCTAAATTATGAAGAAAGACACAAAACTGTGGGAAGCAGATAGAGAAAAAAGGAAGAAGAAGGTAGAAGAACGCCAGTAGCCCAATGAGGTAAAATCAAAGGCAGTTTTCCCGAGTGTATCCAATTATATAACTTCTGATCTCCTCCTTTTCCATTTACCAAGCACCACAATGTACTAGCATCTTTGCTTACATAATCTTGTTTAATCCTTGCAGTAATCCTATGTGATCAGCTGTTTTATAAGGAAGGCATCTGAGGCTGGGAGAAGCACGTTCTACCTCTAGTAAATAAGAGTCATCATTCACTTTTTGTTTGTTGAACTTCAAAGCTCATACACGTTCCATTTTACCACTAGAGTGAAAATAGTAGCAGAGTGACTAACTAACTCCTGCAAAAGGGAATCTTTTGAGTCAATACTTGAACTTTAATATAAAGGCCCCTACTGGTAAAACATATGCTTTAAGGATAATCCCACCAAGATAGAGGTCCAGGAAAAGATACTGCTTATTTTAATATTTATTGTCAATTTTTCAACAGAGAGACAGTTTTCTTATGAAGGAACACCAGAAAACAAAGGCTTTTGTTATGAACTACCATGAAAAGTTGATATGAAAAAAATCTAAGACAAATGTATAAATATATACTTGGTGTTAAATTGGATATTATTACACATCACATGCTAGCTAGGAAGCATCATTTCTAATAAAAATGTTTGGAAGAAAGAAAACAAAATAGGTACACTACAATGAAGCATGCATCATAAGGTTAACAACTGCCCAAGCACATTGTGTGATTTAGGGGCCCAAGGAGGAAGGGAGCCCTCAGCCTGCAGATGTATATTTCTGTAGCACAAGCTTCCCTTTGTAGGAGATGGAAGAGCAGTCAACTTAACATTGTTCACTTGTGCTTAGCTTGTGATCACATGGTCAGCTTCATGCACATCAGTTTGTGATGTAAACCATCCCCATTAGAAATAGTGTTGAAGTGCACAGGATAATCCAGGCCAGAAGTCAGCAAACTATGGCCCACAGGCCAAATCTGACCCACCACCATTTTTTTTAAATTAAATTTATTAGGGTAACACTGGTTAATAACCACCTGTTTTATGGGGTCTATAAGCTAAAAATTGTTTTCTGTATTTTTAAATGATTGAAAAATATCAAAAGAAGGATGATATTTTGTGACATGAAAATTAGATGCAATTCTTTTGTGTCCATAAATGAAGTTTTATTGGAACACAGTCACACTTATATTTGGTAAAATAGAAAAATAAGACAGTCAAGAATGTCATCAGTACTGGGGTGGGGAAGTGAAGTTTGAAAGAAGGGAAGGCTTATATCTCTAACTTACTAAAAAAAAGCCCATGTGTTTCCTTCTAGGTTCATTATGGCTGAACTACTCCAGACAGAGAAGGCTTATGTGAGGGACTTACATGAGTGCTTAGAGGTAAGTCCTAACAGTAATCAGTTCACAGCTGTATTGGGAAAAAATGATGTCCTTGCGTCAGGTCCTTGAGAGGAGCTCAGTGTGCTTTGTCTTCTCCCAGAGCTTAACGAGCAAAAAGCAACCAGAGGAAATCTTGGTCCTGGAGACAGAGTAATTGCATGGAAGCTTAAAGCACTTTTGAAAAGAAACTTTTCTCAGATTCATGCTAGACCCAGAAAAAGTGTATCAGATGCTTGAATTCAAAATAAAAACCATACCACAGTCAGTGCACTTAAATTGAGTCTGAAAATCTGCATCCTCCCCACAACACACTCAGACGTGCACACATTTAGTAAATAAGAAGAATGTGCAGTTTGTACTCTTGGTAAAGATCAGGATGTGTTTCCCTAGCAACAGTTGGAAATAATGAAACATTCAGGTTTTCTTGTTTTACATTTTGCTTATTTACCATCTCACTTTTTACACTCTACGTGCATTTCCAGTCTAAGTCTTACCCCCTTGTTTGAAGGCCCATTTATATGGTATTTCATGTGGTAGTTCTTGCCAGTGATGAAACTGTTGCTGTCTTTCAGACCTACCTGTGGGAAATGACCAGTGGTGTGGAGGAGATCCCCCCTGGGATCCTTAATAAAGAGCATATCATCTTTGGCAACATCCAGGAGATCTACGATTTTCATAACAAGTAGGTTGGTGGAGGGTTTAAATGATGCACACTTAGTGCAATACATACCTAAGAACAAAGCTTCCCAACAAATGGCTCAAAAATGATTATTAAACCTCACCTAGTAAATTATTACCTGTTAAATATTCTTTGTCAGTTGCTGCCAGACTGGTTTCTGATTCACCTTTCTCCATGATCATCCAAAATTCCTAGTGAAGAGTGAAGTATTCAGCAGTGTTCCTCGTAGGGGGCTAACTAGCAATATCCTCATACCCAGTGAGAATGACAGCCAGGCTTTGAGGAACAGAAATAGTTCCTCCTTATTAAAACTGGGAATCCTGACATTAGACTTCATGCCAGGCTAACTTTTCTTCCTTGTGGCCTTTAGGTTTCAAATTTCATTGACATTTTCTTTCAACCTCAATATTTTCTCCACCTCCAACTACATCATCCCCACTTTCAACCAAACAACAACATAGGAAAGATAGATGATAGGTAGATAGATCGTAGATAGATAGATGGATGATAGATAGATAATCAAAATACCTACTGGGACACATTTCTTAACAGCTTTTAGGGGAGAACATCAATGGACTCTGTTTGTTTTGTGGAAATAAGTAGAATCATAGAATGCTAAATCCTCACAACTCATTTTGTCCAGCTCTCAATTTGATTATCTTTTCCACAGCATACTTAACAACAATGTTCCAGCAAGAACATTGGTTCATTAGTTATATAACCTACTAATGGAAATACCTCAGTTTCTAAAACGCAAATGAGTTGAGAATTTAGGGGGAAAAGTTTTCCCCCACAACCAAAATCCTTCTTTGAAAGATCTGTCTGTAAACATTTCATGTTTATGAGGAAACCTGAGGAAGTTAGTGACCCATAGGAAGTATGCAAATTTTTGTAATCCTTTAATTAAACTTATGGTGAGTTTGTGTTGCTAAGTAGGATTTTGCAATGAAAAGTTTCTACACTGAAATGTAAAATAGTTTTACTGAATGAGACTAAAATCTGTCATAAAACCAGTAAGATAATGTCAGCTAAGAGATCAAAATAAAAAATTAAAAAGCAGCAAATAAATAAATAAATGAAATACAAACAGGGATTCTCAAGATACAAGATACATGTTTGTATAAAGTCCTACAGCTCTGAACCTTGTTCCAGAGAAGGTAGAGGTTTCATGCTGTTGGATACAATTCAAAGGAAGTCCTAGGGTCAGGCTAGTCAAGTCTTTTACTGCATTAGGTAGTCATGGTGGAGATAAGACTGGCAGCTCCAGGAGTTCCTGAGGAGGTCACGTGTGCCCGTGTAGCAGCCAGCCTAAGGCATAGAACAGCCCTGCCCAGTAGAGCTTTTGTCAGTGATAGACATGTCCCATGTCTGTGCTGTCCAATACAGTAGTCACTAGCCATGTGTGGTTATGGACACTTGGAATGTGACTAGTACTATTGTGAAGTGAATTTTCATTTTATTTAATTTGATGAATTTAGATGGCAGGTGGCTGCCATACTGGACAGTGCTGCTCTAGAAAACAAGACCTCAGTATCAGCCTTGGCTGAGAATGACTAGGAGGCAAGCAATAATTGGGTGTAACGGGATCCTGAGTTCTACAAGGTCTTAGAAAGGGTGGAGAGTTACTCCTCTCTTGTCAACTCCTGATGGTTACTCCCCTGTTATGTTATTAAATGGCATCAATTTAAAGAGAGCATAAAATGTATAGCTCCCTAGCATGTTAACCTTGTCAGATTGTGCAAACATTAAGCTCTAGCGGGGGAAAACCTTCTGACTTTCTGGAGATTTTAATAAAAGTCCCCAATGTTTTTATTTTCCACAAATTTTAGCACTCTTCATTTAGCGTATCTGGAAATCTCCAGACATAGAAATAGCCCCTCCTGATCCCTTTTACATAAGATCCCAAATAAAGCCATTTTTGACCACTGATTCCAAATTCTGTCACCTGAGCCCCTCTCAGCATTATCCCGTCTCCCCTAGGATATCTGAGAAGGCATGGGATCAGTAAGCAGTAATTATGTTATTTTACTTTTATGCACTCTGGAATTGAGTCAAGTCTCACTTTCCTCATTTTATCAATTGACTAAATATCAAAGTATAGAAATCTAGAGATCACAATGTGCACTTCCTGTGAGCCCTGCTTTTGCCAAATCAGTGTATAAAGGGAAAGAATATTCATTTCAAAATTGATCAATGTAACAAAATATCTAACATGACCTTGCTTCTTACTTGGTTTCACAATTTCCCTCTAGTAAGCCATGGTAAGCAGTTCAGTAGTTTTTTAAATAGCTGAAAATCTATTTACCAATTACAAAATATAGTTCCAAGAAATCCTTTAAAAAAATAAGTTAAACCATATAGAATGCTACACTCTGTGGAGGAATAAATTCAGTTGTCAAGAACACAGCTACTCAGCACATGTTACCCATTTATAACATAAAGAAACAAGAAGATAATAAAAACCAGCCTCTGAGCCACCAAAAGAGAGATCACAAAGATAAAGTTCTTATCTTCTCATAGAAGCACCTTTGTATCCTCTCTAAAAGCCACTTACATCTTGGTTGGGTTGTTTCAAAGCCCATAGCAATTTAGAAACAACAAATAAGAATCAAGTACAGTTTGATACCAGCAGCATAAACTAAAACTTGACAGAAAAGAAGACAAACTGCAATAAAAATAGGCAAAATGACAAAAAAAAAAAAAAAAAAAATCATAGTGGTCAGAGCTACTCAGTGTTGGTGCAGATGATCCTGTATCCCAACAGAGAGCCCAGCACAGCCGCTGTCTTACAGGATAGCATAATCATCAATATTAGTAATAACCATGAATCATTTGTATATTCTGCAGTAAAAAGCAAGGAACTCTGTAATGTATTTGGAAAGCTGTCCACCAAAAAAAAAAATTAATCTTTTAAATTACCCACAATTTTAGGGAACATCCAAGAAAATCGATTTGTATATTAATTCTTTATAGGATCTTGACAGCTAAGTCTTTACTTATAATATATGCTTTCTACTTATGCCATACAATTTTTGATTAATGCAGAAAGTATAACACATCTGCAATCCCTCATAAATAAGAGATAAAATGGCAATTAAGCCAACTTTGAAAATGCAGGAACTGTGAACTCCATAAGAGACCATTTCTTTGGTCTTTCATTGCATAACCCCAGTGCCTGGCACACGGGAAACTTTAAGTAAACATTTGTTGGATGGATGGATGGATGAACAGATGGATGGACTAAAAATGGAATTACAATTTGCAAACCTATGACTAATGCCTTAAGTCATAATTCAGTCTTTTGTTTGCAAAAGTCTTGAGACAGAAGAAACCATTAAATGTGATTTTTTTCCCCATCACTACTAGAATCAGCAAAATAATTGAATATCAGAATAAAGGAGTTTCCTGGGAACTTCTTAATGGGAGGACCATACAATGATTCAAATACCCATTTGCTCTTCAGGAATACTTTTCTGAAATGGTCACGTTTTAACCTGAAAATGTTCAAGGATTCTTTTTCCCCAACTGTTTGTATCTTTCCCAAGTTACAATTAAGTGCTATCTAACAGAGAAACATACTCCTGTCATTTCTAGTGCATAGCTCAGGTTATCTGCCTGTACTCCAGAGAGAGAGTGAGGGAAGGAGGCGGGGAGTTGGGGAGATGGGGAGGATTGATTGGCAGGTGGGGGATTGAGATTGACACTGCCTGGATAACCCAATTAGCTCAGTCTCTGGGAAATTAGTACCTAGACTAAGGATGATATGGTATTGATCCTTTTAATGGTGCCACTTTAAAAAATGACAACCAAGATTAGTTTGTGTGTGTATCTTTCAGAAATTCCAAAGCACTAAAATTTCTGTAAAGAACAATTCAATACATAGAATTTAATACCTTTAAGACCTGGTTTTAACACAAATTGGAGGTTCAATGATACTTCATTTTTACCCTCCACTCTCCACAGTTTTGTAGTGTATCTCTTTTTTATCTCTTTTTTTAGACAACTAAATATAAAGATCATGAAACTTACCTATACATACAAGAACTAGATCTACTTCCATTACATTTTGGTAAGCATTCCAGGAGCACTCAGATAAGATAGAATATTCCTTAAATAAATCCCCCAGACAGTCATGGTTTTGTTAATGTTGTCTCCTCACTTTGACTAACCTACAGCTTATAATTCAGGAAATCATTTCTTTGCAGCTGGGCTTGATTATTAGATTTTTAGCTTTGGTGAGGACAGCTGTTTGTTTAAAATGACTTCATTGCCTTCAGTTAAATCGAGACTTTACTTTTTTTTCCTTTTCAGTTCTTTGGAGATACAGTTGCATGTGAGTCTGAGCAGTAGCATTTTAATAAATTCTCTGCTGTCTTCTTCACCATCAAGTACAACCATCTCCATTTACAGATAAGGACACTGAGACCCAGAGAGGAGCCAGTGACTTATTTGCCCAATGTGCAATAGCCCTCCATTAAAGATTCCAGGGGTTTGCTCTCTCCCCTCCCCCCACCCCATAGACCAGCATCTGGGACTGCCAAATCTGGTCAGTTTGATTCATGTGGATCCCCAAATTTGAGGAGCACTTCAACACATTTCTTCCACAGGTATATCAGCCAGGTCCCCCACCATTACATTAATTACCTGAAATGAGTCAGTTTTCAGCAAGTGAGGGACTGACGTGTATCTAGTGGGGGCTAGTTACTCCTCCTGACACTCCCTTCCTTCAGGCCTGGCACTCCCAGCCTGGAGTGTCCCCAGGCCCAAGGCTGAGGGGGCCGAGCCAGGGATATATGGGACTGGGTTGGGAGCACTCGCCAGGCCACGGTCAGCCTAGCCGGGTAGCAGGTGTCCAGGGTCAGCCAGGAGCAGAGGGTAGTGTGCAACAGGGAACGAAGACACGTTGCGGGGGATGATGGAAAAGGCCAGTGAGCACCTGACCCAGGCCCACATTTCCGTCACCTTCCCACGGGTCCTTCTTTCACCATCCTGGGGTTGTTTGGAAAGGGAGTGAGCACCCCATGATGAGTCAAACCCAGCCTCTGCCCCCTGGTTCCCGGAATTAGTTAGGTACCTGTGACAAGGGTGGAGGTAAGCACAAATGCAGTTCAGAGAAGCAAAGAAAATTGCCTCAGAGCAACAAGAAGGGCTTCAAAGAGGGAAGGGGCATCGAAGATGGGATTTAAATAACAGGATTTTATAGCCAGAGCGGGCTTCTCAGTGAGGGAGGGAAGTTCGAACAAAAGCCCTCCGAGATAAGTCTAACAATAAAAATGAATTAAAAAAAAAAAAAGAGAAGTATAAAAATGATATGGCATTATAAAACAAAATGTTCACAAAAAAAAAAAAAAAAAAAGCCCTCCGAGAGAGGGGAGTGGTGAAGACAGGCAGAGAAGCTGAAGCTGAGACAGGCAACGGAAGGAGTCCGTGAGGCTCAGCCCGAACCTCTCCAGTAGGAATCTGGCTGTCACACCCCTAGTCGGACTGTGTCTTGTCATGTCTGCAGCTATGGCATGGAGGTGGAGGAAAGGGAAGGTGGTGGGTGGAGGTGGTCCCAGTCAGAAATGGAGGGGAGGGGGACACAAAGGAAGGGAGGACGGAGACAGAGAGAGATGGGAAAGTGGGATAACATACCTAGGTAGGGAGAAGTGAGAGAGAAAGCTGGTGGAGAACAAGGAGGAAAGAGCAGATGGGGAGAGGGGGAGAGAGAACAGCATATGTTGGGGGAGAGCTGGCTGGGTGGATGGAAGGAGGGAAAGAGGGAGGGAGGGAGAGAAAAGAAAAGAGAGAAAGTAGGGGGTGGGTGTTGAGGGGGAGAGAGAGGGGAAAGAAATGGATAAATACCTAGCACACTCCCTGAGGTTCCCATCCTATTGCAGGCAGGGGAATCAGCAAGGTGTTTTTCAAACATATTTTATGAACCAAAGAAAAAGATTATACATTATGTTGTGATATATTACATATAATAGGGAATTAAGTTTTTCAAAATAACATCCCCACCATGTGCGATGCAAGCTGGTACTTTAGGTTCGGTTCCACTTGTCCTCCTCCTCCCCTCCTCTTTTAGTGCTGATTTACACCCCCTAAATTGATTTTACAAGCCCTTGAAACACAGTGGGTCAGGCTGCAGCTGCAAAGCGAGGGCGCTAGCTCCGACAGGAGGGCAGAGGCAACCCAGGGCCGGTGGGCGGGGCCTGCTGCCGCTGCGAGCCCCTGCACACGCCCACACGCCCCGCCCGTGCGTGTGCTTAAAATGTGCATATTCTCGGCTTGCTATGCTTCCTTCGCCCACCTCGCCCCTGCTCCAAATGCCTTTGGTATTAGTTTTAGCCGTTTATAGAACATCATTGAATAACAATATAAAAGCCTGGGAAGAAAACCTTTCAAGATAATCTAGTTATATTCTACTCTCGCCTTATAAACCAGCTGATAGCACAGCCAAAGAATCCAGGTCTTCATGACTCCTTGTTACATCACACTGTCTTTTCTTAATATTCAACTCTAGAGGAAAGGGGAGACCTGTCATGACTTTTCTTGGGCCCTAAGCCCACAGGAAGGAGTAGCTGCAGGCCTCACACAACCCATCAGAAGGGCTGTATGAAAATTTAGCCGTCATTTCGTTACTGTTCTTTTTTTCAGTAAGCTGTCAACATTGGTACTGGTTCTAGATATTGGGAAATATCTGGAGGCAAGACAAAGTCTAAACCTTTATTTTTAGCTGTACACACTCACTGCTTAGTATCCATGCCTAGTTGCTAAACAACACATTAATGCATATAAATGTGACATTTTTATATTTTAACATTAAATGTGCTATACATCTATGCAAATACATTTTGATTCTGATCACACAAGTTAAACAAAATCAGGAAATATTAGCAAAACCCATTCCACAGGTAGCAGCACAGCAAGGTGAATCACTGTTTGAGGTTGGAGGCAGAGGGTGGGGAGCATGGTGAAGAGTAGTTCAGCCCTACACACCTGTCTCCTTTATCTCTAACCGAGGCTGAAGTTCTGGGTGTACAGTGACGAGCCAGAGCCTGGTGGCTCTCATGGCTTGGCATGGGTCGCCCAACAGTCTCACACTCTTCCATGAATAAGACCACAACTTCCCCTGGAGAGCACATGACTCTCCATTAATTCAGCAGCCACCCCAGGACGCTCACCAGCTGTCCTTGCCCCTGCAATCTCTAGAGCCCCTTAAGGCCAGGCTCTGAATCTGCCTGGTCACTAATGGCTCTTTAGAAACCATCTCTTGCTCCACTTGCCCCAGCCCTGCTTCGAGAAGGGGGCACAGTCCCAGACTTCCTGCAGATAAGTGAGCCTTTCTCCCCACCCTGCCTCCAACTTCATGTATCCTTCTCATTTTTCTTTTCACCCTGCCCACAGCCTCCCACCTTCATTCCCCCTTCTCACCATCTCTGGCATCCCAACAAGTGCACATGCATGAGAGTGCACGCACACACATGTACACACACAGTCATCAACTAAAATCTCCTTCAAATGCAGCCTGCACCCTGATGTAAAGGTCTGTCTGCTGGACCACGTGCGTACCCTGCAGTGAAGGATGCACTTCTCCAGAAGTACTGAGACTGTAGACCAAATTTACCTTTGGAGAGAGCAGCAAAATCAAAATGACTCAGGCTACCTTTGGAATGGTGCTGTTTCCATAGCACTTAATGACAAACCTCAGAAAGCGTTTCTACCCATAAGTGCTCGAGGTTTCATTTCCCTGGATTCTGTACAAAACCAGAGAGAAACATTTTCCTTATGAAGCAACTGCATAATATATTGTAATAATTTAACAGAGTAATGGCATTGCTTAGATCTAGACATTTCTTTGAAAGATTTATTCCTTTCTGAAAGAACTACGGACTTTCTCCCAAGCACTTAAACTACTCGCTTTGCTCATTCTCCTGCAATTTGTTACATATAATTAGTGAAATGGTGAAGATGGAGATGTTGCTATAGAACAGCTGAGGTGCACTATTTCATCATTTGTGAAGAGCGTTGTGGCTTCTTGTGCTTTCATTTAAACTAATCATGTCTATTTGAAGTAAGTGAAATGATACGGATCAAACTTACATGATCTGTCCTCTTCATAAGCTTCAAATGAAAAAGCGAAATCGACTCACTATTGCCACTTGCCTCCAACAATTGCATTGGGATGGTAGTGAATATATTACTTGAAGTTATGAATTCATATGCCCAGCACAAGATACTTTTTTTAATCATTAGCTTTTTTATTTAAAATTTAGTCTTATATAGTCAAAGCAGAATCTGCCAACTGAAAGCTCACTGGAATCTAGGGCAGCTGCCTTCAAATGCTGGTCTATGGACTGGATGCATTAGAATTACCCAGGAAGCTTTTCTAAACAATGCAGATACTCACATCCTATGCCCGGGGGCAATGCCCAGCCAACTGTGGGGACCACTAACTAGGGTTTTTCAAGAGTGCTATTTGAGACAAAGTCTGATACTCTCACCAAAAATGTCCCACTTGCAAGGAAGTTTGGGAAGCACTATACATTATTTTTCTTCAGAGATGTATAATATACCTCATCATAGTATAGGATTTTGGAAATTCTGCAGTAAAGAAACTGTCTTATCCCAGCATTTCCCAAATTTAAATAATATGTGACTTTGGAATTCAATTTTTGCATTAATAACCAATCAAGATTTCCTGGTATATGGTTTCAGGAAAGGTAATCTGCTATAGATTTTTTAACAGGGGCTTGGTGGGGAGAGCACCCTAAAAATAAGTCTCTTGAAATGAGGAAGAGTGTGAGATATGTGTGTTTATCAAAGAGAGTATGAGTTTGTTGAGATTGGGAAGCACTCATCTTGAAGAACTAATGTTTATTTAGTGCCTACATTATACCAGGCACTGGGTTGGGTTCTTTAACTGTGGATTTATTAAATCCTCACAACAACAACCCCTCAATGTTGTTATTTAAAGATAAGAAAAATGGGGCTTTGGAAGACACGCATACACACACACACACACACACACACACACACAACTATGACTAAGTGTGAACTCTGTTCTTTAACTTTTGCTTCATTACAGGAAGAATAAAAAATGAGATCTGAGATCAGTAGAAGGGTAGGCTAATGGCGATTGCAGTTAGAACTTCCACTTGCTAGAAAGGCAGTAATTTGTAGGACTAGTAGTCTATGCATTTAAATCATTTTATAGCACTTTCATTTCTTGAGGATTTTCAAACTGAGTATCTTCTCATAGGTTTTTGTGATAGCTGCTATCACACAAAGTCAAGGCTCTATTTAAATTACCAGGCTTTCTAATAAAGTTGCTAGCTCTGTCTTCACCGTCTTGATCAAGGATCAGTTCTGTGGTGTAAGAGTCATAAGTCATGGAATGAGGGAAACTCTCCCTGAGTCGTCATGGGTGTCCTTGAACTTCTAAAACAAAAAGACAGTTGTGCTCACTTCAGCAGCACATATGCTAAAATTGGAACGATACAAAGAAGATTAGCATGGCCCCTGCACAAGGATGATATGCAAATGACACGCAAAAAGACAGTTTTCTATCCTGCATGGAATGCCGTGATCTAGGCTGTTTTACCATTGATATTTGGTCACCCTTAGAAAAGAAGGGCCTATGTACTGTGGGAGTCAGAATTTAGGGACTAGCATAAGATCCTGAGAGGGGGGCAGTGGGGATTTCCTGAAGGCTGAGAGCATTTATCCTAGTGCCCAGGGCCTCCAGATTCTCCCCTATTTTCTCTCCCTCTTTTCTTCCAAGTTCTTCTTCCTAGGTTCTCCTTTCTCTAAAGCAGTTCATTTTGCTGTGGCCAGTTCCTATCCTAGAATAGCTCATCAGATTCTCTGCCCCCACTTGCCCTGCCATTCCATCCCCCATCCCTAGTCCCTGTTCAGTCCATCATGCTCAGAACTGGATTTCCATTCATTGTCTTCACTGAGATTCATACTGAAGGTCAGTATGAGAAATGACCACGTAAAGCACCTCTCAACACCTTCTGAGAAACCGCTTGTGAAGATGTTGTACATTATGTTATTCAGTGTTCCTCCTGGAAAGGAGCCACATAATCAAAGTCTTTTAGAATTCAGTTCCAGAAATAAAAATATATGTTAAAAATAGATATGATATTCACATATTATGTTATGTTATGGAAATTTCCCAGGCTAACATATTATATATATGGTAATGAGTCAGATTGCCTTCCTTTGCAACAAAAAAGGATGTTTCCCTTTTGGCATTGAGAAAGGTTACCTCAATTGTAGCATTATATATATTTTTTTCTTATTTTTATTTTAGAAGTCATATTAAATACATGTGCATCACATGCAATTCTTCTAAAAGCAATAAATATGATATTGATTTTTGAGCACTGCACATTTGCATTTCAAAAGCTCAGATTGCATTATAATTACTCCTGTTCCATGATTCAGCTCAAGATATTCTAACATTCATATGTTAGGAGAAAGATGACTATCATGAAATGAGTACTACTAGGAGTCCCCAACATTTTTAAGTGATTTTTTATTACTAAAGTAATATTTAGTGTAGAAAATTTTTAATTGCAGACAAATACACACACACACACACATATTTTTATATATATATATAGTCTATGACCCCACCTATCATAATTAGCATTTTGGCCTTCCAAATATGACTTGCCAAATATTTTTAATTGCGCACACATATTTTTTAAGCCCAAGCAACCTCTTTCTATATATCATTGAAGGGAGAACACAAGTAATACACACATGGAACCCATAACCAATTGCAATTATAAGATACTGCTGGAATGCTTGGACAATAGGAGCCAGATAGAATATATCAAAACAATAAAATTTATTTTTTCCAATGTTAGAGGTAAATAGTGGAGTAATTCAGAACTGCTTTATATCTTATTTAATTTTGAATCAATTTTTAAACTCAAAATTAAATATAAAAGTATAGATTGAGAAGTCCCACTTATCACTATCTTCATCCACCCTGTTCCTTTACCTGGTGTCCTATGGTAATAACATTTTTTAAAAACCATTTTATTGTAGTATGATTGTGAAAAATTGTATACATTTAATATATACAACTTGATGAGTTTGGGTGTTAAGTATATGCCCATGAAACCATCACCACCATCAAGGCAATAGACATATCCATCACCTCTCACAGTTTCCTATTATTATCATCATTAAACAATTAACATAAGATCTACCCTCTTAGAAAAGTTTAAGTATACAATACAGTATCATTAACTATGGGTACTAGGCTATGTAATGGAGCTCCACACTTACCTTACATAACTGAAATTTTACTGTGATTGTTAATTTATACTCTCTGAGCTGAAATCAATTGTTTACTAGTTAATGTGAAGTCAATATAGTCAACTCTTTATTATTTATTAACACAGAGAGGAGCCATGGCACAGATATCCACAATGGCAGTAATTCAATTCAACTTTAAAATGTGCTGTAACTTTTTACCCATTAAATTGTCTTTCTTAATGATGTTTGCATTAGGGTACATTAACTCATCGGTTTTAGCACCAGCTGCCTTCTAGTAAAAGAAGTTGGTGTGGGATCCAAAATTTTTCCACTTTCTCTCTGAGACTGCAGATAATATTTATTTTGTTCTTTTCGATATCTATCTATATATATTGAAAATGTTACAATGGGTTCAGATTACTTGTATATAAAAAGAGATTCATAGTTGCTATTAAAATGAAAGGCCCAACACAAATATGTCTCATATTTTCAGCCTGAGAAGGATAAACCCCTAAGGTAAATCATACTATTTTAAGTCGCACTGATGGATTAGTTAACATACGTTTTAGTGGAGCTAGTTCCAGCATATTTGCAAGTGCTCTTCACCACTGTCACTTTATGAAGAAGCCCTGTTAAGTGGTGGAGGGCTGTGTTAGCCTGCACACAGCCCTCTGTGGCTGGGGGGCCACGGGGCAGACATGTCTAATGCGGCCTTTCTCTCCCTTCGCAGCATCTTCCTCAAAGAGCTGGAGAAGTACGAGCAACTGCCTGAGGACGTGGGACACTGCTTCGTTACCTGGGTAACCCACCTGACACCCTTCCTCTCGCACTGTAGCGTGCTTTCCAGCAGTGCAGGTGGCAGCAGATGGCATCAGTGTTTAGTGCCTGCCCTGAGGATTGGGGTCACTGACATTCTAACGGAGGACCGGGGACTGTGGAGAAGGGCCATGAGTAGATCTGAGAGAACTTGGGAAACACCCTTAGATGCTGTGTCCGTTAAGTTTTCTAAAACTGGGCCATCAGATTAGAACAAAACCACTGCCCTTGGTGGAGGGACTACTCCAGCTCCATCTACTAGGTTTCATTTTGTTACGTTTTTAGTTCATTTTTGTTCTTAATTGGATGAGGACTGGGAAATTAGAACTTGAATCAAAACATCAAACCATCGGTTCCATTTTCTTCCTTAGCAGAGAAGAACAGACTCCTTGGGTGTCCATCCCAATTCTGGCCTACAAGATGAATGTCCCGTCATTCTCTTTCTTGGTGCTGCTGTTATGGGCCTAGTAATGGGCTGAATATGCCAGGTTCTAATTACATAAATGGAAACAGTCTCCATTAGCATCTCCACACCACATTATTCTGAGCTCAAGTTCATGACGTCACTGCAGAAGTCTGCAGTGAAGTTCCCTTAGTATTCTAAGTGCAACTAAACATGGAAATCCTTCCCCAGGGCCTGGAGTCCTAATATTTAATAATTATCTAATTATAACTTCCACTCAAAGTGGGCTAATTACTTTTCAGATGCCTTCTCAGTTCAAGAGTTTATGTTTTCAACAGCCCTGTGGAATAGGCAGGACTATGGTTAGGTTTTGTATCTTACATTTCAGGTGAGCTAGGAGGTTGACTAGTCCACTGACATGTAATAAATATCACAGTCAGTTCCACAGTTCAAGACCTGAGTTTCTTTTCTTGAAACCTTCACATTTGCTTCCTGGCATCCTCTCCTTTCTTAAGGAAACCTCAGACTGCCATCTTATTTTATGTTAATACATTTCCTACCTCTAAATACATGAGCTCATGGATACTTCACATTAATGCTGATAAACAATTTACGATCCCCTTCCACAGCCAATGTAGACAAAAACAAGATTGACCATTAAATGATGGGAGGGGTTGGATCTCGTTTAATACAATTTGTGGATTCATCTTCAAATCAACCATAAATATGATTTAGCAGCATCTCTTAGGGAATGATGAATGCCTCCCAGGTAGTAGATGAACCCCAAAATTGTAATTTTCAGAAAACCTTTGGTGATTGCATAAAATGCACAATTTGCCAAAAATTATCCCAAGGTTACTTTCTTAAATATCATAATCTTAGCATATGAGTATTTCAGAAGCAAAGGGTAGAAAGAGTTGTTTGTAGTGTATGTAACCCTACCAGACCGCTGCACCGACGTTCGGGCATTTCCGAACCTGCCGCTGTACCGCTGGACCTAATGTTCGGTACTTTGCCTCGTACGTGACAACGGTGACTCCAAGTTCCATCTTATTCTAACCACTTGTTTGCATGTAACTAACATTTTCCTAGATCATGTTGGTTTTTTTCTCTTTAATGCTCAGGAGCCCAGGTATAGGGGACAGTTAGGTTCAGGGCCTCAGGGCTGGTAGGGTTAATGGCAATGGTTCTGGTCAAGAAGCTTGCCTGGGCTCTACCACTTTTTAACTGTGGGAATTTAAAGTTACTTAACCATAAACTAGAGATGATAATAATAGAACTCCCTACGTAGGGTTCTCATGAGGATCCAGTGAGTTGTACATAGCACTTAGGTGCTGGCATAAATGAAACCGGCATAATTAATGCGTACCTAAGCTGCTTTCTCAGAAGAGGACATCCCAAATGTTCTAAGGACACCAAAATGGGCAGCATTTCACAAATGGGAAAAGTACTTGGTGACCAAAAGCCACACAGTCTGTGGAAAGGGGATATAGCACTAACCCAGAGGGTCCTGAGAGAAATAAATGTATTTTTACCAAGCCATAAGGTTCTTGATGTGAAGGAATAATCTGGTTAGGACATAGTTCAGAGCCTGCCCCAAAAGGTCACCCTGCTTTCCTTTCTTCCATCATTGCTTTTGAGAAATTGAGGATAACAGCATAGTCCCTTCACACACCCCACAAACTATCCCCAGTGGAGACATCGGGAGTACAAGCAGATCTACTTCTGAGCTCATACTTCATTTTCATTCTTTGATTTTTACTGTAAATGCTGTCATTTTTTTAAAGATGGGAAGCACAATTGTAGGTAATCCAAAAAACAGGTAATCTCTAAATAAATTCTGTCCAACTTCAGAATATCTTATGATATGTGAATTGGTTCTTCTGATTCTTTCTAGCACAGACTAGTATTAAAATGAGCTCACTATCAGCGAGCTTTTTCCTGCTCATAGGAGAAAGGCGTCCTAAAGTTTGTTAGGGGAGCATGGGTTGTATGAGCACAGAACATTTGCCACAGACAATCCTGAGGCACACCATACCTGAGCGTTTAACTGCACGGCTCTCGTTGGGCCCTGTAGGCATAATGAACAGAAGGGAGCAGTTAATGGACACTTACCTATTATTCTCTTTGTTCTTTTTAGGCAGACAAATTTCAGATGTACGTCACCTACTGTAAAAACAAGCCTGATTCCAACCAGCTGATCCTGGAGCATGCAGGCACCTTCTTTGATGTAAGCTGTGGTTTTCCATTTTTGAGCCGTTGTTTAGCAGGCAGAAATGCTTCCCTACTTAGGGATGATCAGTTTTTAACTATCCTTTGTTCCTCTTTTCCTTTGCTGGCCACTAAACCTCTACCTCATGAGAAAGCACAGAGGAAAACAAAAGCCATGGTTTTTGTTTTTGTTTTTTTTTACTCCATCCCACGTCAGGTGCTGTGATTTTGGATGAGACACACTTGCCTCCGTGCCTTAACACCAACCTGAGCTAACCATAAATTCCCTGTGTAGACGATACCTACTGTGATGCAGGGGTTAAACTGTTTTACTTCTGTTTCGTATATAGCTCCCTCAAATGTAGGGGTTCGCAAAGTGTGGCCCCTAGCATCACCCATATGCATGTTTTGGCCACTTCCCTCCAGATCTATTGAATCAGAATCTCCAGGCCTGAGTTTTAAGGAGCTCTTCAGGTGCCTCTGATACGCACTTAAGTTTGAGAACCACGGCTCTAATGCAATTGCTTCAACCTTAGCTACACATTGGAATCACCTGGGGACATTTGAAAACTACTAATACGATTGGCCTGGGTTTGGGCTGGGCATTGAGAGTTTCAAAAGTTTCCAGGTAAGCATAATGTGCAGCCCAGGTTGAGCACATGTGCTATAATAGAAGCCAGGAGAAGGGCCACAGTAAATGTACCTTGTCAGAGCCTTTGGGTTTGAATGAGGATCCAGTCCTGTGGTGAATGATGGTGTATGTCTGTGTAGTGCTGGTCCCCAAAGAGTGACCTGAAGAGAACAGAATCAAATGGGTCACTGCAGGAGGGAGAGAAGAAATAAGGGGACAAAAAAGAAGTTCGGTGAGAGTAGTCATATCAGAAGTGACAGAAACTTGAAATTAGAATTTTTTAATGTCTATCAGTCTATACTTCTGCTGACCTGCTTTCATTTTTGCCATAAATATTTGAATGTCTACTGTATGCAAGATAATGTGTTAGGCCCCCTGGGGAATATAGACATTTAAGTATGGTTCCCATACTCAAGTTTACAAAATAAACCTTCTTGAACATCTTTCTAGACTGACACTGCCATAACAGAAATGACTCTACAAGGATCTTATTGCTCAGTGTAAGAATGACACTGGAATGGGAGAAAGCCAGACAAGAAAAAAATCAATAACTTTTTTAATGGAGCATTAATATGGAAGTGGTCCTAAGTATCCCAAACTGGAATTTCTGAGGTTAGATTTGATAAAACAGAAAAAGCAAGAAAGTACTTTTCTAACCTGCTTTCAGCATTTATTGGATATCATATTGGATATTCTATGCTGTTGTCTTTACTCAAAAATATTTCCTTAAAATGTTTCTAGTTGATTATTCATCAACAGTATCCAGAAGTGTCTTTTTGAAGCTTTAAATGTACTGTCTCCTGTTTTCCACGTACTGTTTTTCTGAACATATGTGCCCTGTGCTCAGAGCATGCATTAGACTGTTCTGCGTTCTTATCTTTGCTCACAGGACTCTCTGTGCATGCAGGTACATGTGCGCACACGCACGCACCCAGTTTTCAGAATTCTTCCTATCCTTTTAAGGTCAAATGTGGCTTCCTATGTGAACTTTTCCCTCTCTCTATGCATGCATTATACTTTGTATTTCTCTTATAGCATTTGTAAGAATCTGCCTCTTGGCAGGTTAACCCTATACCTTTCTATTATTCATACCTCCCCACTTTGAGGTTGACTGATGGTTTGCCTTGTTCATTGTCTGGCAGTAAACTGTATTTTCCCTTACTCCTACATTCCTCATATTCATGGTTCTAGCCCATTTCTAGACTCTGACTGATAGGTCAGATATATCCCCACTCTATCCTCCGTTTCCAACATAGTGCCTAATGAGCCTCTACATGAGCTGAGAAGGCCAGTGGAAGCCAGAAATCCAGTGTAGTAGGATTTTCTGGAGCTTGTCCTGGAGGTGGGAATGGAGGACAGTAAACTCTTCTGATTGTTCCCAAAGCTTTCCAGAAAGCATGATCTTTGTAACCTTCTTCCATTCCATCGGAAGGGTTACCCTAAGTTCTACACTTAGAAACCATTCCCGAAGTTCTACACAAGGGGTGTCCAATCTTCTGGCTTCCCTGGGCCACATTGGAAGAAGAAGAATTGCCTTGGGCCAATTAGTAAAATATACTAATGATAGCTGATGAACTGAATAAAAGGTCACAAAAAATCTCATAATGTGTTAAGAAAGTTTAAGAATTTTGTATTGGGCTGCATTCAAAGCTGTCCTGGGCCACATGGAGGCCACAGGTTGGACAGGCTTGTTCTACACTCTAGGCCCCCATTCTATAAAAGAGATAAACCCTTCATAAAGACAGTCTCTTATTACTCATTATTGTAAAGAGAACACAGAAAATTGAAGTCTTACAACAGTCCACACATTCACATGATCCAGAATTCTGCTCTAGACATGAAAGCTGAGGCTGTGATGTCTGATGAAGCCTGGTTTCCTGACATAGCCCCTGGAGGCAGCCCCCTACTCACTGCTCCACGTATTTGCCCAGAGGGGACACTTGTCAGGAGAGGGAAGGCTGCGCACTAGTGCCTGTGCTGTCTTGCCAAAGCCCCCAAATACTGGCACCATGTTCTTTTGCCCAAAGAGAGCAACATGCCAGCTATTTTGCCCATCATCCACGAACAAATCCTGTGTAACTGCACACCTCCAGGGAAAAGAGAAATGAGTGAGAAAATTCTGGGATGATTGGCAGGAAATGGGATAATTGTTTTTGTCACTGCCTCTTCACCCTCTTCCATGGTGACATAGCAAGTCCTATCTTATCTAACTTTAGAATGTTTATTTCTTCCAATGCTTTGTTCTTGCTAAGCTTAGAGCAAGCCCTCATGTTATACATCTGGAGATATAGTTGTATATAGATACAGATTATGGTTTTAGTATATTCACAGATATGTGCAACCACCCACACAGTTAATTTTAGAATATTTTCATCATCTCAAAAAGCAACACTACACCTTTTAGCTATTACTCCCCACCTTATCCTCTAACCTACTCCCCCCAGCCCTAAGCAACCAGTGATCTTTTTTCTGTCTCTCTAATTTTACCTATTCTGGACATTTCTAAAAATGGAATCGTATAGTACATATTCTTTTGTGACTAACTTCTTTCATATGTTTTCAAGTTTCATCTATGTTGTAGCATGTGTCAGTGCTTCGTTCCTTTTTGTGGTCAAATAGTATTCCATTGTATGGGTATACCACACTTAGTTTTTCTATTCATTAGTGGATGGACATTTGGGTTGTGTCCACCTTTTTACTGTTGTTAATAATACTGCTATAAACATTGTACAAGAGGAGGGCCCCCCCAAAAATGGAATTGTCTTCTGGAGAGTTGGCCCCTTGTAGTACTGGCTTCTCCCACTAGGTGAGTATTCTAGAAACCCATCTGCATCAGTGTTCCAGCTGGTGTTGTTGTGACAGACTGTGTTTGGCTTCAGGGAATTTTTTTGGGAGACCTTTTCAAATGTATTTGCCCATTTCATGATGGTGATTTACACAAACAACATGTGGCATGGCAATACACCTGCCCACACTGTGCTGAGTGTTCAGCAGTTTTTAACCAAAAATGGCATGACCCCCATGCCCTACCCTCCCTATTCATCTGATCTTGCCACCAGTGACTTTTTTTGTTTGTTTCTTTCCCTGGATTCAAAAAGTCCTCAAAGGGAAACATTTTGCCGCTGTGGAAGAGCTGAAATAAAAAAAAAACGACAGAAGCACTAAAAGGCATCAAAATTGATGACTTCAGAAACTGTTATGAGCAGTGGGAAAAGGATCTAAATAGGTGTATTGCATTGAACAGAGAGTACTTTGAAGGTGACTGAAGTTTAAACATGTAAGAATCAATGCACACTTTTTTATAATTCCAAGTCTTTTGGGGTCCCTCCTTGTATACAAGTTTTTGTGTAGACAAATGTTTTCATTTTTTTTCTTGGGTATATACCTAGGAGTGGAATTGCCGGATCCTATGGTAACTCTGTGTTTACACATGTGGGCTTTTATAATAACCTCCTAACTGGTCTGTCTGTATTTCTCAATTTCCACTCCCCATGTTGCTATGGGCTTACATTACTCTTTCTGAAACATTGCCTTCACATTGTTCTTCTTCTATTTAAGATGTTGCAGTACTTTACCATTAAGAAGCTCACCGTCAGATCCTGTTTTTTTATTTCAGCTCATTCCATCAATGACCTAAATACTTTTCGATTATCTAACTATATTTTTCACTTTTTTGAGAATTAAGATGAACATCCTTTGTACATTCAAGCACGGTCCTCATTACCATCCAAATACACAATGATTATTTCTTGTGTATTTCGTTATAAAACAAAACACATATAAATGTTTTTCCTTTATAGAGCACCATTCCTCCAACTTTCCACGTCTCCATCCCTGCTGATCCTCTAAGCCCCAGCAAAGGCTTTATCTCTGCAAAACCATCAATAACCACTCCTGGGCCCAATAAGGATACTTTCTGTTGTCCTTTTTTGTGAGTATTCTCAGCTAGCTAGAATATAAGGTTCTTGAGGGAAGGGAATAAAATCACCCCTTCTCTCACCTTCATAACACCTCAGTCTCGGGGAGTGGAAGATGGAGTGGACTACACGGAGGCGCAGACAGCATGTGGAAGCCATGGTCCTCGCCTGGGCACGAACCATGAGTAGTGTCAGTGCAAACAGACGGGAAGGACTTCTCTTTCCCGCGTGTGCAGGGTACCAGAAGGAAAACCACTCAAAATGACTCCATGATTTCCAATTCAAAAGACCTGAAGAATGTTGATCGCAATGGAAATGTTACAAGGGAAAATGGTGGCCCTAAGTCGGGATGTGTTAAATTTGAAGAGAGGAGGGATGGGAGAAGAGATCTGTCCTTGTGCAGTTTTAAGGAGACGCCTGTGGGCAAATAAGGACTCGGGAGCCCTCAGCATAGCCTCTCGTTGATTCTCTCCTTCCCTTTTATCCCTGCTCTCATTTCCTCCGTTCTGGGTTTATTTCCTTTTACTTCTTCGTCATCTCTCCTTCACCTTCTGTCTGTCATGTACCTCATCGCTTTCTTTTCCTACTTTGGTCTTTCCTCACTGCTTAAGTTCCATTTCTGTCTCACAATCTGCTTTCTTTCCCTAACGCTTCTCCCCTTTCTCCATGTCTCCTTTTTTTTTTTCTCTCTGTCTCTATGCATCTTGGTCTTCCTTGTTTCTCTTTCTACTCCCCTTTCCCTATCAAAAAACAGTTTCTCATAATTGTCTAGCCTGGTTTCTCTTCTCCTCTCTTCTTCCCCTGCCTGCCTCCTCCTATACCACACACACATACACGTACACATGCCCTCCGTGTCTAATGGTGCCTGTTTTCATCCCTGCAGGAGATACAGCAGCGGCATGGTCTGGCCAACTCCATCTCTTCCTACTTAATTAAGCCTGTCCAGAGAATCACCAAGTACCAACTGCTCCTGAAGGTACTTCCCCCCCACTCCCCTCAGTGTGACCTCCACTACTGCCCAGGCCCGAGGAGTCTCAGCTTTGCCCAAGGATGGGAAAACTTCTACCTGAAGACCTTCCCTCTACCTAGAGCAAAACTCCAGAGATGAACCCACACTGGCATTGCCGGCTCCAGACCGCGTGTCCTATCACATGAAATTCCAGATGGCTTATTCGTTGGAGGAAAGAGGGGAAATAGAAGCAGAAACAGGTTGTGACTGTGTTCACACTCACTCACCACTGCACAACGATTGCCACCCCAGGCACTGGCTGGTACTTAGCACCTGTCCTGTCCTGGGGCAGGAATCTCCTGGGGCACATTCCTCCCGGTGGCCCCAGCTTCTGTTATAATCAGGAATCAAGGTCTTAGGGGCATTGCCAAGGGCAGCATCTACCATTGCATTAATCTCTGTCTCTCAAGATTAAGAGGTTTTTGAGAGAAACTGGTCAAAGAATGCATATTAAAGCATTGATATTCTTGCCTCTGTAGTACCCCATATGTTACAGATTCTTCTGGAACCAACCAAGACATTTGGATTTTCCCCCAAGTCTTTTAAAGTCAAATAATGAAATTATGTAAGATACTAAGTAATTTGGGCTGATTCTTCTCAGGATACACTGACAGTCTGAAAAATAAGACATTTCCCCACAGGCAGCCTGGGAGGTTGTTACTATAGGCAGTTATATAGCCCCTGTCTAGATTACTTTTTAAGGTGTAAGGCTGGAGTTTTCCCTAAGTTTGAATATTTTGCTGGTTGCTCCTCAAATACAGAGGGTAGTCATAGGCATGTTATCGGTGGTCTAGTTCCAGAGAAAAATCTGATGAAATTCAGATTTTTGATGAATTTCTGATGAGAAAATCTGATGAGAGGCTTGTAGAATTTCACATACTCTGGCTTCACTAAAGCTAAAAACCAGTGTGGTTTCAGATCTCGGTCTCTAGTCATGCCTGAGTGTGCCCTCTGGTCTGGTCCATGGGGTCTGCCTGGCTCAGCACCTGTGGTTCTGTGATGAGCTGCGTGGGGGCAGCAGTGAACCTGTGCCCTGGGCCTTGCTTTTGGCCTCTGGGTCAGGACAGGGCCATGCACCATCCTTTCCTGTCAGCCTCCTCCTTCAAACCTCCTTCCTGCTCCCAGGTGCTCAGGTCATCTACCCCACATAACTGACTAGAGAATTACAATGCAGCACCGTGCCCTTGGCCTTTACTGAGGACTAATTGTGACAAATAATGTGCAGGACATCTCAGCTGTTTTGGCAGAACCACTATTGAAGATGTCATCTTCTTTGTATTTTGAAATTTCTTACTTAAAGACTCAGAATTTCCATAAGGCCTCCGAGTAGGGCATGGGGACGTGGGATTCTCTCCTTAAAAATTTGTGTGCTTTCTTCCTTTAACCTATTTCCATTTCCCTGCAAATACTCTCTGTTGGCACTTGGGGCTGTAGTATTTACCCCAACATAACTGACGGTAACCTAACCTTTTGTTTGCCACAGGGGGAAAAATTGTTAATTACTGATCATCATGCACATTCCTGTTAGGATTAGAGACAAGTTCTGTTTAGAAATAACTCCAAGAACAGTTTTTATCTTTTATTTTCACACTGAAAACCAGTCAGATTTGCTTCAGCGTCAAAAAGCATGTTTATGTAAAATTAAATAGACATGGCAGCGAGCTGCACTTTGGTTTCTAACCGGGAAATGGGCTAAATCACAAGAACTTCAGATCCCCTCTGACTATCTGATAGTTAACACTGAGTCCTGTGGTACTTACAGTAGTCCCTCCTTAGCCCAGATGTCTGTGTGTAATTATCCTCTCCTTTCCTAGCCCACATAATGCTTGACCTTTCTTAGGCCGGAAGGTTTTTTAAAATTAATTAATTAATTTTAAAATTTAAGTATCCCATGCCTTTTTAGGAATTGGAGTTTGAGTTTGAAAAAAAAAAATCACCAATCCAGACTGCCAGTGTCTTAAATCAATTAAGATGTAGTTCTAAGAGAAATAGGGCTTCTCACATCTCCCTTTTAATTCCCCAAGGCTGAGGATCCTGGAGTTAAATATGCAGCAGGAACAAGGAGGGGAGTAAAGAATGATGGACAGGCTGTGTTTTGCCCTGGCAGATGGAGGGGTGGGCTCTGGGCCTTCATTGTGTACTGAATGTAGGAAGCAAGGACTGTGCGGATAACCAAGAGGGAAAAACATCAAGTACTGGGAATTGGATTGTGGAGCAGTTGTAGAATTATTAGAAAAAAAGACAGGATAAACTTGGCCTCTTTTCAATGTGTTGACAGCAGAGTACTGAGTAAAAGAAATAGTTTGCTGAGCTTTTGCTATCAATAAACAATATGGGATTTATTTTCTCCTTAAAGTCAGTTTTATTCCAGATAAACCGATACTTAATTATCAGTATCCTCTGGGGTTCCTCATTTTAGGTGTTACATCAAAGTGAAAACTGTTTATCAGTTAACATGTTCAATATTCTTCATGTAAATCTGCTGCAGCTGTCCTTTTGGAGTGTAAATTAAATGGGCAGCCTTCTCTTTATCATAAACTATAGCTGGGATCTGAGGAGAACTCATTGGCTTTGCTGGGTGATTAGTGGACTTGCCAAATTGCTTTGGAGGTTAAACTAATTGGTGTTTTCTGTTGTAAACTGAAGCACATTTATTTCTCTCTTATGTTTCTGCCTGGAAGGTCCTTTGATGATGTATTATGAAAACAAGTTGGGAGGGTTAAAATTAGGAAAGGAGTGGGGAGAATCAGAACACCTCAGGTGACAGAAGTAAATGCAACTTTCTGAACAATGATGCCATTATACTGACTGGCACCAAGGACAGAGCTGAGAACTGATCCCTTCTTCCTTCCAAACCTGAGCTCTGGGTGTTTCACCTCTTCTGTGGATACTCACATCTCCCTTATTCACATGGAATGTATCTAGGATAACACAAAGGACTGGGTTTTCCTATCAGATGCTCACTAACCAGATTATCTTACCAAGTGTAAAGCTTCACTAATACAGTCATGTACTACATAACAACATTTCGGTCAATGATGGACCACATACATGACGATGTCCCCATAAGATTATAATGGAGCTGAAAAATTCCTGTACCTAGTGACAGCATAGTCGTTGTAAGATCATAGCACAATGCATTACTCATGTGTTGAGATGATGCTAATATAAACAAACCTACCACGCTTCCAGTCATATAAAAATAGAGCACATACAATTATGTACAGTACATAATTTTGATAATGATAACAAATGACTGTTACTGGTTTATATATTTACTATACTATATTTTTATCATTTAGAGTGTACCCTTTCTACTTACAAAAAGAGTTTGCTGTAAAACTGTGTCATACTATACTGACAGCAGCCTCATACATCTCATTTTTACTGACTCTCTTGATTGCATCATTCGCTCTTGTGCTTGATTTAACCTCATGTTGTTTTTTGTACAGTCACATGCTGTACAGGCTTGTAGTCTAAAAGCAATAGGCTCCATAGAGTCTAGGTGTGTCGTAGGCTGTACCATTTAGGTTTGTGTAAGTGCACTCTATGATGTTCACCTGATGAATCACCTTACATGTGTTTCTCAGAATGTATTCCCATCATTAAACAGCTCCTGGCAGTAATTTCAAGGATACAGAAAATCTCATGGCAGAGATAAAACTCCAGAGAGAAGTCCAGGACTTCCAGCAGCTCCAAGTCCTTTTTCTTACATCAGGATGTGCAATGGCCCAGATTAATGTACAAGGTTTCTAAATGATGTTTGTCATATCACTTACCTTGAAGAGATCCATTTTGGTCATGAAGTGTACTTTTTACTTAAACAGTTACATAGCTTATCTGATACTTTGCAGGGAGCTATGCTCCTAAGCAACAGATTCCAGATTTGTTTACCATATGAAGTCCCAGATAGACAGGCCAGATATATCCTACAAAAAGCATTCCATGGATGCAGATTCCCCTGCAAGCAAGTACCATAAGTTTATTCTCTGGCATGTCTGTCAGTCATGAACATGTTTACAAGGTTTGAGCTGGTCAACTTCCTTCTTTCCTGAAAGTACATCCCAACTCATCTACCCATTCCCTGCCTTACCCCTCCCTTTATCCCCCAAGTAGAGAGAATAGATAACAGACCTGTTGCTTAACTATTTCCTCCCAGTGTCAAAATGACCAAGATACATTAACTCTGATAAGAACAATAGAAGCCAGCATTTTTCTGATTTGGGAAAAACCATTCCAAGTGATCTTAATGATTCTTAAGATACATAGTTGGAAATGATCTTTTCTTCATCAACCAGATACTATTAATCTATATTGTTTATGGAGATGGTAATGACCTAGTCTCCATTGAGGAAGTAAGAGAGGGCATGCCCCAGGAAGACATAGGGGAGACGTGATTGGAATGGTGACTACTGAACTAGGATTCAAGAGACCTGGATTCAAGGTCCCTGCATGGCCTCCCGTGAGTTCTGTAACCTGGGGGCCCAGTCTCTGTTCCCTTCATCACAGTTTCCTCAGCTGACAATGAAAGGACTAGTCCAGAATCCCATCTGTTGGCCTCAGGTTAGGAACTCCTGATTCATATGATGTTAGAATCTTCTGTTACTCTGAAATGCTACAAACCCATAACGTCTGTAACCCCAGGTTGATTGCAGTGTGGTGGAAGTCAACATTCAGGCAGTAGAGCTTTGTAAATCAAAGTGGTGTTAGCAGTGGGCATGCACTGATATGTGAGTGTTGTGCATCCTTTGCACATCCTTGTCTTCTGTTTGTGACTACACAGCACTGCACCTCTGTTCGTGTGCTTCACCACGCGTATTCCCTTCTCTAGGAGGACAGTCAATTGACAGAGAATGCCCTAGCTGCTGACTTAGGGTGTCTGCTATTTGGGAATTGAGTTGAATTGAGTTAGTTTGAATTAGATTGAACTGAGAAAGCTCAGTTGGGGAAAAAAATTGTCATTGAATTCTTTGGAAATAACTCCCCATCCCAACCACTTTTCTTTTAGCTTAGAGCAGGGATGTCCAACCTTTTGGCTTCTCTGGGTCACATTGGAAGAAGAATTGTCTTGGGCCACATATAAATGCAGTAGCTGATGAGCTTTTAAAAATGGTTGCAAAAAAATCTCATAGTGTTTTAAGAAAGTTTACGAATGTGTGTTGGGCCACATTCAAAGCCGTCCTGGGCCACATGTGGCCCACAAGCCACAGGTTGGACAAGCTTGGCTTAGAGGGAACAATTAATAGAGACTGAAGCTGGTATAAAAGTAATTGACTTAACAGGTCAGGGCGTGAAAGGGTTGGGAAGCTAGAGGAAATGGTTCTAATTGTATCTGGACTTTTTCCTAGGAACTCTTAACTTGCTGTGAAGAAGGAAAAGGGGAACTCAAGGATGGCCTGGAGGTGATGCTCAGTGTCCCAAAGAAAGCCAATGACGCCATGCATGTCAGCATGCTGGAAGGTAGCTGTCCTGTCAGCCTCCTGGGGGAGCTTCCTCCTTTCTTAAGACCACAGAGCTTGCATGGTGGGAGGGACGTGGCGTGAAGTCAGGGCAGGGGCGAGGCTGGAAGAGAAGAGGAATGGCAAGTTGTTATGTGGGTCCTTGGAGGTGTGTGAGGAGCTTCATGGGGGCCAATTCAGCTAATGCCCACCTCCTGATAAAATGGGCCTGAGCCGTTCAGGTAAGTGTGCAACTTGCTGTCTGTGTAGTAGTCTAGGACAGGCCATCAGCCTTACCATAAACGTGCTGGAGCCCTGACCCACAGCAGTCCTGTGAATCTTCATAGCATTCGCATTGCCTTTGTCATCAGAGTAAGGAGAAATCTTACATGCACAGTATCTTCAGCTTTATGCCCTTTTTTTATTACAGTAAAATATACGTAACATTAAATCTACCATCATAACCATTTTTAAGTGTGCAGATCAGTGGCATTAAGTACATTCACATTGGTGTGCAACCATACTTATGCCATTCCTAGCAGATGAGAAAAGTCAAGCCAGCTAAACCTGATAGGACTTCACCAAAGTGCACTAGACTCTGTTAACTGGGATCCATAGGGATTGGTAGATGCCAGATAAATGTAAGTAGACTCTCTGTTAATCGGAACGCAAGCAACTGGCAGTTTCAAGCAACTGGCAAAATCTCAAGGAACCAGCAAAAAAAATCATGCTGGTTGCTGAAGTTCCAGTTAATGGAGAGTCTATTGTGCATTCATTTTGCTGGAATCATGTTCTTAGAACCCAGAAACCTGGTAGAGTCAGAAAAAGAGCAATGACAAAGTGGAGTCAGGGATACTCAGTCAGAAAGTGTCCTCAGCCTCACTCGGAGCCCTGAGTCAGGGATATTGGGGAACTGTGGAGGAAGGAGATAGGGTGGGTGGGGGTTCCCTTGCAGGAGGTCCCAGGCTGACAGTGGAACCAAGGTGGGGGGTGATAGGATCTTTGCAGGAGATTTCACTAGCACTGGTTATGTGTAGGAGAGCTGGTGCAGGAAGCAGGGTCTGATTATTTTTCTATAGAGCTGTCTGTTCAAGTCTCCAGGGGTCTCACCACCAGCCGAGAGGGAAAGCACTGTGGGAGCCAAGGGCTCACAGTTAGAGAAGCCTTTCTCCAAGAGAGTGAAATGTGGCATCCCAAATTTGGTGCTGGAGAAACTCCACAGGGGAGACATGGATGTTTTTCAGGGTTCGACGAAAACCTGGACGTGCAAGGGGAGCTGATCCTCCAGGATGCCTTTCAAGTGTGGGACCCGAAGTCGCTGATCCGGAAGGGGCGGGAGCGGCACTTGTTTCTCTTTGAGATTTCCTTGGTTTTTAGCAAGGAGATCAAAGACTCTTCAGGACACACGAAATATGTTTACAAGAACAAGCTACTGGTAGGTGGGGCAGGTGGGGTAAGACAAGACTGCCTGTTTTCATAGAGCCCTTGGGCAGGAAGGGATCTTGAACCCTCTGCTCATCTCTCCCCCTGGTGCCACACCAAAACCATCCTGGACAAATGACAGCGCCTCCTATTTGGAAAGCTCCCCTGCTCACCTCCCAGTTCTGCATTTTAGAGTTCACAGTTCTTCTTCCTGTTCGCTTTTAGCGCCTCCCTCTTCACCTTCCCTCCCTGCTACCTGCTAATCAGGCACGTGCCTGTAGGTCCTTCCATCCTGGGTAGAAGAACAACATGTCCAGTCTATTTAAGTTTGATTGACAGAAGCCCCTTCCTCGGTCCTCTCCTCTTTGTCGCCTTTCCCTTCCCACCCCAGCCCTAAGTTTCCCCACTGCCCTCCCCTTCCCCGCCTCTCACAGGCATTTCCTGTCTACAGACCTCAGAGCTGGGTGTGACCGAACACGTAGAGGGCGATCCCTGCAAATTCGCCTTGTGGTCTGGGCGCACCCCATCCTCAGACAATAAAACCGTGCTGAAAGTAAGTATTGCTCTGTGCCGGGGACAAGACCAGGGCTGGGGGTGGAGGCTGTGGGCACCTTACACCTAAAAGCTGGGGCCTGGAGATTCCTCTGAGCCACTGGGCTTGTCTGGGGAAGGCCAGCATCACATGGGTACTGAGAAGCAGTTCTGTCCTGAAAGTTGATTGTCTCAAAGATGAGTGGCTTCCTAAGTCCACGCTCTTGCACAAGTATGGAGAGAAGAAGGTGGGGAATGGCCTGTTAGGCTTCCTCAGCAGGGCCCACTTAAAGATGTTCTGTCCACGTGTCCCTTCAAGTGTCAGGACATCAGGTGACCCCTTGGACAAAAGTCACCTTGATTTGCTCCACAATCATTCAACATCTTTTCCTGAACACCTTGTACATAAAAAGTGTTCTGCTCAGTGCTGTGGGGGATAGCTGTATGTAAGATGTGGGCCCTGTCCTCTGGGAACTAACATTCTAGAAGCTCCAGTAAACTATACTAGCATGGGGACTATGCTGATTGAGAGGAGTGTTAAGAAAGGGCCTCTCACTGGCTGTCATCTCAAGGAGCCATTTCGGCTCCCCAGAGCACACTCGGCCTGGGAACTGAGTCAGTGCCTGTGGCAAAGGTAGTCTAACCAAGAAGAGATCCTGCACGTGGAGCAGCCACCTGTCACTTGCTGATCAGGGAGGTGCCCATCACCAAGATGGTTTAACTCTGAGAAAAGTTTCTCACTGGTTGAATTACCAGCACAGCTGCCACCTGTCACGAGGCAGAATTACCAAGAAAACAGTTCCACAAAGACAAAGGGTGTATTCCTGAATGGGAGCGGTGCCTTCACTTAGCAGGTTAACTGACTAAAACCCCAGGACTGACTTTCAGTCAGTACAGCCTATGTAGCCATACTAGGTGCTGAGCGCCCTAATGTCTATTCGTGCCCGCTGCCTTCAAATGCCCCCTTGCTGCCCCTCCCCGTGCTCCCCAGACCGCCCCAGAATCTAGTAACTGAAGTGTTAATCCCTGGCCCCAGGGGTACTGCTCCAACCCCAGGGCAGAGACCAGTACTGGCCCCGCCTTCCAGGTTGTTCAAACTTTGACAGTCACCCCAGTACAAGTCTACATGGAGTCTTGCGGTCCTCGCCCTGTTTTAGGAGTTGGAGAAGCATGTCCCAGGGGTGGAAGAGTCATGAGTATCAAATGAGAAGTAAACCCCTCAAACACTTGGCATCCTACAAATAATGGCCTAAACCTGCAAGAGGAGGGTCGAGAACTGTTTGGGCCGGGTGAAGGGAGACGGGCTTCTCACTCTTTCTCCCTGTGGCACCCCAGGCTTCCAACATAGAAACCAAGCAGGAGTGGATCAAGAACATACGTGAGGTGATTCAAGAAAGGATCATTCACCTGAAAGGAGCTTTGAAGGAGCCAATTCAGCTCCCCAAAACACCAGCTAAGCAGAGGAACAATAGTAAGAGGTAACCAGCGTCTCTCCCCCAGCACTGCCTCTCGTTCTTCCCAGAGCGGGGGCGGGGTGCACCTCTGCTTGCACGGGGCGGTGCGCCTGCAGGGGACAGCCCTGCGCAGGAAGCCTCGGCCAGTCCTGCCTAAAGGAGTTCCCTCTTTAAGCATCTCACTAGTTCCTGTCAGTTCAGTCCAGCGGGGCTCCATTGAGCACCTCTTAGGTGATAGATGCTCTGCAAGGGGCTACAAGAAGGTAACAGGAAGTGTAAGATGAGTCCATTCCCTCAAGACTGTAACAGCCATGTCTCCCATGGGGAATAGTTAGACAAGACGAATCAGTACCACCCGTGGGAACGGTAAACCCTGTAAGAATTCCGAGAGGGCTTGAGATGAGCACTAGAGTGGAGTGTCTGGGGGAGGCTTGGGGAAGGAAGGGGGCTGTGGACAGGGAGCTCTGTCGACTGGTTAGACAGTGAGGGCTTTGTGTGCTGTGATGCGTGGGGGATGGTACGGTGGGGTTGTCACGTCAGCTCTTACTGCCACCTCCCAGAGACCTCACCTTCATTCATCCGAGGTAACAGTGAGGTCAGGCAGAAGAGGGCATATTGTTTGTATCTTCATCTGGGCCCTTCTGAATCCCAGCTCCCCTTAGTACGGGGGATGACTTCTTGAGTATTTTTTTTCTGAAGTCTCCATGTGACAGTCACCTACAATGCCCACAGCAAAAGCCAGCAATATGGTGGTGATGGTCATTGGTGGTAGGGTACAGGCTCTCCTCTCCTCCCCTGAATGGAGCAGGTAATGAATGGAATCCAGAGATTTAGCTGACCCTCTGTGCCAGCCAGGATATACAGGCTGGGGAGCCACCTCAGGGCCCACAGAGTAGAGCCATTATCCAAAGGGAGGTGGTACCAAAAGAAGGGTGTGACTAAGGTAGGGAGAGAGACCTCCATGGGCAGAAGCCCCAAGACCTGCATGTCCAGGAGGAGGTCACCTCTCTGTGTTAGAGGGACAAATTCTGACTGTACTGGGGGAGGAGTTATTTTGATTTCAGTTACCTATGTCCAGAGTCCAGGTAAAGGGTAGACTCAGTTAGGCACTAGAGACAGACCCAGCTTCAGGAGGCCCCTACTTTAATAAAGATAGATCAGAACTGGTCAGAAGAGCTAAATGCCAGGACCATGTGAAAAAAAGATATTCAGGCGAGGTTGGCTGGAGTTACTCTGTGCAAGAGCCCCTTGGTTCCTATGGTAGGAAAGTTTGAGCCCCTCTAGAACACGGGTGGGCATATTGTGGAAATGCCTTCCACCTTTGCCTGTCCTTGTCCTGTGATGAGACAGTGAAAAGCCTTGGCACATTCCACAGAGAACAACCAGGCAGTCTCTAATTTCCTTAGCTTGGCTTTCTCGATACGGGGACAGAGTTTGTGGAGGAGTGGATTGGCTTGGGGAATACTACCCACACTCCTGGATGGGGTCCCCGTGTCTCCCAGAACTGGCTTCATCTGGTGTGGCCCAGAAGGGCCTGCAGTGGGCCAGAATAGTGGGCAGCAGAGAGCACAGCCAACTCTCAGCTGTCTACAAATGGTGGGCAGCAGTGGCCCAGGCATCTCAAGCAACGGATGATCTAAAAGTCCCTTATTTGTGGTTTTGAAATGCATCACGGAATTTCTTTGTATAGCAGATTTTCATTCCTACAGAAGTGTGCTTTATGTTATTAAGTTGACATTTTCCAAGCCCTCGGGTGGTGGTAAGAGAGCACTTGACTTAGGAATGTTCTTGGAGAAAACACTTCTGACCAGTAGACACTGTGTACCTACCTATGCATTACATGTGTGCCCACATGCACACACGTCTGCATATACTCACATACACCAGGTTGTCATTGGTTAGACTCGGTGAGGCAGTGTCCATTTATGGGGCCCTTTGCCCATGTGGCATTGTCAGGCCTCAAGTTCCCCTTCTCTCTAATGCCACAGCGTCTGGGCTGTGACTTTCCTAACAGCCTCCATGGGAGGAGCTGTCATTCCCTGTGCTAACTTATCCAGCCCTGGGCCCACAGCTCTTCCAGCTTTTCCTGACACAGAGACCATTCAGCCTTCACAGTTCCCAGGCACCTAATCCCCCTGGGTTCAGGGTGGGATTGGAGAGCTGAAGGAGAATGTGGGACGTATGTATAGTCCAGGCGTCCAGAAGGGTGTCCACATGCCAGGAGTGCCCTTGGGAGATTGTCTTATCAGACGCTCAGGAGCACAGCTGTCTCAAAAACTGTCGTGGGATCTGTGACTATTCTGCTGTCTCCGAGATGATGCCTTGGCCTTCTATGTTTATAAGAAATCGTCGTAAATAAGCACGAGATCAACAAGACCCACCAAAATGAAGGCAGCAAACTCCTCCTCCATACCCAGGAGTTGAGGGTCAAACATCAGGAACTTCCCAAAGATAATCTCCCACTCCATGCAGAAAATATCCCACTCCATTTTCTTGAGCTGAAGAAGCACACATCAAAAAACACCTTATCAGTTCTGTTTTCTTTATAGGCCAGCTATAAACCAACCCCCATCCTGCTACAGGGTACAGAGAAAACCATGGGAATGCCCTGAACGCTGGGGTAGTTGGAGATGACGCAGTCAGCTGGTAGAAGCCTAGGTCCTAAGTAGCATGTACCTCTTACTACTGCGTATGATAGACCCATCCCTGGTTTAAAAAAAAAATAAAAGGAATCAAGAATTGCCCCTTCTGCACCGTGGGCCAGAGGAGTTAGGGAGAAGGAGTCATTCTGTGTTTGGTTATCAACAGAGTGATTATGTTTACTAAGTGCAGGAGGTGACATCATTGAAAATCACATGGCACTGCTCCCTTTCGTGGGATAACGTTCGCCAAATCCCTGCTAGGAAGTGCTGAGGCTCTGCTCTGCTGGCCCAGCTGGAAATCCTGTGTGCTCTAAACCCACAGTGGTTCCCCCCACCCCCACCCCTGTTTTTTTCCTCTTCTCCTTGCAGGGATGGAGTAGAGGATGTGGACAGCCAGGGGGATGGAAGCAGCCAGCCAGACACCATCTCCATTGCCTCTAGGACATCTCAGAACACAGTGGACAGTGACAAGGTAGGACAGTGCCCCTTCCTACCTTCCCCTAAAACTTCATGTTGGCATAACCATCCCTGCAGAGGTACCCCCAGAGGAGTTTTCCCAACTCTGGAGCCTGACCTCCAGAGCTGGCTGTCTCTTTGTAGGGCTGGAGGAGGTATGTCCCATGTGGAGATCTTGTCTGAGGGGACAGAGACCTGGGCAGTCAGCCAGACCGCTCGTGCTGTGAGTTTAGCAGAAGTGGTGAGAGTGGAAAGTGAGAGTCTGGGGTCTCCTCTCCTCCTGAGCTGCCCCGTCTGGGCTGCTCGGGCTGCTCTGCCTTCTGGAAGGCTGGAACTCAGAGTGCTGAGGCCAAGATGGTTTCCTGAGACCTTGGTGGCTGTGACTGGCTGCTAGTTATCATGATTTGAATGGACTCATCTCAGAGTTAGCCCAAGACCAATGATTTGGGAAATGGCCACAGAGATGCTGGTAGTAGGAGCCTCCTGTCCAAAGGGGCTCTGGTGGAAATGATGCCTTCCTCTGGCCAGGTATTGGGGCTCAGTTCCTGAGGGGCAGAGGACCATGAAGTAGCATGTAGAGATGTAGTAGTCGTGTGAGAAAGCTGGGTCACTTGCTCTCTTATATCTTGGAGCAAGTAAACAAGACTTAGGAGCTCTGATGGGGAGAGAAAAAAAGAAGACGGTAGCCAGGCCTCAGTGTACCTGCTCAAGGTAGGGGAAGAATTCACCGCTCTGACTTTGCATCAGGGACACAGCAAGGCTTTGTCTTGCCCTACTCTCACGTGGTGGTTATCTCGGGGTCAGAAGAGTCTGAGATGGTACTTTGCTGCATTTTAGTGATTTTATTAAAGAAGGTATGGGTTTTCAAAGACTGTGTGGCCCTAGTTTATCTAGACCTAGCATTTTGGCCTGATCCTTCAGCCTCAGGCAACAGGCTATGTCATTGCTTCATTTTAGTTTTCTAAATGATGGGTATTTTTTAAAGATTATCTGCATTCATTACGATTTTTCCTAAATTTTTCTTACTGGGAAAATAAAGGGGTATGCCCCCAGCCTCCTAAGATCACAGTGCGAAATCACACACTAGACTAGTGTTCAAGGATATTCAAGATAATTCTGCCTGATACCCTGCCTTCAAGTTTCTAAGCCATTTTTGACTGACTGTCAGAGTAGATGGAAAATTGTGGGTTTTTTCCCCCACTTATAAAAACATACAAAGAAAACTATTTCAGTACTTTCCTTTCTCCTCTGATCTGTTGTTTTGAAATATAACCTAGAATACCCTATGAATGAAAGTGTTTGTTTTTAAAAAGTCAGTGGGTGGTAAGTGAAGTGCAGAGTTTCCCATGTTCAGACCCAGCTGGTTTGTGTCGTGGTCCAGAAGGGTCATCTCTTCCTGTGGCTGCTCTGTCCTCCCCACAGCCCTGACTTACACACACTTTCCATAGGGCCATTTGTCCTAGAAGCCGTCAGCTCCAACCATGCCTTGTCTCCTGGCAAGGTGAGTGAGGCTGAATGAGAACACCTCTACGACAGGCATTTTATCACCAATGAGGAATCCTGGTACCTATAATATATGTTGTTCTGTAAGTCAGGAATCTGAGGCCCAGAAAGACTGAGTGACTTGCCCAAGAAGATCCTAGTAGTGGCAAAGCAGAAACCCAGATCCCCCCTGAGTCTCTCTCATATATCTCCTCTTTACTCTAGAAGTCAAAGTGTTGACCTCCCAATGCTAACATTAACTCAGCTGGTCAGTCTGTCTGCACATTCGGCAAAACCATTGGTCCCATATTTGTGAAAAAGCACCCACCATACGCTGAGCTCTGTGCTGGATACTGTGGAAAGATGTGGGCTGTTTGTTGAGTGTGAATCCTTACTTGTGTAATTTTTGTTTCACGTGTGTCTCGATGGCCAGGCTGTTAAGCCCTGATGAGGGCAGGGATTGTGTGTCTGTCTGTTTCACTGCTGTACCCTGACGCACAGCGCACACAGATGATCAGGCACTGTTTGGGGAATGAATGAACAGAGGGGACATAGTCTGTGATCTGAGTGAATTCCAGCATTGAGGCAGCTAAAACAGCCTAAAGGCAGGCAAACTGACAGACATTATATTTTTTAAATATGCTAGGGAAGCCTACAAGTGTCCTCACCCCCAAGCAGAAAGCTTTAGTCAGCTGGCGAACCTGGCCTGCTGGGAATATTAGCCCCCAACTACCTTCTCAAGCCTGGGGAAACATGGTCAGCAGGTTGAAAGATGATGAGAGGTTCTGTGTTGCATACATGCAACCTGAAAAGCCACTTAGAAAGAGGTTTAGACACACCTGAGTTCAGATCCCAGCTCTGGCACTTAGCATCTGTGTCACTTTGCATGAGTTACTGGCCCTTAATTTCCCTATCTGTAAAATAAAGATAATACCCATCTCACTGGGGCATTAAGAAGATTAAGTAAAATATATTCGCTTGCACTGATGAGGCATTCAGTAAAGGTTAATGTCCCATCATTAGTAGAGGGGAAACAAAAGTTTAGGTTCTATGAGTAACAGTGCACAATTATTTAGCAGACTGTGAGGATCTTTGAACATTCTTGAGTAGAGCCCTACCCTCTGGGTTCTTTATCCATTAACTACTTGTCAGCAGGTTCTTTTCCATATTAGATGTAAAGGGATATAGCTTCACTGTATCTGTCCATAAACCAAACCACCTTGCTCCTCTTCCCATTCGCTAGCCCTTAGAATCTAAGGTTTAGATATTTGTAGTTAGCATTGGCTCATGAGTTATTTTATTAAGTAATGGGTTATAACATATTGCTGTCACATATTCATCTTAATCTTCAAATTGTACCACCTTTGGCCAGTGGCCACCTTTGAGGCTTTATATACATGAAGACAGTTGTCTTACCTTTTCATCTTCTCTGCTTAGGTTAGAAGGTCTCAGTTTCTCCAGATGTTCTTTGGTATTTTCAGGTCCTTCTGTATCCTGGTTGCCTTCCTCTGGATTGATTCCTGTATGTAGCGATCTATATAAAATGGGACAGCCAGATGGCACATAATGCTGCGGATGTGATCTAATGCAAATCCAGCCCTTGATCTAGGGCTGTTTGCCTAGTCTTTCTAAGATGGTACATCGTGTCTAGGGGAGAGATGTACAGTATTGCTCACTAAGTCTAAACACCTGTTTCTGTGGACCACCCTTAGTTAGACAAGGACTTAGTAACAGAGTATCAGACTACTTTAATAGATTTTTTTCATTTAGCTCTACCCCAGTGTTCCAGCATGTTTTGAATATAAATTATTTTGTCCAGTATGCCAGCTACATCTCCCAGCCCTATTGAGTAACATACTTCTGTGGTTTCATTCAAATTCCTGCTAAAAAGACAAGACTGAGGACAGAAGATCCATGCCCAACCCCCTCTTCATTTCTCACCCAGATTTTGACACTTGGAACATCCTTATCTGACTCTTCCTTCTAGGAAAGGAAACGCCACCACTGTACTCTGTAGCAGGAGCACTGCCTAAGTCGCGAATCCTCCCTTGATAAGAAATCAGTCTATATTCTCAATTGTGCATGAAATGCTAGCAAAAGCCAGCATAGGGGCCTCAGTAAATGGCGTTAATAGCTTTTCCCACAGTTGCTTTTATTCAGCCCTTGAATGGGTCTACATAATTTGGTTCTTTTTACCTTATACCTGTCCTTTGCAAAATGCTGTTTCCCTGAAGGCAAATGGGTATGCTTACGTCATTCCATAGTGGTCTGAGCCCCTTCCTAGTCTGCCTAGAAATATGCTTACATTACTCTAGGCATTCCACTGTAAAGAGTCCTTTGCCTATAGATGTATTATTAAGTAATGGGGCTTTGCAACTACACTTCAAAGAAGTCCAGAATTAGAGACTTCTAGTTTAGCATGATGGATTTCTGCTGAATAATTTCCAGCTCATGGTATAGAAGTGGCCATCTGCATGATGATGGTCCCTGTGTGTGTGTTTTACTGTTTAGACTAGACATGCTGGAGATGCTCAAATGGTTATTGAATTGCATGTTACAAACCATGGAGGAGGGATATTCTCCATTCCCAGGTCACCTTTAGTTTCCGGACATGTCCAGGAGGGCTGGAGACAGGGAAATTGAAGTGACAATGAGTTACTGGTGCTAGTCTCCACAAAAACTGTAAGAGAGAGAACACTGCTAGGACATCCCAGGGCTAATTGTGATTTGAATGAAGAATTTCAACAATTGTGATTTGAATGAAGAATTTCAACAATAAGATGCAAGGTGGGCTAATAATGGCAATGAACTGAAAGGGGACAAGGAAATGCCTGGAGAACCTGGAGATTTCAAGATCCAACTCAATGATTTTTAAACTCTGGACTGTTAAATCAATGTAGTGGGTCATGACCAAAATTTAGTGTTACTGATAGGGAGGGGAGGCTCTATTTAGTGATGGTGAGGATTCAGCTAAGGGGAAGGCTTCCTACAATGTCACTCCCTGCAGTAACATGCATTAGGGGTAGGCAGCCTGGCTGTTGGAGCCTTCTGGGAATAGACTTCCGTAGAGCCTCACCTGCTGTATCAGCATCTGGTAATCCTGACGCCTGCACCCTGGGAACATAAAGCAGGCCCCTAAGTACAAGGGGTGTAGTCAAGGAGGGTCTGGACTCTGCCCTGGTGCACTGGTGCGGGCCCAGCTCTTTTCATTCAGGCACCGTATTGAGGCCCTGCTTACTCCATAGCAGGTGCAATTGTCCACCCTGGGAGTACGGTAAGGAAACAAGGCCCAGCCATCCTCTAGTTTCCATCCTTGTAGGAAGGGAAGGTAAACAACCAGAAAGAGAAAGGATGGCATCCCTAGTCTTCTGCTAATAACATCAGAGAGAAGAGGCAGCTCAGTTTTTCTCCTTAGGAAAAGTGGGCTGATGCTGCAATTGGGAGAACTTGAATTTGATTTAAGAAATTCTTTTCCCTGTAGGGATTGATAGAGGAATAAATGATGAGGGGAAAAGTGAAATCTCTTCATTTAAATGGACTTATAAATTTTTAAAAGCCCCCAGAGAACAGGGCTGGCCATAAGATAGGGCTACGTGCAAGAGTGTGGGAAGTGGGGAAGGAGAGCATCCTGGGTCTGATTGTCCAGAAGCAGAGTGTGAGGCTGAGATTCCTATGCATGTAATTTAGGGAGGTGTGCTCTCAGGAAGGGGGGCAAGGAAACAGGGCCCAACGGGGAAGGAGCAAAGGCAAACAAACATACACATGGTTTCAGCTGGAATCTGGCTGAGTCTGGTTCCAGAGCATGAATTGCTCCCAGATTTTGCCCCACCTTGAGGCAAAGGGGCTGGCCTTTTGTGTCACCTATAAGCTATGAGCAGCCACCAGGCCCTAGAGCTGGGACATGGGTTCCGTGATGGGAAAGGGGATCCAGATGGGGTACAAAGTATCTACTGCAGGGAGAAAAGGGGACATAGTAGGAAGGGGATGGGTTTTGAGGCACAGATTCAATCTCCGATTGTTTACTAGCTGCAGGACCATGAGTGGGTCATTTAATCATTTCTTGCCTCGGTCTCATCTGTACAGTGAGAGCAATGATTTCTGCTTCCCAGGATTTTGAAGGGCTAGCTGGGATCCTGTATGAAAAAGTGTCTGATGTGAGGAGACAGGAGGTAGGTCACTGCCCCAGGTGACTGCAGGGCACTCCCATGCAAGGAAGTGAACAGCTTGTTTCCTGGAGTTTTAGAGCCCATAGATCACTGGGTTCTGCCACTGAAGAGAAAACGAAACACCCGGAAATGTGGAGACTCAGCAGTGTCAGGGCTAATAAAAATCCTATCAGCTCACACTAGGTAACAATTTACATTTGGCAAATTCTTCACAACCATCAAGATGATCCACCCAAGGTTGGGTCCCAGACTGTTACTGTGATAGTGTGATAAATTTAACTGGATTACCTGAGCAGGTGAGCCACCCACTAGAGATGCAACCTATTAAATACACTATATTAAAAGTCAAAGACAACGTGATGGCTGTGTCAGAGACATTCCTTAGCACTCGCGTTGTTCTGCCCTTCGTCTCCATGGGGCTGAAGGGCCCATGACATCATTTCTCTATAGGGAAAGATTTATGTTGCTTTCCCATGTGGCAAGAAAACGCTTTCTAACTCTTGAAAGAGTACCTGAAAAGAGTACATAATTGCACTTCCTGTTACCAGGGTTAGAGTGGATGCATCTGTAATCTAAACGTGGACTTTATAAACGTGTGTAATCTTGAGTCTCAGTCACCCCATGCCTGACGGTGGAGGGGGTCAGAATTGCTGTATGAATCTTAGAGGCATTCTGATTTTTCTCAATGATTTCTGATTCTGGTAGTCACTCCAAAGCAGGAAAATGCCATCTTTACTTTAAATTTTTAAACTCAAGTTGTGTTCATTTTTGCTTGCTTGTTTTCGGTTTTCTGAACAATCCCAGTGCAGGATGGGTTTGAAATAGCTTTTGTCCGCCTCGTGTAGTTCTTTTGTTACTTTGACCTTTTGTTACTTTGGTGGGCAGGTGGCTGGAGGAGGGGCAGATGGCAGCTGTGGACAAAGAAAAGCACAGAACTCCTGGTCCTTGGCACCCAGAGGTTCCCTGTCTATGGCTGCTCTGTCACCCACCCCAGAAGTATAACTCCACACCCTCCTGAGCAACAGTCAGCCCAGTAAACTATGCTGCCCTTTCACAACAAATTGATAAAGTGTGGCAAGTGGAGGTCACAGGTTTTCCCATAAGTGAACAATTGCTCAAATAAATGGCTGGCTGCCAAACTGCATAGCACCAAAGGGTATGAAATGCGCTTTGCTGAAAAGTACAACAGGACAAAATAATCTCCTATGACAGTATTACTTTTCCTAATATTCTAATATTTAAAGTTGTTAGTCATCTTGAAAAGCAAAGAAGTTTCACAAATATTCGTGCAGCAGCCAATGAGTTATTCGCTGTACACAAGCAGACGGCTGCAAACCTCGGAAGTGCTCTTACGGTACTCAGTGCCCTCAATTGCACAAAACCTCTTTGTTTCTAGTGGCAGCTTTGCACAAGTATCTGTTACAGAAGTGGGGAAACCGCAGAAGGTGATTTGTCAGTAGATTCCATCTTTGTGTGATAGCTGCAAGGGTGGCCAGAAGCTAGGTTTACACAGAGAGGCGGGGTGATTGCAAGGGACTTGGAAACATAGACATTTGGGGGAGGACCTAAGAGATCATCTAGCCCTCTGCCTTCATCCTGTTTAAAAGAAACAAAGTGACTTGCTCAGAGTCACAAAGCCAGTTAATAGCAGACCTAAGACTCAAACCCAAGTCAATCTCCTGCCAGTTAAATCGGATTATAAACAGTACTTTTGTAGTAACCCTGATAGTCCAGCTTCTAGATCCGTGCAGCAAAAAGCAAACACTGTTGTTACCCAATTCTCCAACTGCCTCTATACCACTCTGTCCCTGCCCAGGGAAATCCACAGCAACCCAAAGCCAATTACAGAGTCATTCCATAGTCCAGTCCAATGCTGCTAGGGCTGGCAGCTGGCCAAAGGGAAAGATAATTTCTCAAGCATTAATGCCTATCACACTCTTTGATACCAAGTACTTGTGACTCATTTAGTGGCCTTGGTAGGAGTTTGACTCTGCCCCAGAGTCTTCAAGCCTCTCAGTGCAAACTCCCGATTGGACCATGAATGCTTGTCACTGAGCGCTGAGATGTGACAAGTCTGCTCCCTGCCTCCAAGCTGTCTGTGAGCAGTGAGTCTCCAGAACCAGCTCAGCCCCGTGGCAGCCCCACACAAATTGTAATTCGATTTTTTTTTAATTGTGGTGAAAGGAGGAAACAAATCTCAGAGCCAGACAAGATGTTAAAGTGAGTTAGCTGGCGACAGTCCAAGGCAAACAAGACCCAAGTGAGTAGTCCGCCTTGTGCTCGCTGCATTGTGCCGGGGAGCGGGGCACGCGGGGAGGGCAGAGCGAGGCTTGGTGGCTGCAGGTGGCGAGGGAAGTGGCCGCTCACGGGCAGGGGTTTTGCTGGAGTATTCTGCACAGAGCTCTGGCGTATCCCTTACCCTTTTTGCCTTCTGTGTCAGTTAAAGTGAAAACGTTGAGTGCAGGAGCAAATGACTGCATCTCTTATTAAAGCTAGTGGTAGGGGGAAACAGGCTGTGGGAAGCACCGTTCTGAAAAAGTGGTGCTTCTGGGTGACTGAGGTGACACCAGTATGGTGTCTAGAGGTAAGCAACCCGCTGGGAATGAAAATTCACTCTTTTAGAAACTTCAAGCAGAAATGTCGCTAGAGATGAGTGTCGGGAGCCAAGGCAGTGAGACTAGAAATGGAGCCGGAGAAGATGATTTTGCAGCTTTGCTTTAGCTGGGACCACCTTTCCGCCCCGCCGTGCCGTGCTGTAAAACGTGACGTGTGCTCCCTGCGGCCATTCCATAGGGTTCTTGGGGAAAGCCTGTTGCATAGGCAAGTGGGTAAAGGTTACCATTTCCTGCCCTTGAGCTTAGAGTGCAAACACTTGCTGGGGTTTTACCTGCCTTGCAGCTTTGTGTCCCTTCCCCACTGCTGGTGGCTGCGGCCCACCTGCCTGCCAGTACCAGTGATCCACGGTGGATGGCTAATGGGGACGGGCAGATCTAAGGATCTGTGGCGTCGGGGCGAGATGGTGTGATCCTACTGCCAGGAAGCAGGGCCTTGCCGAGAGGAGCACGTGTGAATGTGGTGGGTTCCCACCAGGAGCAACCGTGAGGGTGTGACTTTGGCGCAGGGCCTCCCCAGGGCCACTCACTAGCAGATGTGCACCCAGGGCAGCATCCGGCCTCTGCCCCGATAGGGAGCTGTTAGAAGAGGAAGCACTGTGCAGACCAGACACGTTCCAGGTGTCCACTCCCCAGTTGCAACCAGACCATTGCCAGTACTCGTCAGTCTTAGCATTCTTCTGCCATGTTCCACGTGGGTCTGGCCCTGCTTGTGAGGGAGCAGTCGCTTCCTGTATCAGAGCTGGTAGTCAGTTTTGAGCGTCCTCTCATGCTGGAGATTAAAGTTGAGTGTTCCAAGTTTAGGATGCTCATCTACTGTCCTTTGTTAATGCTCTAATGGATTCTGTTTGAAATTGCTAATTGCTGAGCGGTGCACACATTGACTAGAAGTCCAGGAGAGCTGGCCCTCCAGTCTGCACAGCCCCTGCTGATGCTAGCTGGACCGCTCCCATATGCATTGCTCTCTGCCTGTACCAACGGCAAGGGCGTGTACGCCTCTCGAACTCAATGATGTACTTATGCAAAGAAAAGCAGGCTTTGTATTTTACTGTGTCCACCTCCTGTCTCCTGCTCACTGGTGTCCTTTTGACTGCAGGAACAACATTTACTCTTTGCTATTGCTCACTTAGCCATAGACAACAGACTGATGTAGCCCTGGAGGGTATTTAAAATTCATTGTCTTTTCCTCGAGATTTTGATGTACGCTGTGTTTTTATCTCATTTATTAATTCATCAACCATTTATTGAGTCCTATATGGCAGGCACTGTTCTAGCCACAGAGGAGGTAGTAGGGAGTCCATCAGACAAAGCAAGTTGGTGGCCTGCTTAGGCCTTTCCCTGTTGTGCTGATGTTAGCTTGAATATGCACAGGTTTTTAGGCATTTAGAATGAAATTCTATTTTTACTTTTACCTTTACCTCTCTGTGACTGACACCAGCAGCAGCTTTTATTTTAAAAAGAATTCAATTATTTTTTTAAAAGATTTTTTAAAAGATTCGGGTGTTCTTAAAGGTTGTCCTCACATTTCTAAGTCCCTGATTCATAACCATTTCAAACCACAATGCTAGATTCCCCGCCCCACCCCACCCCCCAGTGTCATCGTGTGCCCATCCTTCCAATCAGCAGATTCCTGATTAGGGAAGTGTGCCTTCACGGTGGGTAGATATTCTAGACAAAGAGAAAAGATCAGGAAGTTTTCACATACCCCCAAAATATTTTTATGTTTCTTCTATCTCATAAAACAGGAATGTCAGAGAAAAAAATATTCTTTTAAAAAAAGGAAAAACATTTTTATCTTTTTAAAAAGGGATGTAACAGGATGATTGGGGTATAGTTTTATTAAGGGAAGGTGCTTGGAATTGTGGAATCCAAAATCTATAATACAGAGTCTATCTATCTTGCCTTCCCACCCCATTTCACCCCACACGTTCCCAGAACAGGAATGGTTACAATTTATATGTCTCTTTACACACAGGCTATTAAGAACCTTTATTGCATTCATGAAATTTTTCTTGAAAAATCCCAAAAGAGAAAGATTTTTTTAGGGTATGTTCTCTGACGTTTAAATTTAAGATAATACTTCTAAGAGGGGCATATGAAGTCAAAACCACTAATTTGTTTGTGTTATTTAGAGGGCAAACAAGTAGACACTAGCATTAACACATGCCCAAGCAGCAAAATCTGTTATGGAGAAGCATGAAATTAGTTAGAGGCAGAATCGAAAATTATTTCAAATATATTGGTACACTGAATTCATTACTTTATTCAACTGAATTCTATGGCGTGTCCACTGATGATCAGATACCATGGAGATTCAGGATCTGTAAGAACAATCTTCGTCCTTGTCCCATAATCTCTGTAAGAACAGTCTCTGTCCTTGTCCCATAGTCTCTGAGTTATTACTGCAAGTGTCTCACATGTGACACCACATAGGATGGCTGTATACATGCTGCATGTATTTACAAAAGCAGACGGTTGTACTTGGCACTTTCTTTATGTCACTTGCTCAGCTGGGCATCAGAGAAATTAAAAAGATGAATGTGTCCAATGAGATACGTACTTACCACACAGTATACTACGTTTTATAATAGCAGTATACCCACTCTGAACAGCAAACTTAGCCTGGGAACCAAGGAAATTTGAATTTGGCCTTGTAGTTCATCTTTCTTTCTATTTCTCTTCCTTTGTATCAGTTTTGATCCCAAAATAATGATTCTAATCATGGACAGTATGTAAAAGATCAGTGCCACTGATAAATCTGTATCAAAAGAAGTATTTTGTTTTGATGTAGAATTAGACTTTTTTTTAAGAGGCTGTTAGCTGTGATGGGGACTATTCCAAAGTTTCCTTAGAATCTTTACCAAAATCATCTTTTACTTCCTCATAATCATCTAACTAAACCTGTTTTTCCTCCAGCATGCATTCAAGATTTTTTAAATGCACTTTTGAAGCAGTAATAAATGCACATGGTTCAAACTGTAGGTATTCTTCTAGAGACATTATTTAAAAACATAAAAGCTCACATATACTTGTTTATTCTTTAAACAAGTAGTAGCATGCAATAAGTATTGTTTTACACTTTTTTCCATGTAATAGATCTGGATAACTTCATAGCAGGGTATGTAGAGCTGCTTCATTTTTTGATGGCTACACAGTATTCCATTACTTACGGCACCATAATTTCTTTAACTTCTCCTCTATTGATGGGTGTAGGGGATATATCTAATCTTTTACCATTACAAACAAGACCGTAATCCTTATAGAGATACTGTTTCTCACACTTGTGAGTTATGAGTATGTTAATAGAAGTAGAATTACTACATCAAAGGGAATGTGCACGTTAAATTTTGATAGACATTGTCCAATCACCCTCTATAGATGTGGGATCGACCTACACTCCCTCCAGCTATATATGGCTACCAGTTTCCCCATGGTCTTGCAATCTAGTGAATCATTAATATTTTTTAATTTTTCCAGTGTGATATCAGGTACTTTGAAAATAATGCTTATTCATTATTGCTTTCATATGCTTTATTTAACTGATACATTGAAACTATATTATTTTGTATTATTTTTATTGAAATGTATAGTATTTAATCTATACTTTTACCTAATGAGAGTTGTGGGCTAGCCTGAGTAACTGTCATTTATACTCATTTCTATGGATAAAATACATTCCTGATTATAAACATCTGGTTTACATTAAATTTCTTAAAAAATTTTAATGTAAAATATACATGCTGAAAAATGCATGAAAACTACTAAACAATTGAATGAATAATTATAAAGTGAATAGACAAGTATTAATAATAGCAATGCCGGTCACAAAAGCAGGACATTGCCAGCTTCCCAGGAGCCCCTCATGTCCCCCTCCCTGGTCACAACCCATCCTTTTCCCTTAGAGGCTACAATTATTCTGACATTCGTAGTAATAATATCCCTACTTTTCTTTATATTTTTACCTCCTGTGTATGTGTTCCTAAAACAGTATAGTTTTAATGTGGCTGTTTTTAAATTTTATATGACCAGAGTCATGCTCTGTATTTGTGTGCGTGTGTGTGTATCTTATTTCTGTCACCTATTTCTTTAATTAAATTTATTGGGGTAACATTGGTTAGTAAAATTATGTAGGTTCCAGGTGTACAGTTCTTTGTCATCTACATATTGCATTGTGTGCCCACCACCCAGGGTCATTTCTTTTCCCATCACCATGTATTTGAATCCCCTCCCTCCTTCCCCACCCCTCCCTTCTTTCCCTCTGGCAATTACTGAACTATTGTCTGTGTCCAAAAATTTTTGCTGTTTTGATTGTTCATCTCTTCTGTTGTTTAGAGTCTACATATAAGTGAGATCATATGGTATCTGTCTTTCTCAGTCTGACTCAACACCTGTTTTTTGGAAATCATCCATGTTGATGTGTGGAGTTGTTCATTCATTTTCATTGTTGTATAGTAGTCCATTGTATATACCACAATTTATTTAATCATTCTGTATATGGGATGTTTAGGACTATTGTGAACAATGCTGCTATGAATATTCTTGTGTGTGTGTGTGTGTGTGTGTGTGTACGTGTACCCTTGTGCACATGTACTAGAGTTTCTCTCAGATATAAAACTAGGAGTGAAATTGCTAGGTGAAAAAAATCACTAGGTGATGGGGTATGTTTACATCTATTTTCAACTTTAATAGATAATGTAAACTATTTTTTTTTAATGCTGGTACCAATTTACACTCCTCCCAATATATGTGAGATTTTCCATTGCTCTGTATCCTCCCCTGTACATGACATTGACAGATGTCAAATGTTTGTAGGTCTGGTGGGTACGTAGTAATATCTGCTTATGGTTCTAATCTACATTTCCCTAATTATTAATGAGGTTGGACACCTTATATCCTTATTGGGCTTTTGGATTTTCTCTTTTATGATGTCCCTGTTCAAGTCTCTTGCACCTATATCAAATGAGTTGTCTGATTATTTTTCTTACACATTTTTAAGAATTCTTCTTATATTCCAGATAGTAGTCCTTTGTTGGTTATACATATTATAAATATCTGCTCTCACTGTATGGCTAGTTTTTTTACTTTCTTCTGTTTTGATAAACATATCATTTGACATTTTAAAGACAATACATCTGTAAGTTAGAGACTCATGTGATGTGACATGAGACATTTCTTACTTTTAGTATTTTAAAATATAATTCACCATTCATTTCTCCACAGAATAGTGTACCAACATGAAGACTTTATTTTTAATGCAGTTTTCTGCCAATCCCTAAGTATACCTCTGTTTTAATGAAAGAATACGGACTAGTTGACTTTTTGAAATGTCTGTTATATTTTACTCTATATATTATGTGACAGGTCATACAGCTAAAGCAATGAAATGTGTTAGGAAAAAAGATGATAAATACATTGGATTTGGAACTCAGTTGTCTGACAAACAAAACCAAAACCTAGGAAGACTGTCTTTACATAGCAAATCTAAGCATATATACTCACAAGAAAGCCTCTTGAATCCTAATTTTGTACATAATTATTACTATCTTGTCCATCTAGTTACTTAGCCTATAAGAAAATTAGAAGAAGAGGAAGTTATTTCTATAGAAATGTGCTAGTAACTACAAAGGCTTGAGCTACTGTCAATGAGAAGGAATCAGAAAAGCTGTGAAAGAAAGCTGATGGGGAAATTAAAATTCTAACACTTTGGTTCTGTTTAGTGAAGGTACAAAGAGTGCTACATGATGTTGCACTACACATACTCATTACTCGGGTTGGTATTTGTGATTGTCAACAGAAGGGGAAATTATGTCCAATATACTCTGCTTAAGAAGTCAGAGATGTAAAGATATTCATAAAAATGGTTAAAATGGGGAGAAAAGATGTTGATTTTCACCTTTACTCATCAAAAAACCTTCATTATCCTGACAGGCACATTTCCTAAGGGTTCTGGAGAGCTGAGGTTATGTTGGCGGTAGTTTTGTGGAATGATTTTGTAAAGGTGAAACTCCACTTTTCTCAGTCCTAGTGATTGACTCCTAAAGGATTGATACTGCACTCCTTTGGCATTTATTGAGCCTCTGTATAATCCACTGTACTCCAGGCCACTGTCCAATCACACATTGCCTATGAAAGCAGCCTCCTAACTGGTCCCCAGACCGTCACTCTTACCTCCCTCAAATCTCTTCTCCACTCGGCAGCCTATGTGATCTTTTCAAATGCAAGCTTTCCACGTTACTCCATGGTTTGAAGCCCTTCGAGGATGATACCAAAATCCTCAACATGACCTGTGAGGGCTGCATGATCTGGACCTTGGCCCATTTCTTTGGCCTCACTGGAGCTACCCTTCTTCTTGTTTCCTGCCTGGCAACCTCCCTGGCCTTCCTCAAATGTGTCATGTTTCTTCCCAGCACAGGGCCTTGGCACAGGGCCTTTGTTTCCTCTCCTTCAAAAACTTTTTCTCTTCCCATGCCACAGTCAACTCCTTTTACTCTCTCCCTCCTTTCCAATCTCAGCCTATCCTGATCCTCTGACTAGGTCTCTTCCGCAAGTCACATCTCTCAAAGCACTCTGTATTGTTATTTCTTGGGACCTAACACCATTAGAGTGGGCATTTGTGTGGTTATGTGCTCACCTCCTCCACCAGCCTTCAAGTCCATGAGGACAGAGATATATTTGTTTTATACCCCCACTGCATCCCCGAATCTAAACAATGACTCAGAGAAGATACTTGATAAATAGTTGTTAAATCAACAAATGAAAAACAAGTAAACACAAGGCATTATCAGTAAAGGAGAGATCTAGAAATTGAGACTTAAATCATTAAGAAAATCAAACTTCTACTTTGGTAAGATCAGAGGAGTTTCAGTATTGTATTTTACTAGGTGGGTAGAATTTATCCAGGCAACATTGGTATTGGGAGTAAGGGTAAGGAAGAGAGGAAAATACAGGATATTTGGGGGGCATACAGAGTAGATATGCCTGGTCAAAGTTCAGGGTTTGTGAGGTGAGCTGTGGGAAATAAAACTGGGATAATTGGTTGGGTCACACCATGGCAGGCCCTGGAGACCGTTAAGGAATTTAGACTTTATTGATTAACACCCAAGAAACACCAAGAGTGTTTTTATTTTTTCCAGGATAGTTAGAGAATTACCTTTATCTTCACCTGGATGCATCACTGTCCTTTTTTTCTCTCATTCTTTCTCCAGACTCAGAAAGGGTCTAAGGTTAACCTATCCATAACAATCTGAATCTCATCCTTTACACCCACCTGCTTTATACCAATTCAACACCTCTTCTCTTTCTCCCATTATCAGACACCTCCTTTCCCTCTGCCGTCTAACACGTTTGTTACTTCATGCTGCCAGTGAGATCTGCACTTGAACTTCTACCCCTGATTCTTCTTTGAAGATCCTCCCCACTTTCAGCAATAGTTTCTGTGGCTTCAATTCTGATGTCCATGACAAAAATTCCAAGATTATATTTCTGAAGTGACTTTACTCCTAGTGGCAATTTCATATTCCATTATTCACCCACTCACCACATTTTTGAGCACCTATTTGCCAGGCCCTGTTCCAGGATGGAAACACAGCAGTGAAACAAAACAGGCCAATTCCCACCCTCACAAATGCTAAGTTCTCCTGAGGAACCAGAACACCAACCAGCAAATACTACAAGACCAACTGGTGACATAATGAGCACTGTTACTGCTGGGTGCAATAATTATCATTGGTCCCCTGTACTTTTCCTCGGTCTCATCACCAGAAAATGATTTCCATTTTCTGTCCAACTAGTAACTTGGTTTGACTTCCCTCTTTGGGACAGAGCACCATGATGTTCCCAGATACCCAGGTATTACCTGCGGATTCAGTTTTGGCATATTCCCTGATAGCCATCTGCTGCCAAGTCCTGACAACTCGTCTCTCAAAATTTCTGTCCCACCACCCATCAGGCCTTGGTTACCCTTTGCGTAAGTCCTTCCGGTAGCCTCCTAAATGTCCCCGTGCTTTCTGGGATTTGGCCTCTGCATTTGATCTTTTCTACTGATACCAGATTCATCTGTCCCTGGGAACTTGAAGAAGAGAAGCATGTCCCCCAAACCACAGTAACATTCTCTAGGACCTAGAGACTCCTGATCCATGAGCCCCTTCCCCCTGGTCCTGCCCCTTCTCTGGGTCCCTAGCTTCTGCAGATCTCTCCTTGGACATAAGTTTTCTGGTAGATAAGTATGATTATCTTCACTAAAATATAATGGTATTTCATATTATAATCTCCTTTATCTACCAACCTATACTGTATCACTGTGTCTCTAAAATTATTTCTCTGTCCTGATAACTGTTTCTAACCTCAGGGAGAGTGGTGTTGGAACATGTCTTTACTATTAGAATGATTTCTGGAGTCCCTTCCCTTAGCACTTGGTGAGTTACTATTGTTTCCCATGGGTTAGTGTTGTCTCAGCAGCTGAGTCCTGAGATCCATGAAGAAAGGGCTCACGTGGGATACCGCGCATTAGCTGCAGTGCATGGAGAGTTAGGCATTCACAGAAAGTGCTCAGAAAATGCTTGTTTGAGTGGTATGTTATGTGTATAACCTCTTTTTGTGTATTATGAATTTGTGTCTCTAAATGTGTTTCCCATAGACTCTCTAAGAAGTGTTCATCTAAGTAGTCTGGGAGGCAGGGACATCTAGGATATTGTCCCTGGTCATCAGGGAAAATTATAAACCAGTAAGCCATGTGCTGCACAAGCCCATGGCTGTGGCTGGCACAGGTGAGAGGCCTACCTGAGCTGCAGTCTGCAGACCTGCTTAGGCGCTTCCTTTTCCCTCTAAATATGAAAGACCCATTTTTCCATTAAACATGGGAAAGAACTGTGTAAGTGTATATATACGTGTGTGTATTTGTGCTTCTGTATGCATATATACATATATGTGTATATACATATATGAATGCATGTATTTATATATGAAGGGAATACACCAAAATGTAAAGAGCAGTTTTTCCTGGATGGGGACTTTTTCTAAATTCTCTATGTTAAGAAAATTACTTTTATTAACAACAACAACAAAACCCCTAATATTCTTTTTGAAGGATAGGAAGGGACACAATTATTAGATGGTTGCTGAGGTCCACCCTCTGTGGAAACAAAAGACAGGGGGACAAGCAGATGCCTAGTAGGGACACACACAGCAGGGCGATCGACTTTTCCCCAGTATCCAAAGCTGAGACAGAGTGCCCAGAACTGGGGCTGGTTTGCAGGATGGGCTGAGAGCTGAGGAACTGGCAACTTTGTTTGTGAAGGTCAGGAGCTTTGGACAGTGCGAGGAAATGAGAAGGGACATTCAGGAGGTTGGCAGGTGGGGATGATAAGGGGACAATGAGTTCATCAGGGTTTTCCCCCGCACTTAGCTGTTGAGAAAAGTATGACGGTGGTGAGGAAAAGCTCGAAATATACTTTCAGGTTCATGAAGGGATTTCATGAAGAGGTATATAGTGCGAGACAGAGAAAGCAGACATGTTTCATGTTCGGTTGTAATGCCTTGTGATTCCTGAGGGAGGGGGTTCCAAGAGTGACTCAGTGTGAGGACACCGGAACCCGGGTTAGGAGACACAGAGAGCTTTCGTTATGGAAGTGGGTGACCCTTGAATGGGCAGCAAGGTTTCAAAAGGAGGTTCATTATTAGGTCAAGACCCAGCCTCCCCCACCCCCAACCTCCCCCATCTCCCTTCATTTCTCCCAGTCTAAGGGCAGAGGGAATGTTTTTTGATAAGATTTCTTGGTAAAGAGGCAGTTTCTAAACTTTCTGAACTGGAAAGAAAAAAATTACAAATACTTTCAAGGCTGTTTCTCCCACACGGCCTAGTTTCATAGTTTTGCAGAGGGACCCCTGAGCAGAGGGAAAAATGGAAAGAGGAAAAACAGGGAGATTGGCTCTTCCTCTTCCTCGAGGTGACTGGTTTCTTTTCTCTGGGTGGTGCACTAGAGGTGGGGGGGTGCCTGGCCTGTCACTCGGTGGGGGTGGGGGAGCACAGTAGAGCATAACTCTGCACCCCTCAAGGCCTTCCTGCTCAGCACTAAGCTGAGCAGCCAGCTGGTCCTCCTCAGTAACCTCATCACGGAACTGAGACCGAGAGGCCTGGCGTCGGCATGAGTAGCAAACACATCTAGAAGCCAAAAGAAGGCCCTTCAGGCAGAGTAGAAAGGTAGAAAGCATGAAAAGAACAAAAAAGGTCATAAAACCAATCCCTGAAAAAGAACTAAACTGAAAATACATTTCGTGGTGTTTCTATCTTTTCCATATGCACAATTCAATACTTTTACTATTCCGTATCTCAGTTCTTAATTCTGCTAGCGACATCAAGGCAAATTTCCATTCTGGGCTCTAATTTGGAATTTGAGTTGGAGGAACACAAACAGCTCATAAAGTCCCCACCGAGGACACCCTCCCGCCACATACTAGGAGAGGCACAGTCCCTTTCCTGAGAAGTCCCTGCATATATGTTTGGGCAGACTGGGAAGGACACAAAGCCTGCCTGCAAGCAATTGTCCAGAGCATAAACAACCAGCAATAACAACTGCTTTTCTTACTGAACTCCTAACGTGAGCCAGGCATTTTATGTGCGATCTCTCATTTTATCTCCACAAGGTAAGTATCATTGTTCTCATTCTGCAGAGGAGGAAATGCCACTCACAGAGGTCAAATAACTTGCCCAGGGTCACACAACCAGAAAGCGGCCAGGTCTTTCTGACGTTCACTATGCACACTGCCGTCCATGCTGGCCAAGTCCACTAAAGAAAACAATCCGATGATTCAGATAAAAACACACAGAGTAACATTTTGGTCCAAATGGTGTTAAGTCCCATCGCTTCCCCCTTCCCTGATTAACTGAATGAAACAAACCTGAATTAAAATACCAAGAATGTTCTGTATTCCATGTGTTGCATGTGTCATTTACTGACGTCTGCTTAGCAGAGCAAGGCACAAGTCAGGAGTTTGGAGGAGGCTGTTTATTATATTGTAGCCATGGGAGTAGTAACTCAGGTATAGTCCTGCCTCAGTGATTTCCTAATCCATCAGCCAGAAACATCCAGAACATACAGTCAATTGAAGATGCATTTAAAAATATATTGCAAAATAGTTGCCTCGGACTCTTTGTGAAACAGAAAGGGTATAAATCTATAATATAATAAATATGTTCCCACTTGTGGCTATTTTTATTCCACTGGATGTCCAGTAATGTCTCTAGTGTACCCAAAACAGCAGAACATCTTTCTGTAGTTCAGAAAGCTCCACTTATATAAAGTATTTGTGTGAAGGAATCTGTACTGAGTTGTGAGAGATGGGGGAAATCTCAACATATGCTCCCCACTTCCACCAAAAAAAACAAAAAAACAAAAAAGATTGCTGGGAGGTCTGGTGAATAAAAGCCACTGTGCTAGTGAAGTGGGTCTCCCTGACTCTCCTCGTGGAAAATGCCAAAGACAAGGCTTTTGGACAGTGTATGCTCGGCAGATGCAAAAATGTAGTTGAAATACTGCAAAACCCAGATTTTCCAGTGATAGAGTAGTTGGGACATAGAGAGGCTTTGTGGTAAGGATTCCAAACCAGTTAACCCTTTGAATTACCAGGGAAATATTTCAAAAAATGAATCCCAGACCCAACCTTGGCCTACTGAATCAGAATGCCAAAGGTACAAGATGATTGCTATGGAAGATAGATGTGAATTCCAAGCTGGGAGTTATTCTCAATGATGTAAGTCATTAGTGTTTCAAAATATTTTCTTTTTTTTTTTTTTCACACTTCCACTTAAACTTTTCCCATTCGTTTTTCCCTAGGCCAGATTTTTTTTAAGTCATCTCAATGAGATCGTGCATGGCCATCATTTTTTGAGTTAAGAACTATGCGTTAGTGGTAACTGCTCTTTCAGGCTACCAACTGGGCTATATAAAATAATGGCTTCCTGTCTACAGTAGTCTGTGTTTTCTCAGGGCTTTCGAGAACAAGTGTTCAATTTGTCCACATGCGCTGACTTCTTAGCTGTTTCACAAGTGAAACCATCACCAGACAGATGTGCAGGCGCCCTGAGACAATCACAACATGAGGTTGAAGACAGGATATATTTTTTTCAGTAAAACCTAATGATTACTTACAATGAAGTGACCCAAACCACTTCTAGTGAGGTCCTCAAGGATAAAATGGATCCTCGAAATACGTAAGGGATGCTTTCCAAGACCTTTGGAATCCGCAGACTCACACATACCACTGAGCAGATGGGTTGTTCTTTACTGGAGGCGGCATAGCACAGTGGGGAAGGACAGCTGTGGCCTCAGAGCAGCCTCCGACCTTACCTTTGACCTTACCTGCTCCACTTGGCAGCTCTGTGATCCTGGGCAGGACCTCTCAGTGCCTCCATCTGCAAAATGAGGGTAATGATATTACCCACCCCATAAGGTTGTGGTGCAAATTATGTGAAATGATGCATGCCAGACACTCAGCACTTTGCCTGGCACATGCTAAACAATAAACATTAGCTGTTAATAATAAGGACAGTAAAGATAAAGATCATAATAATGACAAAAATATTTTTAACACTGTTCTCCTCCTTCAGAATTTTAACTACTATATAAAGAACAGAATGTCAAACTCAGTACCTATACAACTATCAAATTCTACCACTAAAATAAATTCTACAGACCTTCTAGCACAAATATAAACTAAACTAGTGATGACAGTGAACTATGATGTGGGGACTAGCTAATCCAGACAGCTGATGCCACCACCCCCATTAGTGTAATGTGATATGAAATTCAGAAGTCCCTTTAGCCCCCCAGTAAAGGTGAGCTCAGTGATCACGTACCTTCACTATGAGTTACTTCACAAATGCATGTGTATAGCTCCTGGCTTTCTTCAGAAACTCATCTCTCTTTAAATGCTAAGTATCCCCTGTCTTCCTCACAGCTCAGGGTAACTGCCATTGCAACTTGATGCTAAAGTGTTCTCTCTCCCTAATGAATGGTTTTGGCCTGGCTGGAGTTCTTACTAAGAGAGTTTTAGACTGTTTTTCTAATTTCCTTATGGCAAGTATGATGGATCCTGTGACATCATGAGCCATAGTCAAATGTGACATCATACTCTTTAAGTTTACCTTGAACTTTTCTCTTAACTGAGAGCCATTGCTACATAGACCATGTCACTCCAATTGCACAAGAAGTTGATTTTGCTTGAGAGCCATTGCTCTTAAAGAAACGACAATTCCATTACTTCAACTGACCCAGTAGAGAAGGTGTAACCACACTGAGTCTATGTCTTGGCCCCCTTGTTCACTCAGTGACCCATTCCCTCAGCTGGCCTTGTGCCCTGCTTGAACCAGCCTCTTGCCCTGGAAAAGTCACAGATTACCATGTATCTGGAACCTGGACACACTCCTAAAGATCTGTTACATAAATGGGTAAACTTTTCTGAGTTCCTTTCCCCCAGTTGAATGTCATAGCAAGACTTGTTGGTAGGGCATAGGGACCCTAAAGAGTTGAAACAAGAAAACAAAACAAAAAAGTAGAAGATAAACACTAATGATCACTGCCACTAGGACCTCATATTTAATAATAAATATCTATTTATATTTTTCCTGGTTCTAGTCCTGTTTATAAGTCTGGGATGTTGGGAAGCCACTGCAGGACTGGTCTGCAGAAAACTAATGCAAGAAACAGTGTATGGATTTGAGGCCTTACAAAGTTAGTAAGAGGGGCCAGTCAGCAATCCTCTGGATCCTGGGCTTGGTTGGTCCCTCTGAATGTTCAGACCAAGCAATGTCCTACACAGCACTCTGCTTCCTCCACTTCCTCTTCTGAAAACATGATCGTGTGTTTGCTACCTTACACTCTGTGCATTGGGTTGCTAGAAATATAGGAAGTTGCACTGATGATTTAACTCTGTTTTCTATAAAGGGCTACGTGATCTCATGCAGATTTTTACAAAGTCATATGCAAATCACAGAGCCCCGGCCCTTTTCTTAACAGGATGGCAACCTGGTTCCTCGGTGGCACCTGGGACCTGGAGATCCTTTCTCCACTTACGTTTAGCGCGCAGCCTGGGACTTGTCCCTGCAGCTCTCCGGGTTAGCCCTGCCGCCGTTGAGACCTCCCACCTGGATTCCCACCTCTCTTGAGACCGCTTTGGAGGGCTGGTGTGGGGTGCAGCCTTTGCTCAGAGGGCAACATGTTCCAAGCAAAATCTGTCCACCTGGGCCATGGGCTCACCCCTCAGAGCTCCCTGCCTCTCTACTGGGTGCAATTCGAGGTTGCCAAGCATCTCTCCAGGGTCAAAAGTGGTGGAACAGTAGGGAACTGTGAGAGGCCTCATGACCCAAGGTACTCCCCCCAGCTCCCAAACTGAACACCAGGTACCCCAGGCCCTCACTGCCCTGGAGGTCTGCATTAGAGAGGCACACTTGTCTCTGGAGTTTTTCTCCAGGTTGAACATTGCTATTGTCAGTGGCCCCCAATCTGGAAAATCCCATCACTCTAATCTAGCCTGTGTCCCCCACATCATGAGAGAGGAAGCAGGAAAAGGCATGGATTGTGATGAAGAAGAGGAGGGTTAACTCTAGCTGTTCCCAAACATTGGCAACAGGCACTTCCCCAACAAATGGTCTGTCTACTTCAGCCTACCCAGGTTTTGTCACAACTGTTTGGCTCCTCCCTAACCTCACTCACGCCTGAGGGCTCTGGTTCAAAGGTCACTTTCCAAGCCTCAGTCCGTCCAGATTGCCCGGTTGGGGGGTTGGGGGGGCTTGGATGGGAAGTAGGAGAATAAATAAATGAAACTATCTGGCCACATGTTGATCACTGTTGAGACTAGATGATGGGTACGTGGGCATTCATATACCATTCTCTTCACTTTTGTATATGTTCACAATTTTTTCATAATAAAAAAAGTTAAAGAATAAAAAAAGTCCTTCCAGCTTCCAAGGCACTCAAGAGAGAGCCCCAACCCCTAACACAGAGTTTCCTGGAAACCCCACACCAAGGCAAGGGGCAAAGATGATTCCATTCCATATATATATATACATACATATATATATATATATTCATTTTATAATTTTTTTAAAGGCCCACTGCTTTATTTTCAATAGACGAAACCTTATTTCTAAGAGGTCCCAAAGTCGGGCTTACCTCTCCCAGCTGGGTTATGGGGGAGGGCTGGGTAAAGGGTTCCTTAAAATCCTGAAAGTTTACACTTCCATGTATCTCACAATCTTATTGTGAGGATGGGACTTGTTCAGTGTTCTGAACTTTGTGGAGGAAACGTGCTCTCAATTCAAAGAGTCATTCTCTGGAATTGCACCTGGCTCAGGAAAGGACTGTCTTTGTACTTGAATTTAAATCCAATGGAGAACCTTAACACGGGCATTTGCATGACTGAGAATTGCTGCTGTCTTATTTTCCATATGTCACTTTCTTGAATGTGTTCTAATAAAATGATTCTAAAGCAGGCTGTTGATATACAATGATTTATAAAGACTTCCTGTTGAGTGCTGAGGCCCTTAATTTTCTACCAAGAATCCACCCCATCTCACTTTCTGGAAAGATCTGTGGAGCTGGGAACAGATACAATGAGCGTACGCCTGGCACGATGGCGGCACCAGTGCAATTACAGTCACTAATAAGAATTATGTCAACCACAGCAATGTTGTCTTCTGGTTGCCTAGCAGCAGAATTCATTTTCCAGAATAAAGATGGCCATATGTAGTAGATGAGGTGGTCAGGAGAAAGTGGAGGAGGCAGGGCAGGAACAGGAGTATAATTCACTCTCCAGGGAGTTGGGGAGGGAGCAAGGTGGAAGGAGAGCTAAGGCAGCAGATAAGCAAGACAGGCAAGGTTCAGAAGTTCTCTGTTCAGATAAATCTCAGCACGTTCAAAGGATAATCAGTTGTTAAACTTTATTTACAAAAAAAAAAAAAATTGCACCATAGCAAGATATAAATGTCAAAATTTCACTAAGCAAAATGGAAGCAAAAAGAGAAAATACGTATTTCCAAAGGTAGATATTTTGAGAAACACTTTTTATCCCAGTCTTTATGCCCTTTGAGCCAGACTGGCTAGGGCACTCCCATGAGCCATTTCTTTGGGGAAGGAGGCATTTTTAGAAACCTTACAAAGGGCAAGGAAGGCAAATCCAGACAAGGGGGCTCCCATTTACAAAGCAGCTTTATCATACCAGAGCCTGGGAAGGCACTTGATCTAGATTATCTCCTCTCATCTTCACAGAATCCTGATAGGCGAGCAGTACTATCCTCATTGAGGCTGAAGCTAAAAGAAGGAAATAACTTGTACAAAGTCATAAAGCTAGAAAATAGCAGATTAAGATTTTCTGTCCCCAAACCCATGCATTTCAAACCACAGGGCTGATGGCCCATTGCGCAGTCTGGACTCTCCCTTGCACACCGCCATGGCCTTCAGTTTAGTGAATTGTGCAACTTCTATATGCCCTGGGGTTTGGGGGAGAGGTAGAGCCAGCGTCTTGCTCTTCCTTGTGCAGTTGGAGATTCCTTCCCACCAAGAGTCTCTGCAACCTACATCCATGTACCTGTGACTTAATTTGTTTTAGAGCACAGGCTGATGAGGCTGAGATCACCATGTGGTCTTCATAGTGATGTGCTCACTGATCAAATAGTTGAGTTCCTGAAAGTACTGAGCATCATGAACTAGGTGGACAAATACAGACTCAGCCCATTTTCACGGAGCTGACGAGTAGAGGGCAGACATTAATCAAGTAACACCTGAATGGGTATGTGATTTCAACTGGAAAGGACCTTGGGGATCATTGAAATCAACAGGTCAAACTGAGACCTAGAAATGCTAAGCAGTTTGCCCAAGACCATACGAAGTCAGACAATTAAGTTCTCAAACTCATCCTAGAAAAAGTGCTGCATCCCTCATTGCTGAGTATCACTGCGGTCACCTTTGAAGTCCTCCCCTTGGGAAGCTGTGCACTGACGCTGGCATCCAGTCCACCCTTCAGAGCAACTTGCCACTGTGCCAAGGTTATACCACCTTACTGAGTTTTTTGTGCAGTGCTGATGACCTAAGTATATGGTGGCAAGTTCTCAAATTGTCAGATTTTGGGTAAGTGACAGCTCTGATGGCCATTCCAGAAAAAGAGTTCCAAAATTGCTTTAAAGGGTGGACTAGGCGCTGGTGTCGGTGCATAGCTTCCCAAGGGGAGTGCTTTAAAGGTGACTGTAGTGATACTCAGCAATAAGGTATATAGCACTTTTTTTAGGATAAGTTCACGAAATTAATTGTCTGACCTTGTATAACAAGTTGGGGACTGAACAAGGACTAGAACTCAGAACTTCTGATTTCATTCGCAAAGTTTTCCCCACCATGTCACCCTCTGATCTGTTACGTACACATAGACTGCCCCCAACCCCAATCAGCCATATAAACATGTCGGCCCGTCAGTACGCTATCCCCATGCCTAAGAAAAACCAGACAGCACATCTCATAATGATAAACAGTATAGCGAGTGAACCACACCCCTGAGGATGGCATTTACCAAGCCCTGTTTGCAGAGTTACTTCAGAGCCCAAAGCAGAAACAGAAAGGCAAGGCTCCCATGCTATAGCAATACTGCCTAATAAGGGTGCTTACCAGTGTTTTAGTGTTTTGGACCCCAAATACTTTCTCATCTCCCAGGTTCAGCATTCATTCATTCACTCATTCATTCATTCATTCATTCATTCAACAAATATTGAGTACCCACGAGGTGCCAGGGACAGTTCTCAGAGCCGGGACACACCAGTGAAAAGAATGGACTGTCCCTTGCAAAGCACACATTCTAGCTGGGGAGAAAGATCGTAAACAAAATAAGTAAATAACACAGCATATTAGAAGGTGATAAATGCTACAGAGAAAAATAAATCAAGAAAGGAGGTAGGAAGTGCCAGAGGTAGGGATGCATTTTTCAGTAGGGCGTTTGGGAGAAAGTTCTCCCTGAGAAAGCGATGTCTGGGTCATCATTCTACACACTCACACTCACTCTCACTCATACTCAGCTTTGCAGTGTGATTTGAAGTCCCATAAGCCTTCCCTTACCTTTTTTCAGAAAAACAGAAGTTTCTCAGTAGCACATCCCAGAGCCATTCCTAGCTTTCCCTTTTTTCCTTTGAGCTCAAATGGTGGTTCTCAAACTTGAGTTACATCAGAATCACCTGGGGGGCTTGTTAAAACACAAATTTCTGGGCCCCACCCCCAGAGTATGCGATGTGGTAGGTCTGAAGTGGATCCACGAATTTGCATTTCCCCCAGATTCCCAGGTAATGTTGATTGAGGCTCCTTGTCCACAGACCACACTTTTGAGAGCCACTAGGTTGAGCTGTTAATAGCTGGAAAACCCCTGTCAAAATGAAACTATTACCTGAAACAAGATGCATGCATTCATTAGCATCCATGGACATTACCAAAATAGCTATCCCAAGAGTAGGATCCTTAAGAAATGTGACTCTTTTTGTTTGTTTGTTTGTTTGTTTAAACTGGAGTAAGTTTCAGAAGCCACAGCCCAAGAACTCGAGCATTGAGGAGTTAGAGCAAAGGCCAGATCCTGAAAAGGTGGCAACAACAGTATTTCATTGCTGTCTGTCAGTATTCTGCACTTTCATAGCATTTAATACTTTCACAAGCCCTTTTGCCCACTACTCACTTTTGACACAGGTAACCTGTTAAGGGGCAGAACAGGTGTCGTTATTACATCTTATAGATAAGATGAGACACAAAGAAGGTAGATGGCCTCCCTTGGGCATCAAGGATGAGAACCCCAATTCCCTTACACCTAGGCCAGTGTTCTTTCTCTTTTCACAGTCTCCATAACACTAGCTTTTTCCTAGGGCTTCTGCCCCTGGGCCATTAAAATCCAGGTCACATAGACACTCTTTGCCTTTTGCTCTGCTGAAAATCCCACTTACAGCAAGTAGATTATTCATGTGAGTGATTAACTGTAGCAAATACCAAGCCCTGCATGAGCTTTTCTGCCATAAACACATTTCTCCTCCTCTACTGCCAGGTATTGTTCAGAGAAAATGCTAACTCATTGTAATAGTAGCCTATGCTAGAGGTAATCATTATGAAAGCAAACCTGCTGGGGGAAAAGCACACCTAATACTTCCCAAAGGCAAATAGAAATGGCATTTTGATTATATGTACCATTGCTTCCGTTCCATTAGTAAAGATAATTGAAAGTTTTCTGTATCACTAAAGCACACAGCAAAATAAGAGTGGATTTTGTTAAATCTGATGGCTAGTGAATCACATTTTCAAGTATTTAAATAGACAAAATAAAGTCATGGATGTGAAAGATAACATCCTCCCTTCCAGACCTTGCTGTTCTCTGGTGGGTTATTTCCTCCCGTTCTACACTGATTCTTCATACTGAAAGGGTAAGAGCTCCCACTGAACCTCACAAATGTGACCTTTCTTCAGCTTCCATACTGTTTTTGACTATCTAGGAGCTTAAAATTTTAGAAATTTAATTTCTAAAACTGCCCTTATTTGTCTCTCAATCCATTGGTATTCTGATGTCTTCCCCTGGCACTGCCATGGGCACCACTTGGTTATTCAATAAGCATTTCTTGGGCTCTTAATGTATACCAGGCCCTGGAAAAGCCAGTGAACAGGCAACAAAAATGAGTTAGAAGTCATCCTGTCCTCAAAGAACATGGCATAGAATAGAATCACTCTGGAAACTACATAGAATCATCAACATTCAAGTATATTCTAGATTTAGATTATAAACCCATGTGAGCTTCTGCCCATTTTTGTTCTCTGTGCTCACTGCATGCTCAGATAAAGTTAACTGATGAGTTATTTTAGCTTTAACATGAAGGAAAGGAAATAGATCTGGGAGGAGCAGAGTGGGGTGAGGCAGGAGCTCTCCTCTGTAGTTCTGAGCACACATGGAGATCTGTGTCAGCAGCCCAAAGCATGGTAACAAGAGGGCTGTGGGATCTAACATCTGCTATAGATATTCCACATGTGGATTGTAACAAATTGAGTATGTGAGGGGCGTAAAGCTTGGGTGATTAGAAATTCCATATTGATAAAAGATCCAGTGTAAATATGGCTTTGCAGTTTTAAATTCCAAAGTGTGCTATAAAAATGACTTATTTCTTTTAAAAAATAGTTTATGCCCACTGCAACACAGGGACTGAACATATAAGAAAATCAATTGGGTTGGGAGAGATGGGGTGGGATGCAGGGAATTCAGTTATTTGGGTCAGTATTAGGGAATCCATGAGAAGAAGAGATGCACACCATAATTCAACAATGTGTGTGTGTGTGTGTGTGTGTGTGTGTGTGTGTGTGTGTGTGTGCATGTCTGTACTCAAATACATATGCACAGAAAGATGTAGAAGGCCAGTAAGAAGGATTTTATGAGGATGTGAGATCTTTAAGTAAATTCCAGATTCAAAAAGGAATACGGGTTTAGAAAACCAAAAGCACGGTCAGAAGATGAGGTTAAGATTGTAGTTCTGGTGACATAAGTGGCTGAAGGAACACCATTGACACACCTTCCTCCTGTTTATATTGGGCCACCTGAATCTGCAGCAGCTTTTGCTCCCTCAGCACCTGGAAAGAGCTGCTCAGGCTCTGACTTCACTCTGGTTTAGATCGGGCTCTGTGAGTAGCAGAATCCCAAGATAAAGACTCCAGGCAGCTGTGTGGCTAGATCTCAGATCTGTTCTTGAACCCTATTTCTGGTGGCTCTGCAATCTGACCCTGGAGGGAGTTTTTACAGCACAGGTGCTGTATCCAGACTTATCAATGACAATCAAGGGTGCTAATGGCATGGTAATATGGCCCGGCCTACATGGGTGGGTGTGGTCATGGATAGTGGTAGCCAGAGGGAGAATGCGAGAGTTCAGAAATAGCTGTGATGGGGAGCGGGTCTCTATGTATCTGCCTTTGAGTTTCTGAGATGCTGGATGAAGAGTGTTACTCTATTTGTAAGTCTATCCAGGAATTCTGTTGCCTATCCATGGTGATGTTTTAATGGGCCTTAGACCCAAGCACTGAGTGGAGTTTTTTTATATGGCTGGGCTGAGTTCTGCTGGGTGGTTGTTACGGCACACAATAGGGTAAAAAGAAGTACCAGGGTGTAGTTGATGTAGAAGCAAAGATTCAATTGCATTGGTGTGGCACTCTCACTCTGAAAGTGACCCATGTGTTTGGCACTCCAGGTGCTGCCCATGTTATCAACTAGATTCATGAGGACTTGCATGGATATCTCAGCCCTGAGAGGAGTCAGTTGGTGATAAAAATGATTAACTGGACATTAATAATTTGAATAGGAGACTTTATACTTCCCAGATTCTTCCTGCTTTCACATTTAGTCATGAAGATACTGACATCTTGCTTTATTTTTTGGTATTTCTGAAACTATCCAAAAAACAAATTTATTGGAAAGTCATAGATATAGGCCTCAAAGCCAGACCATCAAAAATGACACAAGTACTCTCTGTCCATCCGGCAAGGCCAGACAGGCAGGCTTAGAAATGGGATAGGTCATTTAAGAGGGAGGCCCTTGCAGGGTCCGATTGATTCATTGGTGTTGCAGAATAGAAGTGGTGACATTCCAGCTTAATGGCATTGCACAAGGTTGCTTATAGGGCCAGGCATTTGCATAGCTTAGGAGAGGCCATCAACCCAGCACATCTAGCTTCTGAGGAAAGAATGATTTAGAAATTAAAGTGAGAGGGTAATTAGCCCAATGACTCATGGTGTTACAAAGATGATTGCTTAGACTGTCACTACCTGTCACTTTTCCATTATTAGTCTGACCAGATGTACCACTTTAAATGGGATTGTACTGTTGTTTTGTGTTCCATTTAAGAGTATATCTGGTCAGCCTACATATTATGCCCTAGACCTTAAAGTTAGCTATTGTCAGAAATCTGGCTAACTGATTTCTCCTGGATTAAATGCCTTATAAAAGAACACATATGGAAGTCAGGGTAGCGGTGGGGTGCAAAGGGTTGAAATAGGATAGCATCAGTAGTTACATTGGACACCATTGCTCTCTTTAGCAAATGTTTGATATGAGGGAAGGAGTGTCAAGGGTGATACCCGAAGTTATGTAATGATTTGGGTTCTTGAGGGTCCCCTCAACTGTCAGAGACTATAGCAAAGGTTAATACATCCTCACAGATCAATTAGGGGGTCATTTGTCCAAAAAACAAGAGAATGGACATTGTTGATAACTAGTGGCTCTTAGTAATACTAGATATCCATCATGCCATTTATTCATTCAACAAATATTTATCAAATGTATACTGTGTGCCAGGCACTATGCTAGACCACAATAACTACAACTACAACAACAACAAAAATAGATAAGAATTTCGACCCTCATGGAGCTTACATCCTCGTGGGAATATAAACAAGTGAAATATATAAAATGCCAGCTAATGATACATGCCATAGAGGAAAATATAGCTGCAGGGATGGAATGATAGGACGACCTGAGTTCTGGTGACTTATGTAATCAGGAATACAGGGGATAATGAAATTAGTCCAAATGGTCTCCAGGTGAGAGCAGTAATGAGGCTATGTTAGAGATGAGGGTTCTGCTAGGAGCACACACAAGGTTTTAGAAATCTCTCTTTATTACCCCCTCTCCACTGCCACAAAAACATGAAGGCTCAGGGAGGAGTAGTCTTATCTAGGAACAGGCAGGAGCTCTTAGGTAAGATGTTATCTCACCCAGGCTTCAGGCCTCCATTGGATCCAAAAGAGTGCCCAGGAATGTGCCCCAGAAGTCAAGTGGGACCTCAGACTCCAACCTCCACTAAGAGACAAAGGCAGCCTTTCTTATATATTAGCTAGGTTAGAAGGACTGCATTCCATTCAAAGTGATGAGGACCTCATCTATGATCAAACATCCCTCAAAGTTCACAGGGTGAGATTCTTAAAAATAAATCAAGGCATAGTCCATATATAAAATGAATCTAAGAACAATAGTTCATGGAATACTATTCATAAATCTCTGGAAGCTCAAATGGGGCATTGCAGATTCTGAGGAGTATGATGTGGCATTTGTTTTATCCTTAATAGGTTTAAAATAATGAATTCCCTTGATTCCCAGCAGATTGCAGGGCCCCTCAAGTCTAAAGATTCAGCAGCAGCAGCAGGAAGAATAGTTTCCAACGATGCGTGGGGACAAACCCCAGTCACCAGTACAAGGGGCAGAGAAAGTACCAGTTCTCTTTATCACAAAGAGCGCAGGGCCTCAGGAGACCTAGGGAAGAGGTACATGAATTCACACTGGAGTCTTGGGCCCACGTAATACATATTGAACCCAGACAGCAGGAAAAATAGTCAGCCATGGTGTACATTATCTTCTCCATTTCCTCCTCCCAAACCCTAGTTAGGACCCATTAAACTTAGGAAGCGGACTTAGAAGTTAAGGAGAAGCTGGCTCTCTCCCCTCAGCTGCATTGGTATACGCTTAAAAGACAAGCTTTGAGATTGAAGCCAAATGAGAGAGTAGCTCAGAGCAGCGTGAGTGTGTGCGCATGCACACACACACACACTCACTCACACACTTTCATTCACTGGTAATTCACTGTGTTTCATCTAATGCTAAGCCTTATCTCTAGAGAGATACATTGCAAGACTAAGTCCCTGAGAGCTGTCTGCCAAAACTGTGTAGAAAAATTTGTTTCAAATGGTGTTCATAGCTCCTCCAGAAAAAGGCCTTCATTCCAGCGCAGGTCTTGGTCCAGGAGCCAAGCGGTGTAATGACCAACAAAATCACCTTCTCTGTGTGGCTGTGAGCAATCAAATGTGGCATTTGCTTATTTTCTATTTTCTTGGATCAACACATTTGCTCAGTAGAGGTGTCCTGACTATACCTGGTATGGGTCAACCATCTTTTGGCTTGTCCTGATAAAAATTTGGTTTTGAACATGGCTCTGACCTCATCTGTAGGATGTAAAAAATTTTGAACTTGCATGTAGCTGTAGATCATTAGTGTAACTTTATAAGATCCATGTCAAATCATGGGATTTGTCATTGCTACTGAGTGAGTTCCGTGAGGATGGGTTCATGTCTGCTTTTTTCACTTCTGTATTCCCACTGCCTATAGTAGTGCCAAGACACATAGGAGGTACCGTAAGTACAACTGTGCAGTATGCAGAGCAGGTGCAATCTCCTTAGTGTGCAGAAATACAGAGAGAAATACTCCCCAGTTTTAGTGCATCCAGTCTGGTAAGCAAGTGCCTTCACTGCACTACTGGGGAGTGGAAATGAGGCTTGCAGAACAATGTCATATTTAGCAAAAACAAGGAGCGTGCTGCTTGATTTTCAGATAATGCAAGAGTAGAAGACAGGTTTGGTACATGATCTCATAGGCAAAGTTGAAATCTGGGGTAGAGGGCCAGGATTGATAAACAAGAAAAGCAACTGAAAACTTAAAGCTCCAAGGCTAATCATCAAAGAAGCAAGTTTACAGGGGAAGCCCCACTGCATACCCAGGCGTGGGAAACTAGTGTCTGGTTTGGTCACTGACAATTCAAAGAAGTCTAATAAATGGAAACTTATCTAACAACACAGTTTTATCAAGTCCCCACCCCTGAGTTTTTAAATGTATCTATCACTTGACATCTGGGGTTCTGCAGATCATTTATAATTACAAGTGTCAAATGGGAGAATTAAAAAAGGAAAAGCACCACCCCAAGAAAGCAAAAGTCTCCCCCAATAAAACAATTGCTATGAAAAGTCAAATTTGAAAAATCTCGCATTTGGTTTGCTTCACTGAGTTGGTTGCCAATGAGGATGAAAGTTCCGAAGACAGTGTTGTTGAAAATGCACCTCTCCTCTCTGTCCTGGCCCACCCCCGTGCTCACGGTGCTCATTAAGCATTCCTGAAGCTCTGGGAAATAAGAATGTGAGAACTGATCATCTGTTGTGAGTCAGCCCAAGAGATGGTCACCAATGAGTTCTGATGCCAATTTCCTGATGGCAAGTAAAGCTGGCCTTGAGCTTCATTTTACTGAGCTTTAAGATATTTCCAAAAGTACACAAAAGAAATAGAAAATATGGCCCTTAAGTGAAAGAATTGCATAGTCCATTTGGGAGACAGAAAATGTAACTACTCAGACTTCACACTGTGTATGACAGGAGCAGCTATTGCATTAGCCTGAGAAGTCCAAAAGCTGTAATGATCTCTCCTCCCACTGTATCTCTACCCAATACCAAGATGAGTCATAGCAGGTAATGGCAGTAATCTTCGGGGTTTTTTTAAAAACTAATAGTAATAATTATGGTACCAGTAGAACAACAGCAATGATAAAATCCAGTAGTCTGTCCAAATCGCATTCAATTTGTATACGTCTGTAATTGTCTCAGACTGGCCCCATTATCTCTCGCTTCCTTTCTCATCTTTACCTTTCCTAGCACTCTCACAGTATTCCTGGACCCCAACCAGAACCCTTCCCTAAGACAATTTCATCCAGAATGCATATCTGTCAGGATAAGCTAGTTTATGCTAGGATAACAAAGAACTCTAAAAATATTGGTGGCTTTATACAATAAGAACTTATTTTTCAGGGAGTTCCCTGGTGGTGTAGTGGCTAGGCTTCAGCGCTCTCACCACTGCGGCCTGGGTTCGATCTCCGCTCAGATAACCAACCAGCCAAAAAAAAGAGAACTTACTTTTTGCTAACACCACATGTTCATTATGAGTTGACAGGGTCTCTGTTCATCATAGGGCATGAAAGGATTCTAGCTGATGGACTAGCATCTAAAGTTGCCAATTAGCGTCCCAGATGGAAAGATAATTTTGAAGGATCTTAACCCACAGTTAAATGATCCAGGCTGGAAATGACCCAACATCCATGGCCAGAACTAGTTACAGGACCTTACTCAACCAACAGCGACCAGAAAAACAATTGAGCTATGTGTCTAGAAGGCAGAGAGCTAGGAATATTTGGTTAACATCAGAATAACTATATTAGCAGTTAGCATTGTTATATTTGTGAATAACACTCTGGCTCTAACTCAGATTTTAAAATTTTTGTATCTGCTCAACCAGGTGTGTGTGTGTGTGTGTGAATTTAAAACATATACATTGAAGTAGCATTATTCATGTTTAACCTGTTTGCTTTCTCTTACTCCCACTGCCTAATTTCCACTAGGCCCTGTCCATGATGCTAGGCCCTACATGTACTGGGTCAGTGCTAATGTCAGTGTCTAGTCAGAATACAAAGATGGGAAGGCTTCTTATTCTTTTTGAAACATTATCCAGATTTAAGGAACCAATTTCTGAGAATACAATGTCCTGATGGGTCTAAAGGGATGTGTCTTAGGACTTCATTTATTACATTATTTATGTGATAACCTGTAGAGTCTCTATTGGCAGCTGACATCAGACTCTATGTAGTAGGTGCTGCACAGTAGGGATGTGAACTTAGCGCATTCTCGAGGGCAGAGTAACTGACTAATGTTGTTGGAAAGGGCATTTTACCTAAGCATAAGAACATGATCCGTGTGCCACTTGGCTCCTATTACAAGTAGTGCTGTATGATTGTATGGCCTTGTTCTGGAAATCTCGTGGTTACTCCTGATTTAGTAGCTTATGGTATCCCTGGAAAGCCAGGGCGAGCTCTATTGTAAACTACATTGAACTTTTCTGCAAACAGAGATATTGAACAAAGCAAACCAGGCAAAAACAGATAGCACTGCAGTGGGATGAAAGGCACCCTGGGTTAGTTAGGAAATTTGGTTTTGGTCTTAATTCAGCCATATTATCTTTGAAGAAAACATTTTAGTGAAATCATCTATATTCTGGTCACTTGGGGTTCAGAGCAGCTGTGGCCCTGGCGTTGCAGTCAGCTGAGCTTTCATAATTAGTTCTGTGGCATTCCCCTCACTCTCTTTGGTCACAGATATGGTTCTGGATCCAAGCTGCTTTTGAACTTACTCTTCTATCCTGATCAGAATAGGAAATCACAGAGATGAAAAAATTTTCAAAGTTCCCCTTTCTACCTTCCTAAGATCCTATCATCTATATCAGTTAGGATTCTAGAAGGCTTGGCTGCATATAAAAGCTCCAAATGACACTAGATTAAATAAGATAGAGGTTTATTTTACTCTCACATAGCAGACACCTGAAGATGAGCAGTCTAGGTTTGGTGGAGAAGACCCACAAACGCATCAGCAACCCTGGCTTCTTCTAACTGTTCCCCATCATTCATAGGGTTTGGTCTATTTTATCATCCAAGGTGGCAGGTGTTCTAGGGAGCAGCTTGGGCAAAAGGGAAGAAAAATCATCCCCCACACATTAGAGAGACAAGTTTTAACCAATACTGAAGCTTACATCTCACTGTCCAAAGCTTGATAATGTGGCTGCAAACGAACCCTGGGGATTGTAGCCTTTTACTAGGTAATAGTGTAAACACCATCACCACACAAAATAAGTCTTTATTAACAAGAAATCAAGACAGAATGACTTGGGAGTCACCTAGAAATCTTTGCCCTAGTATCTCTTACTATCAGAAAAATAACTAGTAGCAATCTACTATATATCTCCTTAATTAATTCCCTCCTCTGCATTTTGTCTTACACAGGAAAATACAGTATTTTGTACAGAAGAGTATTAGTATAGCTAAAGAATCTTTGAAACTCACAACTACTAATTCTTTCAGATATCGTAAGAGTACTGCATTTTCCCCTTAATATTGAAAAAATATTTTTAAACAGGTTAACTTTTTTAATTATTAGGAAGTTTCTCAAAATTAATGATGGCCCAATGAAAAGTCCAAAATTATAAGCTAGTAAAAGGCATTTTAAAATATGAAGGCTGTCTAGAAAAAAATTTAGCCATAAATGCCTCTGTTTTTCATATTACATGGCTGGATACATATTACATTTCTGGACAGCGCCATATACTCCAAAAGTACTTGAGAGAGTTTAATTAAAACACCAAGAAACATGTGAAATTTTAAAAGTAAACATATGAGAGTCCATATGAAAGGAGCAAGGGATGTAGAAGTTTCCAAAATGTCATGAAGCAGAATATAGCACTATCCATCTACATCAGCAAATTCAACTCAGCAATAATTAAAAACCATCTGTATGTCAGACATTTTTAAAAACAACATGGCTCTCTCAGATAGCATTCTGCTGGCAAGGTAGAAGAAGTTATTTGGACTTGGTGGCGGTAACGACATGGACAGGAGGGAGCTGCTTGTGGATGGGGTCATTCATGAGGCTGCACTTGACCTGGGCTTGAAGGTGGGGAGAGACTCCTGCGAGGTGAGAGGAGTGTGGTTTGGGAAAGAGAGGCAGAACTGCTTCCAGACCCAGAAAACATCGTAAATAAAAGCCAGGGAGTTGGGAAGGTACTGGGTGTGTTTGGGATTCAACACGCAAAGCTGTGACTGGATGGAGCACAGGGTCATCCGTCTTGGTAGCAGATGAGTTGGAAAGATTGAGAAATGGGGTCTGAGAGGCCTTAAAGTATATGCTCAGGGATTTGGACCTGGTTCTCCAGGCAGTAAAGGAGCAGGAGGAGAAGGAAGTTGCGTACTTTTACATTTGGTGACCTCTATTTTCTTATGAAGTCATAAGCAAGATTATTTACTGTTGACGAGAGTTTGTTAGCTTATAAAGAATATAAAGGGCTTAGGAAAGTGTAACATGACGGCGAATCAAAAAGGAATGAACGGGGGTAGTGAGTGACCTCCAAGTCCCCCCGGAGGTGTTAGAAGTGAATTAATATTTAGATCTTCTCACCACAAGAGCAAAAAGGCAAACATGTTAGGTTTTTGACAAGTCCAGTACCATAGTGCGTTTTTCTTAAGCTGCACTAATTAACAGTTCAAGATGTGCCTTCTCTCCACACTGCCTTCTTCCAGCACAGAGGGATGATTTTGAGTGACCTTGAAAATAATATAGGAAGCAAGGAGGATGACATTGAACAGCTGAGGAATGTGGAGATCGGGGGCAAGGAGGAAAGAGACAGGCCGACAGAGACAGGAGAAAGAAGTGGTATTTGTTACTCTCAGTTAAATAGTTAAAGAGAAATGTCACTGGGTAGTAGTCTGGAGTCAAAGGAGTAAGATAGGCGAGGGTTGTCTGGAGAGTATCCAGCCATGTAATATAAACAATAGAAGCACTGATGGCTGGATTTTTTCCAGACAGCCCTCATATGTGTTCAGTGTAGATAAACTGGCTGACATTTGGAATAAGTTTTTTGTTTTTTTTTTTTGTTTTTTTTTGCTTTTTGGTATGTGGGTAGCTCCCTGGCTGGGAATCGAACCCAGGCCTCAGCACTGACAGCGCCAACACCGAAGCCTTAAGCCACTACACCATCAGGGAACTCCCTGGAATAAGTTCTTAAAGTAATGTTGTATATTGTAGGGCACAGTGCACTAAAAGAAGAGAATTTTCTATAAGAAACTTTTAGCAAGAGAAACTTGCATGGAAACTAAAAGATGTTACCGTATATTTCTGTGTATAAGACAATACTTTTGTCTAAAATTGTTAGACCAAAAATTGGGGGTTGTCTTATACACGGGAGTAACTAACTGATCGATACTGATTTCTTAATGTTGGGTTAGAAAAGTAGGAGTCATCTGATACATGGGGGTGTCTTATACACAGAAAAATACGGTAACTCTGGGGCTAGAGGGAGACAGACTTTTCCTTGGTTTGTTTCAGAAGGGTAATATAATGTCAAAATGTCAATGATCTGTATGGAGATTTAAGTAGAAAACCTTTCAGAATGACAACTCCGTAGCAGAGCTAATAATGGTGGGCCCCCAAGGAGCGCCAAGCAGCGGGAGCAGCTGGCCAACACATTTGGCATTCACCACCGTGTGATCAGTGAAGGGCAAGCTGTGACGAGCTTAAGGATGCTTTTACATATTTTTCGTCTACCCAGTGCTCTTATTCATAGAGAAATAAAGAGGCCAAGAGAGACCTGGCAGCTCACTCAAGTTCCATCCACTTAGGGGCAAAGCGCAGACTCTTGACTCCTGGCCCAGCCCCCCCATTTCTACTATGATGTCGTGTTTTGTCCTAAGGGCTGGTGGAGTCCACCGTGAGAGAGCCACCAAGCCCTGTGCCCACCCTTACACCGGGGTGTGTCACTTCCAGAGAAAGAGGCAGCTGTGGTGGAGTGATCTGCAGCCTCCAGGTGAAAAGGAAGTACCCTAAAATGGTTTGAGAGCGTTTTAGGGGGAAATCCACTTACCAGGGCTATTAAAATGCAGTGCAAACTGCCATCCTGCATTTCAGCCTTCTGGGGACTCACATTTTCTTTCTTTCTAACGTGCATCGATCCTCTGAGGGAAATAGCCTACAAAGTTCCCAATCCTTTCCCAACTGAGAGTCAAAAGACTGGAAGCCAAACGCTGAATGCTGCTGTCCCATTAGAAAAGACGAGCATGGCAATAGTTCCATGAATAACTTTTCCACCAGCTCATCATCTATCTCAGGACCAGATGCACCCCTGCACTCCCCTAGCAGGCAGCATGCATTAGGACTCCCAGCGCAAAGCAAAATGAAACGGAATGCAAGTACTTTCTTGCCTTGGGGTTTAGTGAGTGCTGAATAAAGAAGGGAGTGTAGCCACTGGTGCTTTTATAGGAAAACCTGAAAGGAAGACACCAGACAAGGCTTACGTTTTCTAGATTCTTCTCAAAGGAAGTAGGGAGAAAACAGCAAGCTGATTTTAAAGCAAGCTGGTCCAACTCGTGGCCTGCGAGCGGCCCAGGACAGCTTTGAATGCAGCCCAACGCAAATTTGTAAGCTTTCTTAAAACATTACGAAAATTATGCATCGACCTTTTTTTTTTTTTTTATCTCATCAGCTATCATTAGTGATAGTGTATTTTATGTGGGACCCAAGACAATTCTTCCAGTGTGGCCCAGGGAAGCCAAAAGGTTGGACTTTTTGTTTTATTTTTTTATTTTTTTAATTTATTTTTATTGATAGACTTTTTGAGGTGACATCTGTTAGCAAGGATTACATAGGTTTCAGGCATACAGTTCCACAGTGCATTGTCACCTTGTTGTATAATAATTTCCCCACCTATTGGGACTTCTCTTTCCATCAGACGTTTTGTTTTAAAGAATCTGTCCTGTGGCCAGGCCACATGTCCTGGTTCATAGTTTGTTGGAGTTTTGTAGACGCACTTGGTAATATGGTTACCCTGTGTGTAAGGTGAGTGGCTAGTTGAGAGAATCTCTGAATCACATTTATATAATTTTAGAGCTAGAATGGACCTTGATGATCTTTTAGTTCATGCTTTTTTGTTTCTAGATGGAGGAATTGTGGCTTAGAAAAAGGGCATTTCTTGTCCAAGCCACATAGCTACTAAGTGACAGAACTGAAAGTCATATCTAGGACCCTTCCTTTTTAGTCTGAAAGTCTTAACATGGTATCTGTCTGTCCTGGTGCTATGGAGGTCAGCATTTTGGCAGGTCAAGGGCTGCTCAGTGGGCACCATTTAATAAAGTGCAGCCTTTCATGAAGCATTGATTTATATCCATCGCAGGTGACATTTAGATGTTCACAAGTCTATTTCCTAATGAAATGCCAGTCAAACCCCCACAGCAGAGCTTAGGACCCACATATGTCATAGTTGTATTACTCTACACTGATTATCACCTCTTTTGCAGTTTGGAGCAGTTTCTTAAAAACCGGACCCATTTGGTGAGTTCCTGGTCACAGGTTGTTCCGTGAGGGAATAGAGCTCGTTTCCTGTGTCTCAGTGCCATAAAATACAGTTTCTGGTGTCACAAGTGTTTTTGTTGTTTAATTGTCAGAATCTAGGAGGTCTTTGTGTGTGTGTTTTGTTTTAGAAAACCCTTGTGATTCTTGGAGTTTTTATAATGATACAGTTTTGTTTTTAAATTTCACATCAGCCACTGTAAATTCACTTAGTTGCAAGGTAAGAGCTCGCTGTAGCTAGCTAGCTCAAGAAGGCGAGTATCACCAGGATGGCTGAGGCAGATGGGATCTCCTAGGAATCCAGTACTGGCAGCCACAGTAGATCTGGGCTTGGTGGAACCTGGTTCTGTACGTTGATCCGAGATCCAGGATGATTGTCAGGACCCCACTTGAGGTTCTAGTTTCAGATCCTCTCCCCTCAGGAATACATACCTTTCCTTCACCTAATCTCTGCTTACTCCCAGTTCCTTCCTACCTGTGGCTTACCTGCGGCCCCGGACGGCCCTTCTGACCTTTACCCCCTGCAAAAAAACCCTTAGTGCCCTAGCTAACTGTCATTCTCTTGCCATTTCCTAGTTCCCATTCTTAAAAGATGGGATCTCATTGGCCCCACTCAATTTTTGCCCCAGGCCATGGCAGTTCAACAATCAGCATTTCATTCTTCAATTTCTCTTTCTGGCACAGGAAGGATAACTCTCTAAATATTGGGGTCTTTATGTTCCCTCTCTTTTGTCAGGGAGCCTGAGGTCAACCTTAGGCACTGGGAAGTTCGGTGACATTTGTGGCATGTGTGACACTGTGGCTTTATGCCTGGGGAATAAATAGTGAATTTTTTGCTGTAATTTTCAGTCTCTCTGATGTGTAGGGTGCCTTTCTTTTCTCAAACCTCATATTATGAGATTAAAAAAACAAACAAACAAAAAAACACCCACCTCACCACTGTTAGCAGCAGCCGTGTTGAAGTGTGGGAACGCACACAGAGGCACAGGGCTGTCCCTGAAGCCCAGAAAATGAGGGACCTGGGCTTCCTGCCCTCAGCCAGAAGAGAAGCTGCCCCCAGGCGGGGTTCCCAGGGCCTTCTGCCCAGAGGCTGTGGCAGCTGCTGGGCGCCCCCTGCGGTGGCCATGGATGTGCCATTAAATCTCTATTCAGCTTTCGCTCTTGAGGCAGGTGTGCAATCCAAGCTGAGACTGCCTGCCACGCCCCACCCTGATGTTGCTTCTCTGAGGGCCCAGGAATCTAGTAATCTTTAAGGGACCCCAACTTGCCATAAGGACAGCAGGTGTGTCCTCACTCCGTGAAAATCCTTTCTCAGCCCAAGTTCAGAACACAGCCCTGCCCACTCCTGACTTTATGTTTGAGAAGGCAGAGACCCAGCACAGGAGAGATTTTGTCTTAAAGTGTCCCTTCTGTCTTCCCGTAAGCAGGAGAAGCCACCAGAAAGACCAGGGAAAGGGAAGGCAGCTCAGCAGAGAGCTCTCATCAGCCACTAATTCCAGTTTTTAAAAAAATGTCCTGAGATATTTAAGACTTAATGCTATTTGCAAAAGAAGGAATCCATCATCCCAAATGTTCTTTTCATGGACAACTTAGTGCTCCCTTGTCAGAGTGCTTAGTGGCTGTAAGGCAGGGGTGCTTTGAAGCAGTGACTTCACCTGGACCCCAATATAAAAGAGGGGTGCTGTGGGGTGGGCGGTGAGTGTTGAAAACACGTGCCTCTGGGGACATGCCGAATCAGAATGTCTCCTTCACAGCCACCTTGCACCCTGATGACCCGGGAGCACGGGCCTAGAACCAAAAGCCCCCAGCCTGGGTCCTTCCTGGATAAGCAGAAAGCAGGCCGGGAGGGTGTTAGAAGGACCCCTTGAAGGAGGTAGGAGGCAAGTGGGGGAGAGGGGTACAAGGACAGCTTAGGAAGGTCTCATCAGGAGGGTGGAACTGTGAGGATGTGGAGCACATCCTTGCCCACATATGCTGAGGATGCGTCTGTGGGATTGGGGCAGGCACTGGAGATTGCACCCTGTGTTCTGGCTGTGAATCCAAAGAATGAGTGAATGAAGGAATGAAGGAAGGAGCAACTTGAGGTCAGGCTTAAAGGAGAGTTTCTCCCTTTAACTCTACCGCGGACGACCTAAGCAGTCTCTGACCTTCAGAAACCAAGTTGGTTTGAGGCTGACCAGGCCTTCCAGTGGGGGTGGTGAAAGCACAGAGAGGAGCCCCTCTGTGGACCCGGGGTGAGGGCACTTCGGAGCCCAGTGCATTGCCCGAAGCTGATGCCCCGGGAAACCGGGGAGGAGGGCCTGGGGATGTTTATGCCAGGCTCCCCGATTGTGATGCTGAGTATGGTGTGCCTTCCCCCAAGTGTTCAGCTCAAGCAGGGGCTCTCTTTTGTTCTGATTACCAAATATGTCCTCAGGTTGACGACCTCATTCCTCTCCCTAAGTGCTAAAAATGGGGGTACAGTTCCCCAGTTCTCTATAACTTGCTCGAGTACCACCTCAATTTCCGTCTGTCCCTCAGGATACAAACAAATCCACTCTCCACCGTCGCGCTGCCGCCCGGAGCCGAGCTGGAGCGGTGCAGTGCTCCTGGGGGCCACTGGGGGCGCCCTCCACCAAGGCCGCCCCTCACCGCCTTGGTTATTCTGTCCGGGACACGTTTCAAGTCCCGCTGGCCCTGTCTAGCTACTGAGCTCCTGATCACAGTGAAAGGGGCCTGGGCAGGAAAGAATCATAATATTTTGAGGTATGAAAGTAGGTTCTTTTTGCTGCTTTCTCTGAAACTCCCTGGATGGCTGCCCGTGACCCATATTTGGCATAGTTGATTTATATTTAAAGGAGAATAAAATTCCCATCCCTCCCCAGTTCATGGAGGGTCTGTGACCTTGACTTTGCATTCAGCCATATCTGTTAAATCTTATTCTAGTCCAGATGTTTCAGTCGGACTTACATTTTAACACTCTTCCATAATATGTAGCCCCAGCTCCTGCTGCTATCAGAAGAAAATCAAAATTGTCTAATTCTGCTGAACCCTCAGTGCTCACAGCCACTGAGCCACTCATCAGGACAGTGGGATAAGAGGGTACAGCAGGGAGCATTCCAGGTTCTAGAGACCATCCAGTTCACATTGTGCCTATAGTGAACAGTACTAGTACTGTATTGTGTGCTTAAAATTGTGTGGGGAGGATAGGTCTCATGTTAAGTGTTCTCACGACAGTTTGAAAAAGAGCTACGCATAATGGGTTGCAGGGGACTCGTGCCTGTCAGGGGGGTTGCGTGAGGTTCGTTTTCCATGATCTGGGTGCGGATTACACAGACGTGTTCAGTTTGAGAAAATTCGTTGAGTTGATACATACACTTCTCTGTATGTATATTATAAAGAATTTTAAAGTAAAATAAATAATCTGTCTCTCACTAATTCATGTACACTCAATGACTCAACCAATGACACCAAATAATAACAACAACAGCCACTAACTGGATATCATAATCTGTAATCTGTAATCAAAATAACTAGCACTTCCGTATTTTTGATGAGCAATAAAAGCTTAGACAGAGTATGTATTTTTAACATAGCTAGTCAGTGGTGGGACTTGGATTCAAACTCAGGGCTGCCAAGTTCAAGATCCAGACTACAAACCCCATCCTGTCCTCCAGTGAACTCCCAGCCTTCCTAATTCCCTCAGTCGCCTCCGACCCTGTTGCCACCACGACCAACTGAAACACAGGCTCTGGGTTAGAAATAGTGACATATTTTTCATAGGGAAAACAAAAAAAATTATAAAGAAAAATGGCGCACACACTTCTTTTGACTGGTTCTAAGCACAGAGCTTGGAGTGTGCCATTGCTGAACCAATGCCACAGAACAGGAGAAAACTGATAAAACTAAGAGGGCACCTAAACACGACCATTTAGTTGCTAAGCCAAATAGCCAAGAAACATTAAGTTTTGTAACATACACATATATGGAAGCCACCTAAAGTAAAGGACGTGTCCCTCTGACTGCTTGAGTATCAGAACAGGCAGGACAAAATTGGTTCCGGGCAGGGGGGACACCCGTTGTGGAGACCACTGCCAAAGAATCTATGAGACGTGAGATGTGGGGATAGAGAGCTGTACTTGACCTTCGACTGTGGGGAAGACAGAGTCTGGAGAGGAAGAGGAAAACTTTCAGTTGGGTGTCCCCTACTAACAGAAGTCCGGGGGCAGAAATGGCTGGGATGTATTCGGGCGCCATCGGGAATCCAGGCAGGGAAACTCTGTGGCCAGGTAGTGCGACTTAGAGTCGAGCAAGTGAACAGGGAGGATTACAAAAGGCTCTGGATACCTGGATGAGGCTGGTAGCATCTGGAGGGGCAACCGCAGCAGATTCAATGCAAATTCTGAAGTCTTCGTATTGTGATGAGGATGGAGCAGGGAGGAGTAGACCCTGAGGTGGGTGACAAGGGCCTGGATTGGCAGGAAGCTGTCCAGAAGGCACGAGGAAGCCTTTTACCAACCTTGCAGGGCTAAGGGACACATTAGGTATCAGGGACAGATCAGGCAGTTTCACATGAATTTGGCTGGACAGGTTTTGTCTGGGTGGGACCATCGAGCGGGGAGCGGGAAGGCAGAGGGGAAGGAAGAGGACTGACGTGCTGTGTGACCCTGGACTGACAACCAGGACACCTGGGCCCCGACACCAGCTCATTTTGTGATCACATCACTTAACCTGACCTGCAGGGTCTCTGCTTTCTCGTTTCTAAAATGAGGAATGTCATCTAGGCAATAGTTACTGAATGTCTATGTGCCAGCACTATGCACTCGTCTGGCTTGTGTTTCTCATGTGGGCAGGTCGTGTGCCCCAGCCAGGGCAGGGTTCACCCCGTCTGTCCCACCACCCCAAGCGTGGCAGTCCCTTTAGTAAATCCTAGCTTTTGCTGCCCTCTCGTGGCCGCTTAGCCCCACCACACCTGTGCTTTTGCCCTTGTGTCGGGATTGCTGAGCGGAATGGAAAGCTACAAGCTAAGCCGGAGCCGAATCGTAGGCCATGCGCACGGTCCGGGAAACAGGAAGTAAGCGGCGCGCGGAGGGGGCGTCTTGGTAAGCAGGCCAGAAGCTGGTGGGAAGACAGATACAGTGCCACGAACCAAACGTGAGCTAGGAGGTGGCGGTCAGTTCCCCAGCAAAACCATCCAATGGCCGCAGATAGAAGCAGAAAGTCCCACTGGGACTCCCCCAGTAAGTGGGTGAACCTGGACAAGTCAGGAGTGTGAGGTCACAGATGGAGGGCATCTTCACACTGCAGGGCAAGGGAGGATAAGCTCGGGCATACGGGGAGATCTGCACCTACTACAGGCAAAAGCTGAGCTATTAGCAAGGGTGCTGGACGGCGCTGGGAGCTCTCCGTCGCTGCTGTTCTGCTCCTCCTTGCTGGGCACGCTCTGGACCATCTTTCTGCGAATCTGGCATCTCCTACCATGAGGGTGGTGCCAGCACAGTTGGGGATGGCCTAGTAGTTACGGAGCTGAGCAGCCTGGCACAGGAAAGAGGCAGATGCTCCAGAATCCCACCGACTGATGGTTGAGCCGCAGTGAAGTTGGTATCCACTGTCACAGCCAAGGGAGGTGCCGAAGCTAATAGTATAAACAGCTCCTCGGAGTCTCGGCCTTGGCAGTATCCAGTGGAGCAGTCGAGTGCGGAGGTAATGGGAAGAGTTGGTCACTTTCTGAGGAACCCCACCCCTCACCCCTGGGCCAGCAGCCCGCATCTCCCCTGCCGTCACACTGGGGATGCTCTTACGATGTGTGTTCCCCAGCAGACAGCAAGCCTGGGAGCGGCGGGGGCTTCACGGCTGTCGGGTCCCCACCCTGTGCCCCGGGCCCAGCTCTGGCGGGCAGGTGAAGATGGAAGTGCATGGAGGAGATAACTGGATTCCTAAGACACGGAGCCCTGCCTGTGCGACGTGCTCTGCTCTGATCTGAGGACATTATTCCTCCTCCCTGAGCCTTACTTTGCTCATCTCTAAAATCAGGTGATAATAGTCACACCTTGACACTCGACTGCTTTGAAACTCATCGCTTTTGGTACTTGACGCATCTTGGCACGAGGATTTTGTCCCAGCAGTCACCATCTGTGCGGTACTCGTGGCACCTCCTGGAACCAATGAACGACGAGTACCGAGGAGCCACTGAACTAAGCTTACGAGATCCCCGAGGATCAGACATCGTCTGTAGATGAGTTTTATAAACGATAAAGGGCCATGCCCACGTGAACTGCTGTCTTATTCTGCTTGAAAATGAGGCATCGACTAGATGTTCAGTGGCATCTCTTGTGGCCTGTGAGAAAGCAACTGTGGGTGTTTGCTTTCTGAGTCAGAGCACTTAGCATGGGCTTCTCCTGAACGTGCATTCGTAATTCTCCTCCTCACTGCCCCACACCGGCTGCCGGCGGCTGGCTGGTCCCCTTGCGGACACAGGTCCCCTCTCGGGCACTCAGCGGCACACCCCCAAACTCCGTCCATGCCCTTGTCCCAATTCCAGGCCTGCACTCCGATTACCCGACAGTGATAGACCTGATCGGTGCGCCCTGATCAGCCACGGGGAAGTGTGGCCTATTTCCAGGGGTAATTTTGCCACGTTTCTGTGTGTGAGTGGATAGCTCAACCTCCACCCTGTCATCCCTGGGTGAACGTGTTAGCCGCCCAGATTTGGCAGATAGTTCCAAGAAACCCCTTCCCTGCCTGATGCCAGTCTGTTGTTCCTCTAGGAGGCCCGGGGTACGAAGAGGAGGGAACGTCACATCCTTGGCCCTACAAAGGGAAATTGGAGGCTAAATTGTACCCTAAATTAACCCTGGGCATGGGAATATCTGGCTGTTTTTCATTTTTTTCCAGTTCTCTAGTTTCCCTCAATATATGTGTCAGTGGAGATGCTTTGGAGATGGATTTCTATTCCCCAGACACACACTGTCAGTGCAGACAATGGGTGTTGGGTATGTGCCAAGTTACAATTACTAGGTAAACAATAGGTAACATTTACTGGGCATGTTACCTGTGTTAACTCATGTACCCCTTGCAGTAACTCTATACAGTAGGAATTTATATTATCTCTGTTTTACAGATAAGGAAAATGAGCCCAAGAGAGGCTAATGACCTTGTTCAAGGTTGTACAGATAGTAATGATGGAGACCGAGTCAAACCTAGCAGTCTGACTCCAGACCCAGTAACCCACAAAATGGGAAATGGTGACCCACACCCCTGAGGTTTGACACCATTTGGCATTTTTGCAAAATCCTCTCTGGTTTTTGGCCAGATTGCCCCTGAAGCTCAGCTTCTCAGTGTTGCACAACCCACACAGTGGACAATTGGCAGGAATGCCTGGGGGACAGCCCACAGCTTTTCTCTTTTTGTAATCTCCAGTTTCTCCCAGCCACTTCTACTCCCTCAGCTGCAGGTAACGTCAGGCTGTTCAGAGCCTGTACTGGGGCATGTGTTACAAGAAAGAGCCTTCCTGCTCAAGTACTTCGAACAGCAGTATGGACAGCCTGGGGCAAGCCCAGAGGATCCAGGAGATGCCTCTCCTTGGCAGAACACTGATCTCCAGATGAAGTCTTAATGTTGCAGATGCCCCAAATCACTGCCAGGCTGTTAATGCTCCCAGCCCCATCTCTGTTGACACGCTGTGCCTCCCCAAGGTGCTCTCTGAAGCCTGGGTGGGGAGTACAGAGATACTGAGGAGACAGAATTCGGTATCACTTTGCATTCCCCACCCCCCACCCCTGCCCTTAGTGGAGAGCGCTAACCAACATTTGATAAATCCTTGTTGAATGAACAAATGAAAAAACATTAATTTAAGCCACATCTGAAACCCTGTAACTTCCAGCCCTGGTGTTAATTCTGCCCAGGAGCAAGTCTAGTTCCTCCTCTGGGTGGGTCACGTCCACCTGTTGGGAGCAGACAGCGTGGTATCTGAGCTCTGCTCTCCTTCCTACCCTGTTCTCCATCTTTCTCTCTCATTTGGATAAATACATTGAAGCAGATGACACAGAGCTGGAAGCAATCACCACTCTGATTGATAAAAGAGTCAAGAATACTATATGCCTTAGCTAGAAAATTAAATTTAATGAAGATTAATAGAAACTTTTCTGAGTTAAAAACCTCGGGATGCCAAGTAGAGAAAGGGGAGGAGCTGGCTTGCGAATCACTACCATTGGGGTTTTAGTAAGCTACATGCCCAGGGGAAGCCAACAGCATGACTTAACTAAAACACTCTCAGACCCCACGGATAGAAGTCTAGGGTCTAGAATGGGAGTGAGTGCTTGAGTTGGTCTATGCAGATTACACCTAAAGGATTGGGTTTAATTCTGTGTGTCCCCTGTTAGGAAGGACAAGGATTTTTATTGAAGTTCATCCAGAAAAAAATATGATTAATATATTGGAAACCATACATTTGGGAGCCACTTGAAGAACACTTTAGAAAAGAGGAGACTTAAGGAATTCTTGATCTAGTCTTCACATATGTGAAGCTGTATGGAAAAAGGTTCACTTCTATATTACTCTGGAGGGCAGACTGCAAACCCTGCATGGAAATTCTGGAAACAAACAAACAACAACAACAAACGTAAAACCACAGCTCTGCACCAGCTTCATAAAGCAGAGAGCAGAAACCTTTGAAAGGGCCCGGCTTTGAGTAGTGTTGAGTAGAAGCTCGCTAAGGTCCCAGGTTTCTGTGATCTGGAACGTTCGCTGCCTCCCCCAGCTTCATGTCCTCTGCAGCTTTGTCATGCAGGGATTTGAAAGTCCTCTTCCCACAGCTACAGCGACCCACATGTGAGTACAGTAGGTGCAAGCGTGGACCTCGAGCCTTGTGACATTCTCGTAGATTAACGCAGTCATTAATCTAGTGGGGCTGAGTGGAAAGAGTTCTGAGAATTTGAAAACCGGCGTCTGGTCTTTGCTACCAATTGGCTTGCGGCCTTCAGTTTTACCTCTTAGGAGTTAAGAGGGTTGGATAATCTCTGACTTAACCCATTTACTTACCCATATACTCATTCATTCAACCCATGTTTATTGAGTATCTAACATCTTCTAGACACTGCCTTCCTTCAATAAGTCCCTTCCTCCTTTGGGGGTTCATTTTCCTCATCTGTAAAAGAAGGGATTGGGTTAGGTGAACCCCCAAGTCCCTTCCCCATCTGATAGGCCGTGAATCCACCTGACATTACCATCATCTCGGCCCACATATCATTGTTTTGGCTAAAAGGTTGCCACCTTTTTAGGCTTGGGTGAATGCTTTGCTGGAATCAAAAACCATTTTGTTGTTCATGCATTTCTCAAATCTGTCTACCTATTAACTTGTTTTTTTAAAGAAAATTAAGGGATTAACTTTAATTTGTATACAGTGGACTCTCAGCTAACCGGCACCCATGGGATTGGTAGACACCGGATAAATGTAAGGGGACTCTCTGTTAGCAGGAACTCAAGCAACCAGCAAAATCTCAACAACCGACACAAAAATGTGGCTGGTTGCTTGAGTTCCCATTAACAGAGATAGCAAAGGCATACCACGTTTAGAGAAATCAGAAAAACATAAACAGAATAAAAAAGGAAAAACCGAGAGCACAACCGATGCTAATTGTAGTAGTTAATACTGAATGCATGGTGGGCCACCATTTGAGACTTTGAACGTCTGAACATGCCTCTAGTGGACCCGCATCCTGCCTGACGGCTGGTCTAGGCAGAGGATTCTAGGTTAGAAATCCTTCTCAGAATTTTGAAGAAATTGCTGTGTTTTCTTTTATGTTCTCGTGTTGAAATCTGCTGTCATGACGGTTCTGTTTGTTGGATTTTAACTTTCTTTCCTCCTCTCTGAAACGCCTCTTTTCCTGCCAGCATGTCCTGATGCTGTGTTTCAGCATGGGTCTTCCTTCATTAATTGACACTGGCATGTGGGGACATTGTATCCATTTGGCAATTCACGCTCTTGGTCCCTGGACATTTTTCTTTGCATATTAGTCCTTTCCGTGCGGTCTGCCTACCACAGGGTGGATTGATTCTCTAGCTTACTTATGTTTTCTCTCATACTTGCTTCCTCAGTGTTCCTATTCTACTTTCTGAAATATTTCTTTGACTTCGTCTTCCCACCCATGTCTGACATGTTTCATTGCAACCGTGTCTTCTGTTTCTGAGAGCTCTTTTTCATTCTGTAATTTTCCCTCTTGATGTAGCTGCTTGTTCTTTTTGCGTGGACACCTCTCTTATCTCTCTGAGGATATTGTAGTGTTGTAGAAGTTCTGTTGTCCTGCCCGCATTTTGTTTCCTTTGAGTTCCTGGTCCTTTTAGTTAGCTTAGTTTGGTCTCTGTTGGATGCTTTTCTGAAAAGTCTGGCCATTCTTAGCCAAATCATACTCGTATTTATCAGTGAGGCAGCCAAAGAGCTGACTGGACGCCCTGTGAAACGAAAAGACTTCCCTGCTGGAAGGTTTCACTGTGTGGTGGGGGATCCGGCAGGAGCTCCATATGTCAGTATCTGCATATCTGTGTCCCTTTTTGGTTTTTGCAGTGAAAGATCCCCAGATCTGCCTAAAATGTTTCTATTTGGCTGCCAGTATTCTGGTGGCCATCTTTCTGGTCTGTAATAGACCTTCATTGAATTTCAGTTTTTTGGGAAAGGATGCTTTGGATAGAGAAGAAAGCTACGGGTCTGCTCCCTTTATACACTTCCAGTCCCTCCTTAGCCCCACCTGGCCCCCAGCCTCAGCGCCGCCTGGCGCTTTCACTCATGAGCCTTCTTGAGGGTTTTGCAGGGCTCGCTGCCAGGAACTCACATTCGCCTCCATTCTCCCAAGTCAGATGCCGCCCTTGCAGCTACTTCGTTATTTTTGTTTTTAATGTTGACTTTTCTTACCTACAGTTACCCCTTATTCCTTTTGTTGTTGTGAGTCCCCCCACCAACCTGTGCCATTGTTGTCAGGTGTAGGAACTAGATGAGATATAGCCAAATGATTAAAGGACAAGATGCATTTTTTGAAAGGGGGCTCAGAACATAACCTGTGGGATCCAGAGACACTGACAGGAATAGGTGGGCAGCCAATGAGAAGGACCTGTCAGGCATGGTAGCTAGCTCAGTTACACACCAGGCAGTAACTCCTGGCGTTCAGGGGGTATGACTCCATCACCTGCAACGTGCCAGGCCTCACTCTAACCTCAGGAGGTGTGGCCATGAGCAAGCTAAAGAACGTTTTCGGGCCCTTACATTCTGATGTGCTATATGACAAGAAATAAGTTAACAAATAAACATTATGATATGTTAATGATAAGGGCTCAAGAAATGAAAATAGAGTTGTGTGTTAGAACGTAAATACAGAAACTGCTCTGCTCATAGAATATTAACACTGGAATGGGACCCTGAAGTCCAGGTGCCTCATCTTAAGAATGAGGACGTGCAGGTATGGCACGGGGAAGGGATTTCCCCAAAATCACACGTGGGTAAACTTGCACGGCTCCAAGGCCTCTTGCTACCTGCTCCTGCATTCTTCCCACTGTCACCATGCAGTCCATGAGACCTGCGCTGACCACAGACCACATGCCACACCTCTCTGCAGTTCTGCCCTTCATTTCAGCACCATGGGAAACAACTCAACCAGGCAGCTCCTTCAGTTGCAGTCAGCAGCAGCCCGGCTCCAGAGACCAAAGATGCACGCCCGTCATCAGCTTTAGACTCTTAGTTGGGCCTGGCAGCTCCACGGGCTACCAACATGCAAACTGAAGACATGCCAGAGCCCCACAACGGTATTCCTCACATCGCTTCACACCTCTGTTTGAAAAATTCAGTTCCCGGTGAAAACAGCACAAAACTTGTGGAAAGGGGCCTGCTTTCTGGAGAGCACATCTGAGTTTTTTACATTAGTGCGGGGACAGAAGGCATTACGCTGAGGCGTCAGCAGCACCTTGGGGCTTTCCCGCAGCTTACATGGTGATTGATCCTGGAGCAGAACTGGGCACGAGCACCTTTCCCGGCCCCCCTTTGCCCCTCCAAGTATTACGTCTCCCTGGAATTGCAGGGGGTTTTCCCCATTACAGGTTGACTTGTCTTACAAGTTGTTATTGTTGATGGTATTGTTCATTTTATTATAAAATAACTTAGTATAAAAGGTGAGAAATACTGGGCAATACTGGAAATTAGACAGGGTGAGGGGGATTACCCAGAGTTCCCCAGCCAGCAAAGCCCGTCTAAAATGAACACTTTTGAAGAATTTCCTTGTTAGTTGTTAAGTTGTTGATGATGTTCTTTACATAGTTACATATGCAACTTTACATCTTGTCTTTTTTCTCTTTTACTTGATATGAGAGAAACAATTTATAAGCTGTTATAAAGCTTTATAAATATCTGATGGCTGTATAATTAAACATTCACTCAGTGGATGTATCATAATTGCTTAACCATTTCCCTTCCTGTTAGATTTTATTAGTTTTAGGGTTTGTTTGTTTGTTTGTTTGTTTTGTGTTAAGGCTGTTAAGTTTTTGTCATTAAAAAAACAAACAAAAACAAACAAAAATGCTGTTATGAAATGCTTAAAGCCATGTAAGTCCAGCTGCGTGTCACCCGGATGCTACTTCTCATCTTTCGTGATTGGAATGGAATCATACATACTCTGCTCGGAGACAGTTCGTGCTCAGGGATGTTACCTAATGAAATTAATCTCTGACAGTGGGATTCCGGGCCCGGGCAGCAGGTGCAGAGGGAGAAAAGGACAGCTTTGAACAGGAGGAGTTGGCAGGCTTTCTCAGAGCCCTTTAAGCTACACCAAGCAGACACCCTCCGCCTTTGCATTTTTCCAGGGCCGGCTCTGGCCTCCCATGTGGACATCCATGTGTGTTAACTCTGTGCCTTGAGCTGGCTCAGTGTTGTGGAGGAATTAGATCCAGAGAGTCAGAGGGCAGGCAGCCAGGAGAGGAGGAGGAGGTCTGACGTATCTGATGGGCGAAGCAGCGCCAGAAACTGATGCTCACAGTTATCAGCGGGCTCGGAGGCAGGTCCTGTGGGCAGTGATCAGACTCATGGAAAAGGGGGGCTCCATCAGATGCAAGGCGACACAGAATAAAAAGGCAGGAGTGAATCCTGGTTTTTCACAAAGGGATCTGGGGTCCCACTATCCCCTTGTTTTTATAGGAAAAGCTGTGCAGACTTGGGAGCCCTTTGAAGGTGTGTGTGGCACCTTCCCTAGATAGCTGTGGAGCCAGTTCTTTTAGTTGGCTTGAGTTAGGGCAAGATTCCATTAAGATTATAAAAAAGGGAAAATAATGGTTCCTTTACATAATAATTTACATGCCTGTATTCCCAGATAATGTGCCATCAAAACTGATTACTCTTTTCCATATCTTCTCTACTCCTAACTCAAATTTAAATAAAATTAATACCTCTAGAATTTATTTTTAACAGTTAGAGAGCTAACTCTGCTCAAGGTACTGTCCTAAGTGCTTTGTAAGCATTATCTCATCTCAACTTCATAGCAACCTCTGAAGCTGATACTGTAAGTAATCCCCATTCTACGGATGAGGAAACCAAGACTAACACGTTAAGCAACCTGCCCTGCTGGTCACCCAGCCAGGGAAGGGCTCCGGAGTCCAAGCCCTTAACCACTTGGTTTTGCTGCCTTGGGAGAATCAGGTGGTGGCAGAGGCGGAAGCTGAGGCCCTGAACTGACGACAGTAGACTGCTGGGTGGGGACTGTCCCGCACTCTGAATCTCACTGAAAAATCCACAGGGAATAATCATGGTTTCTTCCCCTCTGACATGCAGAAGCTCTTAGGGTTAATCCAGCTCACACTGTACAAGAAGAAGGTTCAAGTTAATCTTCAAGTGTTGTGGAAAGACTGCACCTGTGCTCCTGTCGGAAAGACCAAGCAGCACTTGGAGCCCTTGCAAGTTCAGGTTGTTTATTTCACACTGTGAGCTCAGAGGAGCTGTTTCCCAAGTCTGAGCCCCAAACAAAGGGAGGGTGGGGAAATTTATAGCATAGCATTTCCATAATAACCGCAGTTTCTTGCACGTGGGCTGGGGTTGGCGGGGACAGGGGCTCAGGGAGAAGAAGAACCAGGAAGTGACTCTGACGAGGGTGGGCAGTGTAGTGTCCCAGACGAGGCTGTCGGCCATGTTGGGAGGCAGTATTTCTCTACACAAGTAGTAACCAAGCAAAAATGGATCTAAGTGAAAGTCTCCTCTTCATCACATGAGGGCAGCAGTATAGGCTGGAAAGAAAGCACACGGCTACACTGAGGAGCAGGAAGCAAGTAAAGACACAAAGAAGAGCTTCTGTCCCTTAGGAAGCCCAACGGAGGGTAGAGGACAAAGTCCACTTAGGGTTTGGGAAGCAGGGGATCAGGATCCCAGGGGAAAGGCCAGGACCCAAAAAGGAGAAAGACTGGGAAAGTTAGGGGAAAGAATCTGATGGGGACTCAGCAGCAAGCTATCAGAGAAAACCCAAGTAGCACTTAGCATCCAAAAGGCTTAGCAGGCCTTGGGCAAGGTCCTAAGGAGCTTGGCAAAGAAAAGGTCTTAGAAGTTCCCAGGAATGGGCTAAGTCAAAGACTCAGCAGTGTCAATGCAAAAACACCCAGCTTTAAGGGAAAGCTTATAAGATTAAGAAAATGCTCCAGAAAATGGCGGTTTTGCAATTTATTTTATAAATTAAAATCAAAGGAGGGTTACGTGAGATTCATTGGTGGTAGATTAAGGGTGGGAGAAAGGAAAGCGGGGAAATCTCTGGGACTGGATAAAAAATAAATTGGAGAGACATGTACTTCTTTTACATTGGTGGGTAGTAGTTAGAGTTAGTATTTTATAGCACATAGATATGGTAATCAGGGGCCAAGCACCATGACAATGACAGATTCTGTTGTTTGCTGCTCTGATGTAGTGGGTTGTGCAAGGTGGGGTGGGAGGGTGGGGGTGTCTGGAAAAAGGGATGCAAAATGACAAGACAGGCTCACTTAAAGATTCACCTTTGTTAAGGAAGCTACAGGCTAAAAATGTGACTTTCTGCCACATCCCACGTTAGTGAGAAATTTTTTATGTTCAGGGCATCCTATGTGACTATTTTTAGTCTCTGAGTATATGGAGCCCACTGTAGGCCTTCCCTGAGCTTGTCAGGTTTAACTTGTGGCCCCTTTTCCATCCTCAGTTTCCCCTTTTAGTCTTAAATGAATCCGAAGGATGCATTGATGAGGAACCTTTTGATTGGATAGTGCTGGTCCCAAGGCACTAGGAAGGCTCATTCCTAGGAAGTCTTAGTGTCAGTGTTTGTCTTGCTGAAATGTTGGACCATTGTGGGTGGGGCAAGACCTTAACCTTAGATGGCAGTCAAGGACAATTTTTTTTTTAAAGGGAAGGTGAGCAAATGGGAGGCAATCAGATCCTATATGTCGTCATTATTCAAGCATATACTCTGGATTATTTGTAATCTTTGTGCTATCATAATCTAAGTTTTTTCTCTGCTTGTCTTATGTTTTGTTTTTTGGTGTGTGTGTGTGTGTGTGTGTGTGTGTGTGTGTGTGTGTGTGTGTGTATGTGTTTGGCCAGATGAATTAAGATTCTCTATTATTTCATGGTCTAGAAGCTCTCTTTTTTCTTCTGGCAATTAGATTTCATGGGGAAGATTAAGTTTAATTTCCCAATACACTGGATTTTCAGTATCAATATTATCATAGGTTTTATTAAGGTTAATTTGCCTATAATTTCAGTATTACACCATATTCCCGTAGCATTTACTGTAAACCTGGTGTCATTATAATAGAAATCAGTTAGTTGACAAAAGAATTTTCTAACCTTTCCCAGTAAAAATATTGAGTTCCCATATACCATGTATTATTATTTGTTGGGGTTGATACAATAGGCCAGAATTGGGTGAATTCAGAATTCCACATAGACTGGGGACATGACCATTCGTCTTTTCAATTTTCTCAATCAGATAATGAGATGGGTTCCCAATTTTTATTATTATTTAATCTGGCCCATCTACTTTCCATTGGAAGTATTCTAGTGTTATTAAGAATGGTCCCTGTACCAGTCAGTTAAACTGCTGAAAATCTTAATTTAGGATTTGATCGAGGTGCTTGGGTTTTTAAGATATAACGTCGTGGACCACATTTTCCATCTAAAATTTTCCAAAGTCCAGGGGGATCATAGGCATTCCATAGTGTCTGGCCTGGGCTTCTGTACCCATCATAGTTGGCCATTGTTTCATAGCTACTTTAGATTCCATCTGAATTAGCATAGATAATAGGCCTTGTTGAGTCAGGGAACATGCACATTCCCATTGCTGGTGCTGATTTGTGCATGAGATGTCATAGTTTGTTCTATCCATTTAGCTAGGGCCTCATTATCTTTCCGTGCTGCTTCCTATCCTTTTCCTTCTTCTCAAAGTAACATTCCCTCATATGACCTATTTTAGGTAGAGTCCTTTTCTAATGAATGATGTTCTTCATTAATTGCAAAGTCAGCTTGTCCTGGAATACCATGGCCAGCTCCCAATCCTCCAAGTATTTCCTTTCTACTTCTTATGGAAGACCAGTGTTGTTGGATCTACCAGGAATGTCGCTGCCATTGGATGCCTATGACCCGGGAGCAATTGGAGTACATTGAATGGACCCCAAAATGTTGAATCTCCCAAGCTATAGTTAAGTGAGCAGTGGTGACCACAAAATAAGCTAGAGTTTGAGTATTCCATAAGGTTTCCCATAAGTGTCCAGGACACGAGGCGGTTGGGGTAGTTACAGACATATCTACCAACCAGGTAATCGTAATAATTTCTGAAATGGGAACCACTTTATGTTTTTTTCCTGTTTAATGGGCATCTAGCCACAAAAGCATGACTGGTGGTTTTGAGGACAAAATATACTATGACAGATAGGGCAGCCTGCTGTAAGCCTTTTCCCATCATACCCAGGTATTTTTCTTAATTTCTTCTCATCCTTTTCTATAGTGATACAATACTCATTTAAATTAGATCCATATATAATTCTACCAGGGGAATTATCAGGGAGGGGTTCTTGAAAGTACTTGCTCAGAATGGTCTGTTATAATAATATGCCCAGAAAAAAAATATGCTGAAGTTCAGATTATGAAATAGTAGGAGAGGACCACTGCATGGCTAACAAGGTGTCAGCCTTATTATCGTAACTGATCATTGACTAGAATGCCATTGTCTAGTCAATGGGAAAGATCAGCAGGTACTGACATTTTTCATATCCAGTAAGGGAGGGGATCTGGGGAGACAGGTAATACTTCCATTAGGAAACCATAGGAAGAAAAACAATGCAAGAATCACTTGATATATCTTCACAATTAAGTGATACAAGAGTAAGGTTTGAGAAAAATTCAAAGAACAAATTTAACTATTATTAGCAGTCACAAAAAAGAAAAAATTTTAAGGGTCCCTGAGTCCAACATCAACTTATGGGCATACAGGCCTTACAGATGTTTTGGGATAGCTCTCTGCCTTTGATGTCAGTGGCTTCGGGTCCTTGAGGAGTCTTTGATGTCCACTGTAGATGGAGGTGAGTAGCAGAGTCAGGAATAGATAGATGTCCATTCACTCTTAGGCACCTTTTTAAAATGAGAAATGTGAATCCATGCGTTAACTCCTTTAAGTTTGACTGTGCATGGGTGAGTTAACACTTGATAAGGTCTCTCTCAACAAGGTTGGAGACAATCTTTCATTTGATGTCTTTTCCAATAGAGCAAATTTCCAGGTTGTAAGCCATGGTCTTTGAAGTCTTCCTCTCCTAGGAGCGCTCTGTGAAATGAATCAGTTACTAATTTATCAATCTTTTTAAGTTAATAAATCCTTAACAATAATGTAGAATGTCTCGCTTTAGTACAGTTGGTTCGTATGCCCCGTCATCCAAATGCATAGGGCGAACAGTGACTGTTTCCTAAGGAGAAAGACCAAAAGGAGTAGATCTCAGGTTGAAGAGCACGATAGAGAGAGCCTTTGGCCAGGGGAGAATAAAAGCTTCTGAAATTTTGATTGCACCATTGTTTCATTCCACCAATCCAGAGGACTGGGGGTGATAAGCACAATAAAAATGCTGTAGAATAGGCAAAATATTACAAATAGATTGCATTATTTGCCCAGTGAAGTGAGTACCCCAGTCACTGTGTAACTCAGAGGGAATTCCCCATTGGGAATTATTTTTTCCAAGATCACTTTACCTACTGTTAAGGCTGTTCTCCTGCAGGGGAATGTCTCAAGCCAGTGAGAAAACATACAGATCATAACTCATATATATTTGTATCCTTGAGATACTGGAATTTGGATAAAATCCAATTGCCACATCTCAAATGGACCTAAAAGCAGTGGGGAATGTCCCTGGGACCCATGGAGTGGTTTTCCTAGGTTATATTTTGGACAGTTAGAACATCTGCTATACACTTTATGAGCTACAATGGAGGAAGGTTTCCAGTAATAATGCTTACTCCATAAAATCATCTTTTCATGCACATGTTAGCTCATGCACATGTTGAAGTATAAGCAGTTGAGCCCCTGTAGATAAGATTGTTTTTTGATTGGGTCCAAGTCAAATCTGTTTGCCTAGGTCAAAGTTTCCCCCCTTCTGTTGCCATATCCTCTGTTCTTCTGTGCCTGTCCCTTGGGGCTGTAAAAGGAAGTCTTTCATTGATTTAATAGGGAAGAAGGAGCATTCTTGGGTCTGTGTAATATGACTATTCAATGCTGCCTATTTAGCTGCAGCACCAGCTAAATTATTTCCTTTTGGTTTTTGATTGGGTCCAAGTCAAATCTGTTTGCCTAGGTCAAAGTTTCCCCCCTTCTGTTGTCATATCCTCTGCTCTTCTGTGCCTGTCCCTTGGGGCTGTAAAAGGAAGTCTTTCATTGATTTAATAAGGAAAAAGGAGCATTCTTGGGTCTGTGTAATATAACTATTCAATGCTGCCTGTTTAGCTGCAGCGCCAGCTAAATTATTTCCTTTTGCTTCCATGGTGGTGGCTTTAGAATGTCCTAAACTTTTGGTAATTGCCAATTGTCTCAGTTGTTGTTCGGCATCTAAAACAATTCTGCAACCTGTTTTTCATTCTTTATGGATTGCCCTAAGGAAGTTAAGAAGTCTTGCTGCTTCCATGACATTCCAAAGTTATGAGCTACCCCAAAGGCATAGTGACTATCATTGTAAACATTGGCTATTTGATCTTTGGCCAATTGACAACCTTAACTCGGCTTGCTGGGCAGATCTTATTTCAGGCAAATAAGAACTTTCCATTATTTCCACCATGAAAATCAATGCATGTCCAGCTTGGTAATATCTCTGTCCATCTTTCAAATGAGAACTGTCTGTAAACCAATTTAAGTTAGCAGTATATCAATAGGAGTTTCCTGTAAATCATTCCTAGGAATAAGAAGGTAGTCAGAAAGCAAAACACAATTATGGGTGTCTTCATCCTATACAGAGGGTAATAAAGTTGCTTGGTTATGACTGATACATCGAGTTAAAGTAATATTAGGCTCAGAAAGCAAGAGTATTTCATAAGAAGCCAGTTGACTGACAGAGACGTGTTTAGTGTGGTAAGGGTTCAGTAAGGATTCAACAGAATGAGGAGCACAAAGAGTGAAGGAGGACCCATCACTGTCTCTTCTGTTTGTTTGCGTAGTATAGCTGTAGCAGAGGTGGCCCTCATGCAAAGAGGGATCTCTTTCCTACTGAATCTGATTGCTGACTGTAATATCCTATAGGTCTATGATGATCTCCATGTTTCTGAGTGAGAACTCCTAAAGCATTTTCTTTGCTTTCATGTCTCAGAGTAGGGGCTTTAAACCATTTTTCCTTTAGAGCTTTTTATAGCTTGTTTCCTGTCTGCATTCCCGTAAATTGGATCAGATTGGTCTGATTTTAACAATGCATATAGAAGCTGGACCATTAATGAAAAATTTGGAATCCAGTTGCAACAGTACCCAGTCAGACCCAGGAATCCTCTAAGCTGTTGTTTGTTTTCGCAACGGGGAAGATGGGATTCCTCTGAGGCTTTCAGGGTTAATCAGTAACCCATCATTAGAGCTGACCAAGGTGTTGTACCTGGGGCGAAACTGAAGCCTTTCCTTTGAGACCCTATGTCCTTTAGAGCTAGCTGTAGGTAAATTGTGTCCTTTTGTGAGTCTGCTAGTGTCCTAGAGCAGAGAAGTAAGTCATCCACATAGTGAGTTAGAGTGGAATCTCTGGGAAAATCAACATCAATAAAATCAACCTTTAACATCTGAGAGAAGTAGGACTCTCCATATACCCTTGGGGCATCACAGTCCAAGGAAACGGACAATCTTCTTAGGTAAAGGCAAGGAGATACTGACTGTCCTTTTCTACAGGCAGGAATGCTGCAAAAGGCACTACATAAAATCTATTCCTGAAAATTATTGGCTGTCCACAGGAATGACTGCTAATAGGGTATATGGGTTTGGAACTACAGGATATCTGGGAATAACGATTTTAGTTACTGCTCTGAGACCCTGTATAGATCTCCATCCTTTTCCATTCAGTTTCTTTACTGGAAGGATAGGAGAATTACAGGGGCTTGTACAGGAATTATAAGTCCTCTGTTTAAATATTCTTGTATAATGGCTTTAATTCCAGCTATTGTACAGGTCACAAAGGATCTTGGCAAATATTAGGTAGAGGCAAAGTACCATCTATAGTTATTTTAGTAGAAGTGACTCACTTAATCTTATAGTATCTGTACTATAAGTTGCACTGGAATATCCTGAGACAATCATTCAGTCTCATTACTTTCCCAATCCGTTCAGTATTTGAATCATTTAGTTCTAAATGCATTTCGCCCTTCTGGGAAAAGAATATGTAGTTTCATGGGTTTCAAGAAAATCTCTCCCTATCAGGTGAATTGGGGCCGATTTGACTAGTAAAATTATATGTTGCCCCATAACATTCCCTAACTGGAAAGAAACAGGTTCTGATTTAAAAGCAGACATTGGTGATTAGATACCCCTACCATTCGTACAGAAGCTTTACTTCGGGAGAGAGGGGTAGGGTTAAGGACAGATAAAGTAGCCCCAGCGTCTCCCAGGGCTGTGGTAACTTTCCCTTTTATAGTAATTTCAGTTTCTCCTCAAATATTGGTAAGGAGAAGGGGAAATACCCTCTCCTAGTCCCCGGAGCAGCCCTATGCTTGTTCTTGTTTCTTTTCTTTTTTGAAATCCTATTTCAGTTTCTACAACCCTTCTTAAAGCGGTCCGTGTGGCCTGGCTTTTTACAGTACAAATAGACCCCTCTCTTCCCTTGTCTAAGAGACCGTCAGGAGGTCTGACCTGCTTGCTTAATTGCTGGAGCTGTACGTTCATAATTTTGGCAGCTTAATCTTTTTCTCTCTCTTGAATAGTTTTAGATAGTTGGTCAGCCATGATGGTCATCATCATAACGTGTGGTTGGCCAGTTTAATTTATACTGTTCCATCAGAGTTACAAGCTCTTTATCTAATCCTTCCAAAAATGCCAAATTTAGTAAAGGATCACTCGGATGATCTGTCCGAGACAGACCTGAGTATTGCTTGAAAGGTTTTTCAGAACATTCACAGAAACTAAGCACTGGTTGGTCAGGCTTTCTTTTACGTCGCTGGACCTTGGGCCGGTGTGTTTCCCGGGGAACCTCTCAGGTCCGGCTTGGGAGGGCCTCCGGGCTAACTCCTGCATTTCCCTGCCTGGCTCACGGATTCAGAAGGTCCTCTACGGGAGCTTCCCAGGGAAACTTATTCAGCCATTCTGTCGCTTTGCCCTCAGAAACCAGTAAGTGCACTCATTGGACTAGATCCGAATAGCCAGGATCATCTAACAGTCAGATCACATTCCTGTGCAAACCCGTAAGGGTTCTGGAAATGACCAGGGAAATCTCTAGATTCCTTAATTCTGTTCTCGTCCAAGGAACATACACAATTGCTGGTTCCCCTCTGCCTGAGACTGGCTTCTTCCTGAAGGGAGCTGCCAGAATTCCTGGTTTTCCTGGTCTATCTTGGTCTGGATGTCTATTCTCTATTTCCCCTGGGTCAGTGGAGAGTGGTGGTAGAAGAGATATAGAGGAGAGAGAAGGAGGAAGGGGAAGAGAGGGGAAAGGTAAGTCGGGACAGGGAGCTCAGAAAGCAAAGGACACAGTGGAGCAGCTGGAGGCGGGGTGGGAAGGGGCACGGCCTTTCCCAGCTTCAGAAGCCTTCCTTAGTTCCGAGACAGTTTCCAAAATTTTCTTATTCACTTCCTGTAAAGAAAGGAATTTATCTGGTTTCCACCTAGATGCTTCTAATTTCAAATCAAGATAAACTTCCCATTCATTTATTTTAACTTTAGAGCCAGCTTTTTCCAATGGAGTATGCACACACACACACACACAAAATCAATTTGGGTGGGTCAAATTTAGCTTTTCAAGCTGATACATATTTTTGTTAAATTTTCCCATGTCTGTAGGTACCTGCAGTACCTGGTATCGGTTCTGTAAGAATTGTAAATGTAGTCTGCAGGAGTATTAACGGAGGGGGGGGGGGCTGGGGTTCTTGGGGTTTATTGACCTTAGAGGTGCTATTTCCCGTGTTAGCTACAGTTTCCTTGAGATGTCTGCAGAGTCTGAACAAATTTCTAGGGATACTGTGGGGTGGGTTGAAGTGTGCCGCTTTGGGGTTGAGCTCCAAGGGACTGTCAGCTCCTGAGTCGCTTCAACCCTCTTGTAGGTCTCAGTTTCCCTCCCTGGCCATCTTATACAACCGTGAGGACTTGGAGGGCTAGGTTAACCAGTCTTTATGGGCACATCCCCGGAGGAGTCAGTTATTTAATTACGGTTGCTTGGAATTCCCTGTGGGACCACTGCATGTTTTGAGGCTTTACACTCAAACACCTCCACACAGATTCTTAGTCACCTAAGAATATCTGAAATTCGAGCTGGAGGGAGTAAATACCCCTTATCTTGAAAGCTGAACAAGTTCAGGCTCTCATTTATTCAGCAAAAGTTTGTTCAGACTCACAGTAAGCAATTACAATTGAAACACCAAAATTACAACCAGCTGCCCGTTTTAACGCCTCTCCTTTAGTACCACCTGGAGGATTTTCTAATAATAGCTCCAATAAAATCAGATCCTCTACCACAAGTGAAGGGAAGGTCCTGGATTCCAAGAGATACCTCACCCAAGTTCACCTGATGTGAAGCGAGAGGCTGGTGGGGCTCAGAGGGCCCCGGATGGTACCTGGCACCAGGTCCGGGTCTGCAGGGTGGTCCTGGGTAGGCTTCTTTGGAATCCTGCCAACTACACCAAGTAATGTCCATGAGAAAACATCGAGCTTTAAGAGAAAGTTTATAAGAGTTTATTTGAGCCAAACTGATGACAATTACCTGGAAGCAAAATCTCAACTGATTGAGAAAAAGCTCCAGAAAATGGCAATTTTGTAACTTATCTTATAAATTAAAATCAATGAGATGGTAGATTAAGGAGTGGGAGAAAGCAAAGTGGGGAAATCTCTAGGACTGGATAAAGAGTAAATTGGAGAGAAAGATTCCATATTTTGCCGTGTATAATTCGCACTTTTTTGCCCAAATTTGAGGGAAAATAAGGATGTACATTGTACATGGGTAATATTAATTCTGTGTCTATATAAATGTTTCTAATTCTTTTATTTATACTTATGAGTTAAAAGTGTTGCATAAAATTTCTTGTACCACAATATGTTAAAAAAATAAATCCTAAAATTTCTTTATAATACAAAAAACAAGTACCTAAATATAAAAGCACGTACCTAAATATAAACAAATAAAAATTTGAATTAAAATATTAAAACAAATGATTTTTTTCCCTGAAAGTTTCAGCCAAAAATGTGGGCACGTGTTATGCATGGGAGAGCATTACATATGGTACTTCTCTTACATTGGTTGGTACAGGATCGTTAATAGCACTTTACAGCACACAGATGCAGTGATCAGGAGACAAGTACCATGACGAGGAGGGATTCCGTAGTTTCCTGCTCTGATGCAGTAGGGTGTGCCCTGGTGGAAGACCAGAAAAAGGGATTACTAACATTCCAAAGCTATGTTATTTTAGATGCAAAAAGATAATAGGCAGACTCACTTAAAGTAGATTCACCTTTGTTAAGGAAACTACAGGCTAGAGATGTGACTTCCTGCCACAGCCCACCTTAGTTAGGAATGTTTATGTTCAGGCCATCCTAGTGGTTATTTTCAGTCTCCAAGTACGAAGGGCCCGCTACGTCCTAGGCCTTCCCTGAACTTGTCAGGGTTAACATGTGGCCCCTTTTGCACCCTCAGCAGCAAAGGCCAGACTCACTACTGGGGAGGAAACAGTGAAGGGAGTGAGGTAACTGGTTATAGGACCAGGGTACAGGGTCAGAGGCCCAGACACACCTGACTTCATGCTGAGAGTGTGTGCTGCCCACTCAGGACTCCCGCATTTCCCTGGGAGGAATACGTTTGCTTTCAGAATCTGGCGCAGGATTGAATTGAGAGTTTGGAAGTTCAGCATCGTTAGCAGGTAGTTTAAATATATACTGTAAAAATACAATGTGGCCTTAGAGTTTTGAACAGGATGTGATAGCCCTCTGACCTCTGTGGTGAGGGATGGGGCTAAAGACACCCATCAAATGGGAACATTGTTCACTGAAAGAATTGCCAATGAGCTGATAGAAGAGACCCAAACATACATCATGAACAGACAAGGAAAGGCGACTGGGGCACAATGGGGGTCATCTTAGAGAAATCAGGGACCCTTCTAAAGGAGAGGAAAGTAGAGCTTTTACATTTATGCCCGTAAAAAGGGCCTCCTCAGCAGAGCCTGCCCTTCTCTTAAGGAATATTTAGCAGAAGAGGACATCAGGTTACAGGTTTGTCCTTCTTGAGGGCTAGCGTAACTCAGCTCAGTGGGGAGTAGGACACTTACAGTGCCGAGAAAGTAAGCAGAGCACCGTGGGATGACTTAAGCCTGCAGGACAAGGACAGGGGAGGCTAAGAAAATGCGTATTTACGTCCAGACCACTGGCAGCAGGAGGGAGAGTGGGTGGTCAAAGCACAGGAAGAGGGGGCCAGGGACACTGAGGAAATTTTGGAAGTGATCCAGATTTAGAGCCATGAAATGGGAGAATGGGGCAGGGAGAAGGGAGGAAGGATGCATCTGAGGAGAAAGAGTAGGGAGTGGTTGGGGGAAGAATTGGTATATTCTGGGGGGAAATGGATGTTCAAGGAATTGACAATTTAAGATAAAGTCCATTTAAAATAAGTCAGAATGTGGGAGATGTAGACAGAGATAGAACTAGATAGAGATAGATGATTGATGGAGTTAAGGCAGACAGATACATACATACATACATACATACATACATACATACGTAGAGTTAAGACAGAGGTACCAGGGTGCTGCCTCCCCTGTGAATGGCTCTCCCCAAGGAGGGATCAAGTAGTCCAATGACCAGCGCAGTAGGGGAGCAAAGAGGATAAAAGGACAGTGGTTTTCCAGCTCAAAGGTGGTATCTATGTCTCAGTGGTTAATAAGTGAATCAGAAAACAACTAAGAGACAAGTTGTGTGCTGCACCAGCCCATGCAGAGAGACTTGCAGGAAAGAAGGCTCAGCTGGAAGAAAAATTCATAACATAAAGGGGTCCCTCTGATAAGGAAGAGTTGGCAATGAAGCCTAATGTGAAGGACGATCTGCAGGCCTCAAAAGGAAAATTAGAAAACGAACAAGCCAAGAAATAGAAAATAAAAATCTAAAGATCTGCAAACGAGGATGTTAAAACCGGTCTTAAAAGACGGTGAGGAAGAAAAGAATTTGGCCAAAACAGAGATGTGCTGGCAACGTTTGCTACCACAGGCTGTTGCATAAAACCTATTTAAATTCCTGGGACGGGAGATTCAGCTCGGGGAGAGAAGTGGGGGCTTCCTGAACAGGCCCCTGTAGAGGACTGGACCGAGGCAAAGGGGAAGAAACAGTCAGGACCTGTTTGCTGGTCCTTTCAAAATGGAAAGCGAAGGAAAATGAGGCTCCTGGCTCGGTAGGACACACTCTGGAACTGGCCAGAAAGAAAACAACGCGCTTGTGTATTTCTGAGAAACTGATAGTTTAGTATTTGTGAGGGAATTTGGTTCTTACGGGTTAGTGCGGGCCACAGTTTAATGCTCAGGAGGTGGTGTGACTCACTAGTCCCACAGAAGGCTTAACCCACGAAGCATGAATGAATTACGTTTATGAGTTGCAAGCAAAAGTCTTTTAAGTGTGCCCAGATTCCTGCAAGGTATTTGGCCCTTCTGCCTTTGACCCCTCTCCAACTGACAGGCGTTCTCAGAACTTCCCGGTATTGATTCCAGTCATGTGCTCCCCGACGTGTGAGCCCTGAGCTCCCTGGGCACCCTGCGAGCTCCCTGGGCACCCTGCGGCCTCCCTGGTGCTGTCTCACGGGCAGCCCTGCCTGTCTGTATTCCTCAATTTCTCCTAACCGCCTTGGCCAACCCTCTTTGCAGTTCCCTTATTGCCCTGGGGTGGGGAGCTGGTGCAGTAAATCTCTTCAACCAAAGCTCTGAGGTGAGGTGAACTAGACGTTTGTCCTGTATGTGATCTGTAAGGGGTTTTGGCGGATCTCTCCCTGGAGCACCAGACTTTGCCCATTGATTCCTTCCACTCCGCTTCATCTGGCTGGACTGGGAGCCTACAGGAGATGGGCAGCGCCCTCCAGTGGTGTTCCCGGGCTTTTCTCCAGGAACTGGGTCATTGCACTGCAGAAATACACAGCCTGGCTCTTTATCTTCCCATATCCCCCTCTCCAGCCCCCAACCAGTCCCTTGATCTGGCTGTAATTTGCCCTGGTGAGCAGTGGGCCTTGTACCTGGACTGTTCGCAACCAGAGCCTCTCTGCTCTGCCTCAGCAGCCTGCAAAAGGACTGCAAGTTGCCTCTGAGGCCATGTGCACACTTGAGCATGGGAAAGAACCCCAAGTACATGGCATTGGCCCAGAGGACCAACTCCACTGAGGCACACAGGCTCAGTGAGGAACTTCCATGGTCATCTAGACCAGTGTTCTACAAACAGTGCATTAGTGGAAACTGGGATCAATTTTGTGGGATGCCACCAGATATTGAGACAAAAACCGAAATAGAATATCAGAGTGAACTTGTGTTTTGATGATAGGGCTATTCAAACGTAGTATAGACTGGTCGAGATAGAAAATGTATTTCTTACAGAGGAAGGCAATCCAAAACGTTTGTGAAACCTGATGTAGGCCAAGCAAACTTCGAGGGGACCAGTAGCTCAGGCCACTGCTGCCTTCTTCTCTCCACCTCCAACCCCAAACATACCTCAAAATGCAGGTACAACTTGCTCTGATGTGTGGTTTAAGGACCATGGGAGTTGTAATTAAGGTCTGGGTTCAAGTCTATCCGGATGACTGGAAACCATCTAATCAGTGTTTCTCAGACAGTATCCCAGAAACCCCCTTTTCAGAGTCATGAATTAAGGTCCTTGTTAAAAATAGGCATTTGTGGGGCTGGGGTAAGGAAGGGACCCGCAAGGGTATCCGCACTTTTACTAAGCTCCCTAAGTGATCTTTATGAACAATGCACCCTCAGTATCCCAACCACTGATCTTGACAGTTCTGAGCTTCAGTCTCTTGATGTGTGAGATGGAGATGGTAATAACACCTGATTGCTGTGAGGATCGAGTGGGTGACTGATCTGATGGTACTTTGCACACTGTAAAAGCACTCTGCAGCTGGGGACTGTAACACCCCACAGCATCCCTCTGTAAAGATGCTGTAGGGAAGACAGTACCACGAGAGTGAGGGAGTGGGGACTGTGCATTTAATGGGACCAAGAAACCTAAATGGAAAATAGGAGCCAACAGGCATGTTTTGGTCCTTCTTCTGCCTCTTTCCATCTCACACCTTCTGTCCTACAGATTTCTCTTCCTGATCTAATCCCAACAGCAGTACCATGCCCACCCATGGGAGTGTGTTTAGAGCAGACTCCCTGCTCTGTGGTTGGTGGTGATGCATGCCACCACAGCCTGATGCCTGTGACATCCAAGTTCCATTAGTAGAAAATTCTCACAGTCCTGAATGCTGAGCTCTTGGTCCTGGTGGGACTGTTGATTCTCTCCTTACCGTGATGTTTGTCATTCACCATTCCCAGATGTGTGTGAACTAGCTGCACAACATGTGTGGGCTAGTGCGTTAGGACGGCTGCTGGCGCAGACGGTGCAGGCCCCGAAGGCTTGGATCAGAGATGCACAGACTGGAGGCGAGGTCCCTGGAGGTGGCTTGGGGCTTTTCTCCTGAACGACTGTGAGGGCTGAACCTTAGAGAACAGGCTGCAGAGCTGGGCTCAGCCCTGGGCCACCCGTTCTTCCCATTCCCTCCCACTCACTCTGCCCCTGAGTGCAGCTGCTCCTCCGAGAGGGAGGCATTGTGCTCAGCTCCACGGGGCCAGCTCACGGGGAAAGGGCAAGTGTCAGCGTTCAGCCAGTAGAGGTTGTTCCCGTCTCCGGGTCTCACTACCCAGTTTCGCTGGTTCTGCCCCAGGATCAGTGCAGTGGGGATGCCAGGCCGGAGGGAGGGCAGGATGGTTCCAAAGTCAGATGTGATGCCTCTTCCCTCCGGTCTTTCCTCAAGTCCCCAGTGGCCACCCTAATGTCAGATAATTCTACTCCCCTTCCAGATAAACAGCGTTCTGCGTCTGCCTTTGAGTTGAAGTTCTCTGTCTGTCTGTCTGTCTGTCTGTCTCTCTCTCTCTCTCTCTGTCTCTCTCTCTGTCTCTCTCTCTCTCTCTGTCACTGGGAGCCTCTGTTTTAAGCTAATGGCTCCAGAGAGAGGTGAGGATAGGGAAGGTTGCAGGGATTAGAAGGAAGGCAGGTTGTCTCTTCCATTATTCCTAAATCTCAACTAGAATCAAGTGAGAGTGGGTGACTTAGAAGTAGATGCTCAGTAAGCATCTGGGGGACAGGGATGGGCACGGGGTAGGGCCCTTGGAAGGCGTAAAGGGACATACTGGGGAAGAGGTTCACAAGCACACCGAGCTGGAAACTTGGCAAAGCAATAATGGAAAGAACTCCACCTGAACAAAAAGGAATTAGAATCAGAACCTTGGATCGGAGCAGGCTCCAGACTGTAGTTGCAGCGTGATTCAGTGTCACTGTTAATTACTTTTCTTTTTCTTTTCTTTTCCGTTCCCAACCCCCTTCTCCATCTTCTTCCTTCTTCCCCCCGAGTCCCATCTTCGCCCCTTTTTCTCCCACCTCTTCCTCCTCTCTGCCCTCACACCTCCCTTGTGCCCCTCCCCCCACTCTCTCACCCCCTGCTTCCTCCATGACCCCCGTCACCTCCAAGCTCTCGGGTGGATGTGAGCTGACCGTGGTCCTCCAGGACTTCAACGCCGGCCACAGCAGTGAGCTGACCATCCAGGTGGGGCAGACGGTGGAGCTGCTGGAGCGGCCGAGTGAGCGGCCAGGCTGGTGTCTGGTGCGCACCACGGAGCGGAGTCCCCCCCAGGAGGGCCTGGTCCCCAGCAGCGCCCTGTGCATCTCCCACTCCCGCAGCAGCGTGGAGATGGACTGCTTCTTCCCCTTGGTGAAAGGTAGGGGGCACCGGCGGGGGGCACGTGTGGGACCCAAGGCCGCGGGGGGCGTTAGCCCCTCTAACCGAAGGGCGTCATGGGGCTCACCTGCCTCGTGAGCCCATTTTGACCTTGTGGAATTTCTCTGAGACCTGCTTGGGAAGGAGAGGGTTGCAAGAGAGAGGACGAGCTATCAAGTAGTCACGTGACTTTGGGAAAGTCATTTCAGCTTTCTGAGTCAGCTTTATTTTAAACACAAAAGTTGGATTGAGGACCTCTGGGGTGTCTTCCCGCTCTCCCATTGTGTCGGGTACATTCAGAAAAGTCCTTTTCTGCCTGTGGCCAAAGCCTGGACTCCTCCTTTCTTACTGACCCGCTCTCTCCCCCACAGCAACCTGGGGCTCACTGACCCCCACCCCCAACCTGAGTGCTCACTCGGACACAGAGGCACTGATCAGACCCAGGGAGTGGGTTGGGTCTGCCCCTCCCTCAGCCCTGCCCGGGTCTGAGGCCCTCGTTTAGGTGCCTTTGATGGATAGATTACTGGGGCCTTGGCGTCTGTGTTTAATGGCTCCGTGCTCCTTGCACATGCCTGTTTACTCACTTGTTTCTGAATCACTAGAAAATAGTGATTCTCCAAGGTTGGGGGCAGGGGCAGGGGCATCTCTGGGTTGGGAGCCTCAGCATCCCCTGGGAACTGGCTAGAAATGCAAATTCTCTGAGCCCACTCCAGGCCTACTGTGTCAGGACACTGGGCTGGGGCCTGGCGGGCTGTGTTTTAACAAGCCCTCCAAGGGGCTCTGGTGCACACTCAAGTAGGAGAACAACTTCAAAAGTCAAGGCTGGCAGGGGCCTTGAAGTCCCTCATTTTACACTGAAGAAACTGAGGCCCAGAGAGCAATTTAGTTCCAGGCTTCTTTTTGTACCTGGTCGGTTAAGCTGCAGCAGAGGCTCCTTCTTTGCAGACCTATCCTAGGGACTTAGGAGCTAGGAAGAGGGAAGGGACCTGGTTCTGTCAGGAGGCAGGGACGATGGTCACCATGGAGACCCGCTGCAGGCGGGTAGATACTATGGGTTTATAATGTTTCAGTGTTTCCAGGCTCTGGAGTTCCATCGGGACCCTGTCCAAAGCCTGACTTCCTCCTTTCGTCCACCAGATGGCGATAGCAGGCGGCATTATCGGCGCTGCCCCACCTTTCACCTGGCCTCCCTGGGCTTTTCCATCAGGAGAAAAATGTGAACTAAAAACTGATTCTCCTAGGCGCACACGCTTGTGCTCCCCCTCCCCAGTTTAGCCCTAACTGGCTTCTTTTATCTCTGAGGACTCAGGAGGGCTTCTGACAGGAAGTTGTGTGGAATCCGTCATAGCCAGTGCAGCTCCTCAGTCCTTGAAAGTAGCCACTAGAGAAACTTGTGACACCAGGGAAGAGAAAATCAGGGAAACAGGAGTATGGTTCTGTCTGCAGTCTAAACAGGAGGCAGACTGGGACTCAAACCAGTTAGAATTGTGAGAGTGAAATGAGATCATTTATATAAAATGCTCAGAATAGTGCCTAGCACGCAATATATTTAGTTGTCCTGATAAGTTGTAGTTATTATATCATTTGTCATAGATCATTGCACAAAATCACACAAATCCAGCCTAGAGACCCATCTCCAGAGACAGAACCACGGACAGCAGTTCATTAGCAGGGAATGGCTAATTCAGCGTAGACATCCAAGTCCGGGCTGGTCGATCAGGAAGGACTTAGCTTTAAGAGAAGACCTGACATCATTGACTTAGGTCTGGCCTCCCTGGCCAGGTAAAATGTGCATCCCCTCCCTGCCCCTGGCCCAGGTGGCCCCCTTTGTGTGCAGCTTGGCAGGAGCAAACCCAAGTGGGAGGAGCTAGAACAAACAGAATGGGTCTGTGATTCAGAGGTGGAAGGGAGGTGGAGACATTAGTGATAAGAGCTCAGGGGTGGGAGGGGGTGGTTAGTGGAAAGTAAACTGAAAAAGGGAGCTAAGGATGAGGGGTGGAACCTACGGGCTTGCAGGAAAGCAAGGAAGGAAGCTGTCACAGAACTTTCCATCTAACTGCCAGCCAGCATGGCTTCTCAAAGGCAGCACCCCCACCCCCACCCCCACCCCCACCCCTTGCAGTGCCTGTCTCCTTGGCTCTTTTTGTTTGCAAGTTGGTTCCTCTTTCTGCAAGCCATGGGCCAATTAAGCTCGGCCACCTGTGATCTCCCACTGTCCTCTCACCTACATGGGCTCAAAGTGTGCAGGTGCCTGACTCCCAGCAGTCAGGACAAGTCACAATCCTCCATAGAGCATCCCTGTTGGCCCTAACAGGGCCTCATCTGGAAGAATGTGCACTCGTGCACATGCCCCAGCTTGGAAAACAAAAACCCTCTCTCTCCAGCGCCTGCCCTGAGTGTTGATCTCTTAGAGGAAATTCAATAAACGGTGCCTTCTCCCAGCCCAGCTGGCTGCCTGCTGGCCACCCGGCCTTCTCTCAGCAGTGATTTGTCTCCAGCAGGCACTCCACCTTGTAAGTTATGCACACCCGGATTGAGAATGAAACCTTCTCCTGGGGGTTGTGGAATAGGACAGTGTGGCCTCGTCCAGTGTCACTGGAGGTCAGAATTGATTTCTTTTTCAATTCTTGGATGGGAACTCATCCTCCTAATCTCTGCAGAGACAGTGCTCTCACGGGTAGGCTATATGACGTGCTAAGTGAGTGCTCAGGCCACAGCTGTCAGCCCCAGAAATGGAGGCAGAACTGTGCAATGTTAGCACTGAGGAGAGAACTGGGGTGAAACTACTAGACCCGGGTCCTCAACCCTGGCTGTGTAGAATCACCTGCAATAGAGGGGGGGGGGGAGGAAGAGGGGGGAGATAATAGGTGTTGGCAAGGATGTGGAGCAATTGGAACCCTTGTGCACTTACCATATCATCTAGCAATTTGACTTCTACATAAGTTTAGACCCAAAAGAACAGAAATCAGAGACTCTAAAAGGTATTTGTATTCCCATGTTCACAGAGAATTATTCACAATAGTCACAAGGTGGAAGTACCCAAGTACCCATCAAGGAATTCATGGATAATCAAAATGTGGGCTGTACACATCATGGAATATTAGTCAGCCTTAGAGGAATATCTGATGTGCTACAGCACAAATGAGCTTTGAAGACATATGTCAAGTGAAATAAACCAGTCACAAAAGACAAATACTGTATAATCCCACCTAGGTGAGGAAACTACAGCTGTCAAATGCAGAAAGTAGAATGCTGGTTGCCAGGAGCCTGGGCGGAGGAGAGGACTGAGGAGTTATAGTTTAATGGCACAGAGTTTCAGTTTTGCAAGACGGAAAAAGTTCTAGAGTTGCATGGTGGTGATGGTGGCACAACAGTGTGAATGTACTTAATGCCACTGACCTGTGCACTTACGAATGGTAAAAATGGTAAAACTCTGGGTACTGCTGCCCCAGGCTCCAAAAACCAATCTAGGATCTTCTCCACCCAGCTATATAGGTCACCTGTGTCCCTTTTGTTTCCCTGTAGAGCCTCTTTCCTGGGTCAGCTAAGGGCCTGGAGAAGCTAGAAGGAAACGCCTCTTTGCTTAGCCAAACCTAGACCAGGGCCAGGTGAGCTCTAGAAGCAGATGTCCTGGAGGACAGGGCAGTGGCTCATGGCGGCTCTAGCTGGTTCACAGGGTGTCCTTTCCCATGCGGTCTCCTGACGATTCTGCTGTTGTCACTTAGCTGGCCACAGGAACATCTTATCTAGGTTGTAAAGATGTGAAAGCCTAGAACAGGGGAGAAAACTTGGGCTCTGGAGACATATACCACCAACAGCCTCAAGATGCTGTGAGCAACTCTATGAAGCTGTTGACTTACATTAAGTTTGTAGGCAACTTATAAAAATGCCCGACCGTTATTAAGCCTCACGATGGGCCAGATTCTGGGTTAATGCTTTAATACTAATAGCAATGATATTTCACTCACTTTACAGACAAGGAAATTGAGTCTTAGAAAGATTAGGTAACTTGCCCAACCAAAGTGACATAGCTTGTAAGTGTTGGATCTAGATTTGAACCCAGGTCTGTCCACCCCCCAGGTCTCACTCTTTATTCCTGTGCTCTAGGGCCTCCTGAGACTGAGGGCATTTGAGACAAGCACTGGCGTTTATCACCCTACCGAGGGAGTGGGCTTCTCTGTACTCAGCCAGGCTCGCTGGTTGAGGATTCGGAGCATGAGCCCTGACAAGTAGCCCTACCTAACGGCCCCCTCTCTCCTCCCTCTGGCCTCACATGCTTCCTTCCCGAGGGTAGTAGCAGCAACCAGATGGCGTTGGTCATGTGGGTCCTTTGCCCACTAGAGGGATCCTGGTTCCCGGGCTGGAGCGGAGTGACTCTGAGCAGCACTCTGGCTGAGCTGGGGCCAGCTCTGATCGGGGCCCTGGGGCGAGGCCAGCCTGTCCCACGGATTTGCTGCAGGGTGGGAACTCCCAGCCCTTTCTACTGCCAGGAGCCAAAATGTGCCCTTCACATCCCCTCTGCTACCACAAGTTCCCCCTGCCTACCAGCTCTGGAGAGTCCAACGAAAGTGTGTCTGTGCCTGTCTGTCTGTCTGTCTGTCTGTCTGTCTCTTTCCCTCCCTACACCTCTCCTCACTTTTCAGCATAATTCTGCATTAGGAGCACTTCCTCTCAGGTTTTTCATTGACTCCATGATGTCTAACACAGGGCTTTACTCTGGGAAGCTGAGAAATGACTGGAGGATACACCTTCCCCACACACTTCCTTTTGGGTGGGACACGACACCTTACAAACTGCAGCTTGCGGATCCGTACTGTAACTGACCAGCTGTGAGGTAGCCACTTTGAAATTCAGAACTCACTTCCTCATAAAACCAAATTATACATGGGACTGGGAATGAGGACAGGAATAGGTTTCCCTGCCAGCCCACAAAATTTTATTGGAGAATAACATGGTTGAATATAGTGTGCTTGCTGTGCAAATAGTGGTACGGTTTTTAACGACTGCATTAGAAGGAGAAACGTAAGTAACTTGAGTGCTGAGACTTCTTGAAGGTGGGTGTGCAGAAAGGTAGGTGGGGGTGTATTGCTAGAGACTCTGAAAGGAGCTCCTCGTCATTTTTCTGAATTTTAAAAGTTAGAGTTAAACTTTATAATCCCATCAAAGTGGTCCTTGATTGGATTTCATTTCACTTCAGAACATTGACTTTTGGGGGCTCTTTTGAAAAGCTCCTTAAAGATCTTCGGGTTCCCTCTCTCCTAGTCTATGGGGCTCCTTCAGACAGGTCTCTGACAGGTGGCAGCCAAGCACCACTCCAGGGACTGGGAACTCCTTACTTCCAGAGGAAGCTTGTTTCATTTTAGTGCAAGTCTGACGGTTAGAAAGTTCCTCTTACACAGAGCTGAAATTCAGATACTTCCTCCCTATCTCTCCTCCTGTTCTTCCCTCTCCAACCCCCCAATTGAAACACACCCATTCTGATTCTCATTTTCCTTCTCTTTCTGACCTGTATCTAGAACAAAGGAATTTGATTTGCACAAAAAACATCAGACGCTTCTTTTCTAAGCTGCTACTTCATAAGAACCTAGCAATTTCTCCCCAAATTCGTTTATGGAATCCTTAGAGCAGAACAAACCATTTTGGATTAAATCCAATAACCCTAACTTGTTTAAAGTGATTGTTTGTATGTGTGGTTTTATAGTCCTCTTAACCGTCCTTGGACTTAGGAACTTCCAGCTGTCTGACCCCCACCCCAGCATGTCTGGGGCCCCTAGTCTCTCACAGACCCCTCATTGTGTCCCCTTCTCCCTGGGCACAGCACTTAGGGGCCACCGCCTTCCACGCTGAGGCCGTCTATGGGCTCGTCTATTTTACTGGTCATGCCCTACTGTCCTTCATATTGTGCTTTGTTCTAAAATAGCATTTTTATTACCTTTCATCCACATCTCCCTGAATTAACCTCTAGGATCCCTTTCAGTTCTAAAAATGTCTGCTGTTTTCTCTCCTTGGTAACTAAAGCGATTCACCTAAATACCCAATGTTTCATCCACCCAAGCCGAGCATCAGTGTCTTCATTTTGAGGTCCAATTTATTCGGTCGAACCCCGTGAAAATGCCATTTTTAAGTCAAACGTGGTTGAATGTCAGCAGTTTCTAAATGGTTCAACCTAGTGTGTCATAATCAGTCTATCTCTTTCTTAGAAGGGAACCTGCACATCTTTGAGAAAACGGGAGGGTTTGGTTCTCAGGGAGGCAGATGAGCCAGGAAGAGGACAGGGTGGGAAATGAATGGAAAGGCCCATCGTCTTAGTGGCCTCTCTGTGCAAAGGGAAGCTAGTAAGGTGCCTACCTCACAGAGTCGCTGGGAGGCTCAGCGGTGGCATGTTAAGTTAAACTGCTTTTAAACTGTGGAGTTGTCTTACTGTTCTGTGCACAGGCTAATGGTTAGAATAAAACAAGTGACCTGGCTGCCACAGTGCTTTACAGTGCTATGTAGGAGGCCACACAATGAGCTGATGAGAGGTATGGAGTAACTAAGACTCTGGGGTGGAAGACCTGAGTTCTGAATCCTGGCTCAGCCACTGACCCGCTGACGACCTTGGGCAACGGTGCTGATTTCTCTCGAGTTAGACTTCTCAGCCTAGGTGTACCACACCGGAGGCAGTCCGTTAATGACCGCTGCCTGCCCGTAGTTCTAGTTCTCATGCCCCTGTAAGGGTGGATCTAGGGTGTCTCCAGCCTGTCCTCTCCAGGACTGTTCAAGGGGTCAAGGTTCTGTTCCTAGGTTCATCCATATGTTTAGAAGGGCCATGACAGTGTGTCCAGTCTGCGCCCTCCCCCTTCCCTCAGTTTCCATTCCTAGCCTATCCTGGGCCCTGTCTCCCGCCTGCCATCAGCAGGTCCACCTGGCTCTGTGATCCCTGAGGAATAACAGTTTCTTCCTCTAGTCTAACCTTCTTTTGCCTTCTACACAGAGGGTCGAGATCATATCTGACATAGTTGGGCTGAAAACTTAAGTTATTCCTTAGCTTGCACCTCTGGTCTCTCTCTGACCTGTTCTCTTTCACTGATGCACTCCGGTCAGTGACGGCCACGTTCGGACCACACCGGAGAGCAGGGCGGGCCTGTGTGATGGAGGGCTGTGCGAGACATTGAGAGTTAGGGTGGCTAGCTATGAGCGTGTCATTCTCCAGTTCGAACAGGACAAGCCAAAGGAGAATGTTGTGAAAACTGCTTTCTTACTTCACTTTTAACTATATTTTGTCCACTGACGTGTCTATGTTATGATGGTCCAGAACGGTTATTGACCAATAGTCTGGGATCCCTCCCAGGATGCAGATTCCAAAGAGGGACATGTGGGCACTATCCAGTCCCCACTCACCCCACTATCTCCTTCCTTTTTTCCTTTTTTTAAGACTAAGAGTGGTTAGAAAGTGTGCCCCAGGCCTACTTTGTTCTGGGTGAGGTATCCTGCCTACGGCTGGCTACCATCCATCTGATATAATTTAGGACATGAAAGGACTTGGAATAGGAAGCTGTTCAGGCCAGGCCACGTCCTCCTCCAAATACACCCCAGTGTGGTGCTGCCTCCAAGCAGGGCTGAAGCGAAAGGAAGACGTGTGCTATCAAGGAAAAGGACTGACCTCTCTGGGGCCCTCCTGCCTTCTCCCCTTCGGTAACCATCCTGCTGTGACTTAGCTTATAGTGAATGCCTGCTTCAGTAGCATATTATCATGCCTCCTGGGGTGCTCTGTAAGTCTGTGAGCCCTACAAGAGGATGATGGCGGTGAGGGGGGGGAGAGGGAAGGCTTGACTAGTATCCCTGTCCCTTGGAGCCTCGTAGGCCAGCTGCTAGAGCACGGAGCTAAGATGGGTCTCGGATTCTATCCCAGACAGAAAAGGCTGCCACACATGATGCTTTCTGAAGAGAAGCTGGAGAAAATGGAGAGGAAGTCACCCCCAGCAAACAAAAAGAATGTTCTCCCCTGCCCAGAGATGAGGTGGTTTTCTCTTACTTAGAGCTAGCTGAGCTGAAACCACTTTTCTCTCAAAAGTACAAAGGGACCAGCAATGACATGCACCGAATGTGGCTGGGGAAGCAGAGAAGGAGCAGCCGTGGACTGACTGCTGGGGACATGCCCGCCCCGTGAGCGTGGAAGTTCAGGGGTGCGTGAGTCCTGCCGGCCACAGCTCGAGGAGACTTCAGCAGCTGCATTTTGATGCTGCTTGGCAGGACACAGTGGTCAGGACTTCCTCTGGCCACCTCGGTGCCCTCCTGTGTTGCTTGAACCTTGAGGACAACTTCCTCTCATCCCAGACCTGTGTAGGACTGAACCTGCCGCTTGACCCCAAACCCTGTAACATGTATAAGAAGTCTTTCAGTTCACAATTCTTGCCACGTGTAATACCAGCTCCCTGTCCTCTAGGAGCAGAAAGGCCTTCCACTCACTGACCAGCCCGTCACTTCCTTTGTCCCGGCCATCAGGTCACGGCCGGGCTGTCTAGTTCCCTCACCATCGTCCACCAGCCCCACCAGGGGTGCTGGTTCTGATATCACGCCCCCTTGCCTCACTTTTCCGCAAGGCCCTCAGGGCTGCACCTGCTGTGGTTTCCTACCTTTGTACTCGGGTGGACAAACAGATCATTACCATTGCTGGTTCCATGGCAGGGCGGAGGCCTGAGCTGAAGACCCTCCTCAGTTCAAAACATTCCCATGGCTCCTGTCTCACTTCAGGTTAAAACCATGTCCTTTCTGTGTCTGCAAGGAGGCTACTCCAGAACGAACTTGAGAGCCGGTTCTCCGTCTTCATCTCTTATGTCCCAGTTTCCTTTTGTTGCTGTAACAAATTCCCACACACCTAGTGTCTTCAAACAACTCATGTTCACTCCCCTGCAGTTCTGTAGGATAGAAATCCAACACGGGTGTCATTGGGCTAAACTCAGGGTATCAACAGGGCTGCGTGCCTTCTGCAGGCTTCAGGGGAGAAGCTGTTTCCTCACCTTTCCCACCTTCTAGAGGCTGCCAGCATTCCTTGGCTTGTGGGCCCTTCCTCCGTCTCCAAAGCCAGCTCTGTTGCATCGGTCTGATTCCTCTTTCACAGTCACATCTCCCTCTGACCATGGCATGAAAGGTGCTCTGATTTGAGTCACATGATTACATAGATCATCCAGGATAACCTCCCCATCTCAAGTTCCTTAACACAAGCTTGTCTGCAAAGTCCTTGTGCCATGTAAGGTGCCATATTTACAGGTTCTGGGGATTAGGATGTGGACACCTCGGGGGCGGAAGCGGGTGTATTCTTCCTAGCACATCCTCCTGACCAGCCTGCCGGACTGAGCTGTTCCCCGGACTGAGCACACTCCCTCCCAGCACCTGCACCTTGTGCTCCCTCTGCCTGGGACCCTCCCGATAGTCCAGGTCCTCAGATACCTGCTGCCTTGCTGCCACGTTTCCTTCATGTCTCTGCTCGAACGCTACCTGGTTAGAGAGGTCTTCCCTCACTCCCACCCTCTCCCATCACACTGTCTATGCCATTCCCTGTTTTTCTTTTTCTCATGGCATTATTCACTACCTGACATATTAATGTTTGTTGTCTGTTCCTGCCACTGCCCTGTCTCCCAAATCCGCTCTGCAAGTGCAGGTATTTTGTCTGTGTTGTTCATTGCTCTGTCCCCAGCAACTGGAACCGTGGCTGGCATATAAGAAGTTCTCGGTACATATTTAAAACAGTGGAAGGAGGGAGGGAGGGAGGCAGGGAGGGAGGCAAGGAGGGAGGCAGGGAGGGAGGGAAGGAGGGAGGGAGGAAGGAAGGAAGGAAGGAAGGAAGGAAGGAAGGAAGGAATGAATGAATGAATTAGAAGAAGGTCATGCACCAAGGACCCCTGAGGAAGTCACACATGAAGGACCTGGCTCTGTGCGTTCTCCATCCCCTAAGAACTGTACAGGAAATCGGCTTAAGCCTTAGCAGGAGCCTAAGGATGGGAACAGGAAATAATGTTCTAATGTTAGGAGTTCAGACAGAGAAAGTCTTTGAAATCCTGTTTTCTGGGAAGTCCTCTCTGGGGACACATGAGCTCAGTACCTCTCATTTGTTTGGAATTGTTGAAAACAGAAATAGAAGGACAGGCACTTATTTCCCACATCCCTCCTATTGTTGAAATTGTCAATAAACTGACCTTCAATAAACAGACCCAAGTGGAGGCAAAATCCACTTGGCATTCAGGGTATCAGAAACCCCTCTATTACAGCCCTGAATCTACATGCTGCTGCAGTTGGTCCTTCTACCTGTGGGAGGGAAGGTGGCGTTGAAATGCCATCCCTTATAGCAGACACTTAGCAATGGTAAGCCTTCCTAAACTGAAACTCAGTCCAACTGAGAGACTGGCACTTCCTACTGCCCTACTTTGAGAACACCTTGACCTACTTAGACAGACACATTTTTGGAAGTCGCTAAAACCTGGAGTGGTTTGTTTTTAGCAGCTCCAGCTGCAGTCATCTTTCACTTTGATAAATAGCTTGTCTCCTTCTGAGCTCAGGCCGCTGCTCATGGCAGATCCCCAGGACCTGTCCTGGCTGCCCACAGCCCTAGCTCTCCATCCCCACGTAACTCGAACATTGGCTCTTCTGGGAAGACACTGGGGTCCTCTGTGAAAACCCACATCATCTTAGGTATTGTCTGAACCACTCCGCTGCCTGGGGCCTGGTTCAGACCAGAAGGTAATCAGTGATCCTTCTTTCCTGAAACCGAAGAGGATGATTGACAGGGCGAGCTTAACTTCCTTGAGGACAAGTGAGACAGCCAGAAAGAGGTGGACAGGGTCTGGTGGGTGAGCACAGAAGTAGCCATTGACACATACAGGATGAGCTAAGTGATAGTCATTGGCACCTGGGAGCTGTCACCAGGGGGACAGTGGTACCCATGAGGCCAGCAATGGTACAGTGGTCAGACCACACTAAATAAACAGAGATGATCAAAAGAGATTACTATGCATAACACTGGCAAGCTTGTTTTTTTATTTCTTTTCTGTAGCCACTACTATTGAAATAGCACATATTACCTGGGACTAGTCAGTCACATGGATATTATACAATTTTAAAAGATATATTTGATGCTCAAATTAAATGTAGAACCAATGTGTACATTGTACCTCTTTTGTCTAACCTTAAGTGTTCTGGTCACTGATGATTATAATCTCAGTTTCTCTTATTCACATAAAGATAAAACCTCTACCCATGTCCAGTCCTGGTCTGTCTCTCCTTTCTCTGGCACAAAAATATTGAACCAACTGCTTCTCCTAGAACTCACCCTGTTCTTTGCCTTTCCTCGGGGAACACGCCTGACTTCTCATATAAATTTTCACATCCAGGTTAGCTGAGTGACTTGCAAATAGTAAATATTCAAAAACCAATCATTTGTGGAATACATGATCAGTATTTAGCAGGAATTTTAAAGTTTTAAGCCATGTAAGTGGAAGCCACGTCAGGGTCATTTGGGAAAAATTATGAACCATCAGCAGTTAGGCAGTTCACAGGTCAGAAATCCACATGGGGAAAATGAGGATTACAGAATGTGCAGTTAGCAAATGAAGAGCATGACAGGTAGTGGGGAAATGGGTCCAGGGACTACTTGTCAGAATTGGAGAAAGTGAAAACATTTGAGTCTGGGTGCTTCCTAAACTCTTGATCAACCATACAGGAAGTAACCCCAGAGCGTATGTGGCCTGGAGCCTCCCAAAGTCGGTGGTTCTTAGCCCTGACTTCACATTGACATCACCTGCAGAGCTTTTTAAAACTAGATATGAATCTGGATCAGAAGCTGGGAGTGGGTGCTGGAATGAGATCCACTGCTGCGGGAAAAAGGCGAGTAAACGATGGTTGGGGTAGGATGAGGATGGCAGGGCCTCTCGGCCGTATTTACCCAGAAATGTGCCCATGGCCCTCTCTGAGCCTGTTCAGCATGCTCTGTAAAAGGTGTGTGCTGCGCTTGTCACAGTAAGAAGGTTCTCACAGGAATGTCCAGGTACCGTTGCCATTTCTTCTGTCTCTGGGCTGAGCTTTCACTAAGAAATGTTGGAAAGTGTGATTTTGAAAAATCCTATTTCTTTAAATTTGAAGAGAACAATCCTAAAGGAATTTCCTAAAGGAATAATTGTCACCAACGTACGAGGGTGAAAAGGGCAGATGTCTAAGGTTGGGGTCCGGCATTACCGACGTCTGGGGCTAAGTAGTGGGGAGAGGGTGTTCATGGGGCTCCTGTGGCAGGCCCAGCATTGTGGTGTACCTGGCCCAGTAGGTCTGCAGGCTGAGACCTCCAGGAGTGCTTTGGGATTCAGTGTTGTGGGGAATGGAGATGAGACATAAAGTGGACACATAGGAAGGTAGAACACCTAATCCATGTAAAATGGACTTGACTGGAGTCAGCCACCCTTTGGAGATTAAGAACACTCTAAAGACATTGTCTTAGCTCAGGGGTTCTTAGCCTGAAGTTTGAGATCGAGTGGGAATGTGTTAAAACACCCTGAAATTAGAGATACTCAACTGTCTTAGGCAGAAAAAGGAGTTTATTGGGGGCTCAAATAAAATCCAGGGATCAATAAGGCTTTGAGAAAAAGTGTATCTAGTATTCAGATGATTTCAAACTTCCCCCGCACCCTCTCTCTCTCCCCCTCTGCCCTCCCTCCTCTTTCCTCCGTGTTGGCTTTATTCTCGGGTAACTGCTTCCTCTGTGGTGATAGCAAGATGGCCCCCAGCTGCTTTAGGCTAACATTCTACCAACTTAGAAATCTTATGGGAGGAGATTGATGCTTTCCTAGTAGTCCTTGCTAAGGTCTCACAATGTAGCTCATTGGCTGAAAGTGAGTCATGTGCTAAGTCTGAACCAATCCCTGTGATTGACTGGCCAAGCACAGATGTTGGGCCCGTCCTGGGAGTGAAGGGTGGACAGAGGGAGGATGTCGGCTACACCCAAACACATGGTCTGAGAATTGAGGAGGGCTGATTACACACACAAAAAGTAGGTGCTACTATAAAGGAAATGAGCATAGATCACAAACAGATGGTGGTGGGGGTGAGGGGAATCCTCTACACTAGTGGTTCCCTAAACGAAAATCAGCATTACCTGGGAACTTGTAGAAATGTAAATCCTCAAGCCCCACCCAGACCTACTGAGTCAGAAACTCTGGGAGTTGGGCCTAGCAATCTGTTTTAACTCACCCTCCCAGTGATTCATGCTCAAGTTGGAGAACCACCACATTATGCCAATAGTCCTCAAACTATATTGCACATTACAAGCTCCTGGGGAACTTTTAAAACTATTGATGCCCACCTGTGCCCAAAGTGAATTAATCTTAATCTTGAGGCAATGCTGGGGGAGGAGGGATGGAGAGAGGAGACCCAAGTATCAATGGTTCTTAAACTTGCTTCCACCCTGGAATCACCTGGAGAGCCTTTTAAAGAATACTAATACCTAGAATTTTTAAGTTTCCCTGATGATTTTAATAAACACCAGTGTGTAAAAACTATTGCACTACCATCCCCTCCAAGTTGTCCTGAGGACATTACCTTAAAACATGCAGGTCACAGGATTCAGGCACCTATTTCTTTAAATCCCTCAACAGGCAACTTGGTCAAATATCTGTCATTGATTTCCTTTTCTTTCACATTCATGGTGAGTCTGTCCTAGTGCCAGCTCCACAAGGGCTGGGATTGTTTTTGTTCACCAGTGTAGAACCAGTGCCTAGACTAGAGCCTGGCACATAGTAGGCACTCAGTAAGTATTTGCTGAATTAATGAGTAGGTCTGCAATCACTTGGTGTCCCAGTGGTGTTCAAGGCTTCCTTGTCATGTTGTAGACATCGCTGGTCTAATTCTGAAAGGTACATGAGGACTCAGGTTATTGGTACCTAACCCCAAAGTGAATCTCCAGAATAATCAAAAACGTGTTGACCATATCAATTTAAGATGGGTAAGGTGTTCCTAGCAGTTTTATGACTTTAAGTTGAGAGTAGGATGTATCCCTGGGTTATAAGGACCAGTGGAAACATGCCTAATGGATCCTTTTCATGAAGACTAGGACTACTTTAAGGTCTACTGGTACTCTGATTTCTGAAGTAAGGGCTGGGTCTTGCTCAGACATCTAATTCACACCAGTTTCTGCAAGATGATGTCATCAGCCTCTTGTAAAGGATTATTGCAGAAAAGTGGTCACTATCACCTAAACATAAAGGCCCAGAAGGAAGATTTAAGTAAAAAAGTAACTGGTTACTCACCAAGCAATTTTAAAACATTTCTGAATTCCTATCAGAATGCCCCAAAAGTATCCAAAGAGGTGGACTGGGTAGGTAGACCAAATATCAACTCTTTCATCATAGCCCCTGGATAGAGTATCACAGGCAAGTAAGGTTCACCTTTAAAAGGGCTAAAGGTGCTGGGCATTTTCTAGGCTTGCAAGGAACAGCAAAATGGGTGTTGTCTTTGATGATATGGAATAGAGAACTAGATGATAGTTGCCTGCCCCAGGTAGAACTGAAACCCAAGAATAATCCTATAGTAATTGAAGCTGGCAGGATGAGACTAGACTTTAGTCCGGACAATCGGAATCTGGAATATGGGGTGCAGGCTACATGAGCAATTTGAACTTCCATTTCTCTGTTTTGTATGTGGAGCACCAGATACACATTTCCTGCTCAAAAATGAGATTCTTATGCAAGTCTTGCCAAGAGAGGCTATCAGGGCGATGGCAGTGATAGAACTAGAAGTTAAAGTTTGACTTTAGGTTCTGCTGTTTCTAAGGGGTGGAGCTTTTCTAAGTTGCTCTGTAGAGTAAAACCATCAAAACTTCATCAAATGAATAGTTCATTTATTCAATTTCCTCTGATGAAAAGAGGGACCTAGCATATATGGGTGTGTGTGTGTGTGTGTGTGTGTGTACACAAATGAGTTAGTGTATAAAAAGCAATCAGGAAACTGCTCGGCACAAATAAATGCTCAATACATGTTAGCAGTTGTTACTCATTAAGTCGTGCTATCATCATTTACTGAGCATCTGCTGTGTTCCAACCATGGGGCAGGTGCTGCCATGTATACATAAACAAGGAACAAATCTAAACAAGGCTCAAACTGAGAAAGGACACCCCAAATCCTGGTAACTCCTAAAAGTCTTGTCCTTGACTCTTTTTCTTCCAGGTAGAAATCAGTTACCTGGGTGATCAAGCTTGGTTTTTATTCCCCTCACAAACTTCCGTTTTTTTTTTCTGATAAATGCATCCTCTGTACTGTGAGTGTTGTTTGTTCCTAGCAGTCCCTTTTTTGTAAGCCTGGGCACGTGCATGTACACACACACACACACACACACACACACACAGATATGCTCTGTGAGACAGTGGTTCATGGGATGGTGCAGATGATGTGGTCCAGGTGGGCTTCATGGCATGAGAGGGGACATGAGCTTGAAATATGAAAAAGATTTAAAGGAGAAAAGGGTAGGGAAGTAAAGGAACGATAGGTGATGCACTGGAAGTGGTTGGAAGTCTTGTACCATAAGTGAGATATTCGAAGTTTCCCTGCAGGCACTCACTCATTGTGAGTATTAAACATCTCCTCTCTGACAGGTACTCCCATGGATCTGTCTCTAAAAATTCTATTTGCAATTCTATAACATAGGAACTGGTTTTCCTTCTTTTATTTATTCTTCAAAGTGATGAAATTGAAGGTCAAAAAAAGTGAAGTGACTTGCCTAAGGTCAAACCGTTAGTAGGAAACAAAAACAACTTTGAACTTTGACTTTATGATTCCAAGTCCACAGTGCTTTTGCACATCATTATTACAGCCCAGGGGCCAATGGGAAAAAAATTTTTTAAAGGAGGCACTGCTCTCATTATTAGCATTAACTATTAACGGAGGAAGAGAAGAGGGATCGGTGAGGGCGTTTTCACTGACGAGGAGGCTGCCCACGTGTGAGGGGAGGAGGGGACACCTGTTAGAGGGAACAAGGCATTGCTGAGTCTTGAACTTAACTCTGCTCCTGTCCCACCCCTTGGCCTCGTCTGGTTGTGTGTTTGAAGGGGGTGGCCTTTGAGCAGAAGCCGCCGCACAGGAGAGGCTCCTGTTTTGTGAGCTGGGGCTGCGGGTCAGGCAGGCCGTCCCTCGTCGCTGGCCCAGGGCCCCCTGCCACGAGCGGCGTTGCGTAAGGCAGGCCCCGGGCCACGCTGCGGGCGGGACCCAGCCAACAGCTGGACTTTGGAACTCCGCCCCCTGGGCGCTCCCTCCCTGCCGGGCCCCGCCCCTCCTCCCCGAAGGGGCTCCGGCGCGCCGTCAAGTCAGAGGCGGCCGTCTCGCGGGCAGAGGACGGCGGGGAGGGAGGGGGCCTGCTCCCGGGTAGCGGCGCGGAAGTTTGCCGCCCGCTGCGCTGCCACCCGCTGCTGGCGCTCCGGGCCATGCCGGAGCGCTGGGGCCGCGCGACAGCATGAAGGGTGGCGACCGGGCTTACACGCGAGGTCCCTCTCTAGGGTGGCTCCTGGCTAAGTGCTGCTGCTGCTTGCCGTGCAGAGGTGAGTGGCCGGCGGCGCTGGCGCCTGCTTTTAGCCAAGGACTGGGGCTGCTGAATGCGAGGGAGCGATGAGGAGGGGGCCGGGGGGGCGGGGAGATGGGGGGTGGTGGGGGGCGGCAGCGGGAGAAAGTTTGCACTTTGCCGCGTTCACTTCAGTTTCCAAGGCAGAAGCGCGCGCGCGCGCGCGCGCTCTCCCGCGCGCGCTCTCTCGCTCTCTCGCTCGCTCTCTCGGCGAGGTTCTAACTTGGATGCAGAGTTGCAGTTTGGAAGCTCAGTTACTTACCAGACTTCGGATGTGTGGGCGCCAGCCTGCAGCGGGGTGGGGTGCGGATGCGGGAGATGGGGCGTGCGGGCTGCGTGTGTGTCCCCTTAGAGCGGAGTCGTGCCTCCCCGCCTCATTTACATATGGATCTCAGCTGCGGGATTAACTCGTGACTCCTAGCTATAGGAATGTATTTGACACTTGTTCCTACACCAGGAACTATTTTTGCCAAGTGACAATTTTCTTTGGGACTGCATTGGGCTTTTCTCTGCCTGGGCTTTCTCAGGCCTGTGTGGGTTTGCAGCTCCCAGCCAGAGTCTGGCTCATTAATTAACAAGAACTCTCCATGTACCCAATTAGGACTGTGTTTAATTATTCTAATTTTAATGTTGTTGAGGAGACTTGCAGGAAGCAACTAATTTCCCCAAAAGGAGCCTGCAAAACAAGATGGTGAGAAGGATCACAGAAGGAAGGTCATCAACTGTGTAGCCTCTCCTGAAAGAGAAATCCGCTTTTCCTAGACAGAGTTAGCAGATGTTCCTAAACTGTCATGTCACTTTAACACTTCAGCTTGGAGGCTGAGGGAAGAGTCTGTCTCTGTGGGGTTAGAAATGAGAAGATAGCCTCTCACTTGACATTTGCCCTGTTTTAGTGCCATTTGTTGGACCTGTTGCCTCCACCCCCGTTTACAGTGACCCAGTCTCTGTCCTCATTCTTGTCTAACAGAATCTGGATGGAACCAATGAATAAACTTCATCCGAGTACCCCTGCACCATCTTCTGTGCCACACACAGCATTGCCCAGACAAAGTCTCCATCCTGAGCAGACATCAAGCTACAAAAACTAATTAAATCTGAAGGACATTTCCCCAAATCGTAAATGTTCATGATCCCAGCATCAGATTCTCTCAGTCTCTGTGTTTAATTAGAACAGGCCGGAACTGTGCGGTAACCAGCTCTAAAAGCCAGGATTCAGATGGAGAAGGAATCTTAGGGGGAGAGGGACCCTCACAAAAATCTAAGCCTCTGTTCAGAAACATTTAAAACCAAGGCTGGGAATGGAAGGAAAGGGGTATTAAAAGGGAGAGGAAGCAGGAAATGGCCAAAGGGAGTCTGAGTGGGTGGGTTTGCTCTGCTTCCACGGTGAAGGGTTTCCAAGAGGATTTCTTGGGAGTCCGTTTCCTGTCCAAAGTCGGAATGCGGGGACTGGGGCGGTACTTATCCAGATGTGTGGCAACCCAGCTTCCCTACAGAGTAATTCTCCCAGGGTCTCCCAGGCCTTTGCTTTGTTTGTGAATTGCCCTGGCTGTCCCTCTGGAGGGGGTGGGGAGCCCGCATGGGTCGCCTGCTGGGCTGCCTCCAGCCTGCAAGACTGGGAAAGCAGTGGCTGCAGACTCTGTGGTGTGGAGAAGGGGCTTGGATGGAAGGAAGGGTGGTGTTGAAGGAATCGGAGCTGGAGGAGACGGTGACCCTCAGCTGAAGACAGAGGGACCCGAAAGGCCCGAGCAATGAAAGCCGCTTTAAAGAGAAAAGGAGGGTAGCAGACGTGGATGCCGTGTCCCCTTCGGGGCTTTCCCCCTTACTCTTTCCCAGATCTGAAACACGTGAAGATGGAACACTGAGGCTCAAATCTGAGGGTGGTAGTGGTGTTGGGGCACTCCCTCGGGGCCCTCTCAATCTGCTCTAACAGAGAAGAGATCTGAGTCTCCACCCAGCCTGCAGGCTCTATTGAGAAGCAGATTGAAATGATAAGGTCTTGTACCGAGCTTGCGTGCATGGCCCAGAGCCCCAAAACTGTGTGGGGAATAGCTTGTCCAGTTGCAACACAGAGAAGGGCCCAACGAGGGGTCTGAGAGGCTGACTGGAATGGAGGGCATCGCGGCCAGGGAGGTCTGCCTCCCTTCACAGTGAAACCAGTGTCTCTGGTTGCACAGGCCGAACACAACCGGAAGGCAGCGTCTCCTTTTAAGTAAAAGCAGCTGGTTTTGGGTCTCTGTCTCTCCTGAGAGAACTCGCCGCTTCTCCAGTGGTAGCTAATGCGCTCTGAAGCCCGTGGGTCAGAATCCACTACCATGGTTCCCAGCTCAAGGGGCCTTCACTAACTGGCTTCCAGTCTCTTGGGATTTAAAGGACATCCCTGTCTAAAGTCTGAGGAAGAGGAACCAAGAGGAAGTGAAATGTTCTGGTTATTTTTGACGCAAAGCTACGCGAGGCATCCTGGGCTTTCTCTGGTGAATCCCAAGTGGTGGTAACTGTGAGCACTAGGGTAAGTGAAGGACTTAGCGGTGTACCCGTGTTGGCCTTTACATATCGTATTTGAGAGGAATATGCAGTCAGGTCAGTGCAACTTGTCTTTTGATTCAGCAAAGTGAGGAAAGCAACTATAGCAGACGTTCTGTTCACCGGAACTCAAGCCCCTGGCATTCAAGCAACCGGCAAAACTTTGTGCCTGTTGCTTGAGAGTGCTGGTTGCTTGCGTTCGGGTCAACGGGGAATCTACGTACATTTATCCGGCACCTACCAGTCCCCACGGGTGCCGGTTAACCGAGAGTCTATCTATTTTTCTTGTCCAGATTTTGGTTCTATTAAGTAAAAGAGGTTTGATGAAAGGTGTAGGATGGAAATAGCGATCAGGTGAGAAGGAGGGACAACACATACATTCATTACTGCCTTTTGGTAAGCGAAAAATAGCCATACCTGAGATAATGGCATGTGTGTCTGAAGGACGATTAATCCCTGATGTCATGCTCTGTGGGAAGTTTCAGATGGCTTTGGCGACTTAGACTTTCCTTTAAGCCTGAAGAAGTGGGTCAGCTCCGGATTCTCCTTTAATTATCTTAAAATTTAAAAAAGCGACTTGTTTCAGAGTGACAGAGGAAATTTCAAAGTGCCTGGAGGGTGCTGAGTTGTGTGTTGGGGACTGGAATGTGTGACTTCCTAGATCATGGAGCCTAGAGAGTTTTCTGACCTTGCTAGGTGGAAGCCAGTTTTAGAGCTTTTTGGTTTTCTAGTCGGCTTGTAATTAACTGTGGGTGCGTGGACACCAGTCCCTTCCTGGAAACCTTTCCCGATTGCTCTCATCCTTTGCTTCTCCACAGTGCGTGTGGGATGGATTTATACTTGCTGATGGCTGTATCATTGTCCTTGCATCTCAAGCCCATTGAGTGTCCCCATTTATACTGTGACACAGTACCCAGCTCAGGAGTCTGAGTATCTCAGAAGAGATGATGGGGTGGTGACTTACCCAGGCTGAATCAGCTTCTGGGGGTGGGGGTGGTGCTGGGATCACATTCCCATGGCTCTTTTACCACAGGGGCACTGGGTTCCAGCTTAACGTTGACATCATGGAGTGGGGGTGAGGGTTATGGGGTTCCTAGGGCATCCCAAGTCATCCTCATCTATAATTCCTTTCCCCCCCCCTTACCTTTTCCCAGAATCACTAAGCAGAAACCTAGGACTTAATGTGCATGTCTCTTCTTTGGTCCATACATTGATACAGCTCATTTTATAAACTGAATTTAATGTGTGAAACCATGATGCCACGTCCCTTTAGAAAGGTGCACGCAACCTCAAAGAGGAGCCCTTGTGGCATTCACTGTTGTTGAATTTATCACCCAAAGGACAAAAAATTGGGGAGACCTTAATACTTACCCTTTTGTCTCTTCATTTTCTTTTCTTTTTTCTATTCATCTTCTAGGAGGTGCCTTTAGCAGAATGAAAACCAAATCGACCATTTAGCATGTATGTTTTTCCAGTAGATCTCTTGGTTTTCTCTGCCTCCCAGGGATCTGCTCTAATCTGGGGAGAATTACCGCACATACATACTGTTTCCAACTCAAATGCTATGCTTCCGTTCTCACATCTGATTCTCTGACTGGGGAGTACTAACAGGGGTATCGGTTATTGCCTGGGGAGCAGTACTGACGGCCGGTCCGAATGTAGCCCAGTAGAAAGGGGAGTGTATAGATTTGATGGGGTGAGGTGGACATTAGAAACTGAAGCCCAGTATCTCTCCTCTGATATAGCTGTGGGCCAGTGATCACTGATAACGCTGTAGGCTTGTCACCCCAGTGGTTCCATGTGCTACAGGTTGGTAAGCCCTCACTTGGAATGAAAAAGTAAAAAAAAAAAAAAAATCAGGCTCTCTCTGTGTTTTATGCAAAATAATTTAAAAGTTAAAAAAAAAAAAAAAAAAAGCAAATGGACCCTGGCGATTGACTTGTGAGCCCGGAGTACATTGCAGGTATACCTTACTCGGGTGGAGCGTTGACGTTCCTCTTGGGAATCTTGATGCCTTCCCTTCTGCCCTAAAAGTATTCCCCATCCTTTTCAAGTTCTGCTTCTCTTTCAGCAAGTGAGAGGCTGCATGGCTTGCCCTTCCTTCAAACCAGACCCCAGGCTGTTCTGAAGGCGGGCCATAGCAAAAGCATGGCCTCAGGGGCTTCTCCAGCAGGAGGGACTGAATCATGGGACATTAGAACCGGAAGGAGCCCTGAAGATCATTTGCTAGATCTTTTATACGTGAGGAAACTGACATCTGGCCCCTTGGTAGCAGGCTCAGAACTCGAAACCTGTTCTGCACTCTTCTCTCAGCTCCGTCCTTGTCTTCCTGGGCATGTGGTTTCCCTGACCCTGGACAGAGGCAGCGCTGACCCATCTGAGGAGGGCAGAGGCCCTCCCCAAGCCGGAACCTGGGGGTTGACAGAATGATTTGTAGTGGCACGGTGTGTGTGTGTGTGTGTGTGTGTGTGTGTGTGTGTGTGTGAGACTTCATTGCCCAGAGCCATTTGGAACTGGACCTACCTGGTCTGCTTTGAGGGGCTGTTCTGTCCAGAGACACAGAAAGCAGATACCCGTTTCCCAGAGCAGCCTGTGCACAAGGTCTTTAAAAAGGTCTGTTTTATGTTTTCCCTGATTCAGTTTAATTCAGAAGACTCCTTTTCCCCCTTTCCTTCTTACCACTTTTCTTAAAGTGTACCCTATCAGGTGGAAATGAACCAATAAAGTGCATTCCTACCATTCCATCTTAGCTGGGCACTGTTTTTTGTGTAACACACAGTGTTTTAATTCATTTGAGAAATGTTTCTGTGCTGACTGCCTGCCAGCCCTAGGCCAGGTACTGGGGGACAATGGGGGGGTCATAATGGTGCTGACCCCACTGGACTGTTGTGAAGATTAGTTGAATAATGTATGTAAAGGGCTTAGCATAGCAAGTACCAGGTATATAAAGTTCTTTGAAAAGGTTAGTTTCCTGATGGTAGCAGTAAGTGTAAGGCTGTACATAGAACCCATCCTCTGGGGACCCCTAATAGCTAATTTGTGTGGGTTCTCTAGGAGTTAATACTGTAAATCCAAGTTCCTAAGTAATTTTCGCAGTCTTGGTTCAAACCATCGTCAGCTGTGCCTCGGTGTTGTGGAGTTGTCACTGGGAGGGAAGAAAGCTTGTGATCCAGAAGTATGACAGGGGTTTTCCTTTTTGTTATTATAATTAAACCAATTTGAAACGAAAACACAATACTTACAGTATTGTAATTACTATATGTTAACAGAAAAGAACATTCAAAAGAAGACACAGTAAGAAAGCTTGTCCCCCATGTTACTCTTCTCTGAGGGGGAACACAAGGCATCAGAATTAGAGAATAGCTACACCAGTTTTGAAGTTCAGATCCTGAGAACCTACGCAGTATAAAAGACACCCCTTATTCTGTGCCCACCCCTTAGCTTTGGCTCACAGTTTAATGAGAGGCGTTTTTCTGTTCACTGCAGCCGAGATGTATTGCACACCCCTTAGTGTAGTTTCCCTGCTTCTTCCTCAGGCTATTTCTGCCTGGATAAAACTCTGGACCTGCTGCCCTAACAGCCCCCAGGTGCTGGACGTTTCCCCAGGGTGTGGCCAGCATCTCTGTGTTCCATGTAGGTGAGGGCAGGACATGGGGCGTTTGGCTCCCACTTAGTCCACACAGGGAGTGAGTAATGGAGCACATCGCTCAAGGTTGGCAGAACCTTCTATGTGGGACTTCCCGGAAGGAAAGGAGCCCTGGTTACATCTGCGAGGCAGCTAGAAGCTGCCAAGTTGGCGTTAGCCAGGTAACAGCAAAGATCAGAGTTACAGAACAGGTCGTTCCACATTCTTCTTGCTTTCCTGGTGATTACAGTGAAGAACCTGTCAAACTGAAAGGAAGGGAAACCCCTTCTGCCCCTGGGTTGGAACCGTACCTGGTAAAACATGTTTCCAGGTTTGTCTGCTTTTCCTTGGTGCAGAATTTCGTTGTAGGCACATGCTGGTCCTCTTAGAGGATCTGGTGTGTACCAGGCCCTCGGGCCAGTCCCAATTTCCTGCCCTCCCGCCTTTAGAACCCCCATGTTGCTGTGGAGAAAGGGATGTTCTCTTTCCCGTTCCAAAGGAGAACCAGGCCTCACTGTCAAAAAGAATTGCCAACACTCTGCTTCTGCACAGATTTCAAGTCTCAATTTTACACCTGTGTGGTGGCTCCTCTTCTGTCTCTACTTAGAGCAGTTCTTGAAGTGTGGTCACTAGGAAATGTGTGAGAAATGCAGCTTCTCAGCTTCATTGACACACAGACTCCAGTGGGGGGCGGGGGCGGGGACCCAGCAGTCTGTGTTTTAACAAGCCCTCCAGCTGGCTCCTTTTCTTTCATTTATTCTATTTCTTCTCTTTTTCCCTCCCCCCACCTTCCTCTTCTCTTCCCCCAGCCCCTGCAAAAGCATTCTCCAATGCAAGGCTTCCTGCCCTCCGAGGGCCTCTTGCTTTGAAAAGTGGTAGAGAGAGGCCCCTTGGCTGTGCACTTTCACTTACCAGGTGGTCGGAAGTGGGGGTGGTGTAGGAATCAGGAAATACCTGCGCGTTCCGTGAACTCGACAGCCCCTGAGGTTCAGTGAGAGAAGTTGTTGCATCTTTCTTCCCATTTAAGACTCCTTTGCTTTAATTCTGTTTTCCTCATTACTCTTAAAGCTTACTATGCTCACTAAAGAAAATAATAAAAAATTAGGCAAACAAAAAGACCATAAAAGTATTATTTTTGTAGCATAATCCTGAATCACTTAGAAACTACTACTTCACCACTTAATATGTCTTTTTCTATATGTTTACCCCCTTTTAAAATAAATGGGTTCATATTTCATATTCTGCTTTCTGACTTGCTTTCACTTAATCTTCCCATGTACTGCCAGATGCATTTCCAGATTATTTTTATTGGCGGCCAAGGGTTTCTTCGCAGACTGGACTTGAACTTGACAGTTGTTAATACTGATTCAATATAATGGTGAGAAGTTTAATGGGAAGGGATTAGGCATGACCCTGGGTGAAGACAGATCTTTCCCGAATCAGACTATATAGACAGACTGATTCTTGTCGTGGGCTTTACGTATCTCCACTCCCTGCATCCACCTTTCCTTTCTGCAGACTGTATGACTTATGCCCCCAAGAGAGAACCTGTCTTCCTCAGGAGATCAGTACCACCGCACCAGGGCTGGAGCCGCAGGGTTTGCCCTCTCACCCTGTTCTCAGGTGGTGGTGGGAATTTTCTCACTCCTGAGGCTTCTAATTGCTTGGTTGCCTTCACCGAACGGGTCCAGGGATGTTTTTTTTTTTCTTTTTTCTTTTTTGAGACATACCTCAAGAGATAAGTTATTTTTAAATTATTGTAACTGGGAAAGAGGGCCTTGATTTATTTTCTTTTTCTGCCTAGCAAACTCATACATAAATATCAGCAAAACATTTGTAAATACAGATAAATGATGATAAAATTCCATTACCTAGAGATAACTGTATTAAAATTTTGAATATATTTTTTAGTCTTTTTTAATGTATTTTTTTTTTTCAGAATATGATATAGTAGAATCATAAACTTTTTTCATTTAACATATTGAACAACTCTGATATTTTTATGGATGCTGTCAGTGGTAGGCTGAAGGCAGTTCAGCTCGGGTTGGAATTTTTAAATATTCAGGATTTTGATAGCAGACTGTTAAGGCATTTGTAGCTTGAGATGGGCCATAGTGGGAGCATTTATAGTAGAGAAATCACCAGACACCATAAATCAAGGCACTTTTGAACCTAGAGAGCTGATTTATCAGCATACCACTAGATGCACATTTTATCATATGTAAATATGGTTTATTTTTCTTTTCAATCTCCATATTTTTTGGTTGTTTCTAATTTTTGCCATTGGTAAACAATATTGTAATGACCATTCTTATATTGAAGTCTTGTCATATACCCATAATTACTTCCTTAAAATAAATCCCTAGAAGTGAAGTTCCTGAATCAAGGGACATTCAGAATTTCAAGATTTATTTGTTGCCAGTTACCCAGCAGTTTCACACCCTTTGAAAGTAAGAGTGTACTGTTTTCTGTCTTAAGAGGATTTATCAGAAACACCCTCTGGGACCAGGAATTTCATGCCTCTCCTGTTGACTTCTGTTTACATTTTCTGAATTAACGTATTTATTTTTATATAAGGAAATAACCTGGCCGAGAATATAATAAACTAATGCTTTTGATTCTTAGGCTGCTATACAGGGTGTAAAAATGGTATCTGTGGTTCTGAATTGAGAGGCAATGTATCACGATGATTAAGAGCTAGGACTTGAGCCAGAACGAGTTTGAATCCCAGCTCTGCTACTTTTGTGTGTGACCTTGTGCAACGTACGTCAACTCTTTGCTTCAATTTCCTCATCTGGAAAATGGAGGCGATCACGGAATCTAGTCATGGAGTTTTTATAAGGCTTAGGTTAGTTGACATACACATATATCAATCATTTAGTACTGGCACATGCTGAGTGCTAGGTAAGTGTTAGATTATTATTAACATTGAGTATATAGAAGTCTGTGGAACTGTGCCAACTGTCACATTCACATGATTTCATTAGTCACTTAATCATATGGGAAAGTGAGGTGAGCATTTTTGCATCAGTCCCCCTATATGTGAGTACTGTGTGGCAGGTATGGGACTAGCAAGCATGGAACGTTTATGCTGTTTCCACGCTTCCGAGGATCTTGCAGTCCAACTTGAGAGCGGTTCCTTAAGTATGAAACAGTAAATAATGAGGGAAAAATAAAAAATAGTTGCTGAAGACAATAAGAGGAAAGGTGCTCCGAGGTCTTAACCTGATTGCTGACTCAAATAATTATGCATATGCTGATGGGAGCACAGCAGCCTGGGGTGATCCGGGAGGACCTCCCAGGAGATAATAGGGTTCTCTCTGGTCCTAAAAGGCAGGAAGGGTTTTGTAAAGGGCTGAGGAGATAGTGGAAGCAAAGCAGCAGGGATGCGCATGAGACCACAGAGCAAAACAGGTTAGACCTGCCTTCTACAGCTGTACTATCCAATTCAGTAGCCATTAGCTGAGCATGTGAGATGAGGCTCAACCAAACTTGAGGTGTTCTATAAGTATAAATCACACACCAGGTTTACAAGACTTAGTACAAAAGAAACACAAAGTATCTCAATAATTTTTATATTGATCACATGTTGAAAGGATAATATTTTAGAGGTATTGGGTTCAATGCAATAGATTAAAATTAATTGCACCTGTTCATTTTTACCTTTTAAAGTAACTAGTAGAAAATTCAAAATTATATACGTGGCTCACATTTGTGACCTGCATTACATTTCTATTGGACAGAGCTATCCTAGAGTTTATAGTCCATGATATACTGTTGTACCAGAGTAGAAAGTTTCCAAATTGTATTCTTTTATTCCATTTTAGGACCAATTGAAGGCCATCCTCCCGGCCTTCTCCACATTTCCAGGAGAATAGTTGTCTTTCTGATGCTTAATGATACCCACAGGGCTTCTCAACTGAAATTTTCAAGAAAAGTAGTTATACATTTTCCTTTCTCAGCAAAATAGTTGGAACAAATGGGGCTTAAATTGTTAAATTCTCCTCACAGAGCTCAGTTTAGCCAGCTTTTAGCATCATATTGAAGAATGGTGAACAGGAAAAGAATGACAGTGTGCTTGTCTCCCAGCTCCCTAACCCCTCCACTCACTGACTTCACTCCACTTCTGCTTCTTTATGTGGCACATGCTGGCCTGCAGGCTCCAGGGTTTACAGAAAAAGAAGAGGCTGTGTGTCAGGGTCGGGGGAACCCACGCTCTGACACCTGGTCAAACTTGGGCAAGTTCCGATTTGTCATTTATCTGAATGATGTTTTGAGTGTCCAACGGTGTCGTTCTGGGCAGTATTTTTTATCCTTGTTTTTGTCACTGAGTGCCTGGCTGAGCACAGTGCTTACCCAGGCTGTTGGCACCATCTCCCTATTTGTCTAGGGAAAGCTATGGACACAGCATGCCTTGATTATGTAACATCAAAGAACACTAGAATTTTACAGCATCTTAGTTCATAAAGATCTCAGTTTTATCCATGAGAAGAACACTTTGTAAAAAAGAAAGGACTTGCCTGAGATCTCAGCTGGTATAATAATTAGTAAAACGATTAGTAGAACGATTTCATTCTGTGAAATAAATGTACAATAGTCCAGCCCTTATGTTTGAGGGGAATGAAGAGGGTAGAGGCACTGGATCAAGTCTGCAGGGACACTCAGCTCTTTGGAAGGAATCTAGGGGTTCAAGGACCTCAGTGAATCGGAAATCACTCTCAGGTTCCTGGAAGTGTATCCTAGCCACCTGCTCTAGATTTGCTCCCATAGAAATCTGTGTCTCAGTGGCCAGATGGAAGGTCAGGGTTGAACTGAAGCCAGGCCTGGATAGTCAGTGTGTTCTAATGTAACCAGGGTCTTTCATGAAGCCTTCCCATAGAGCCCAGACAGGTCTGTGGTTACCACAATATTCTGGAAACCTTCCCCAAGGTCTCCTGGACTTGTCATCTCTGACTCTTCCAGGACTGAAGGATAATCAGAAGTCACAGCCAGTGAACAAAATGGACATGGCACTGCCCTTGGAAATGTACAGTTCAGAGGGCGCAGCAGGTCTCTCTCCCTCACACAGACAGACTTTTCTAAATGTTCTCAAAGGGTGCTATGAGAATATTTGTTAGCGGGAGGTGGAATTTAGATTAAGGCCATAGGGACCCTGTCTGAAGAATTGATGTAAGTACCAAAAGTCTTTTTACCATTTTTATTCTGGCCCCCAAGTGGATATTATTATATTTTGCATTCTGGACCAAGTTTAAAGAGCCTTTCCAAAAAGTTTTGCTAAATATTACGGGAAGATCACAAGGGAGGTAGAATAAAAGAAGCATAAAGCCATGCAGTATTATGGGGTTCACATTTTTTGGTACTTAACTTAAAGCTGGCTTGCTTCAAGAGCTCACATGTCATTCTTTGGTCCACAAGCACCTGAGGAACTTGTACTCTGTCCACAAAGGGTCATTGCTGAGTCTCTCACTTCCTAATTCATGACCTGAGTCCCAATTGAGCTGTTATATTTCTGCATATGTCGACAGTGGGATTCAGATGCAAAGGGCCAGATTCCCACTCGCCATTCCCCACCCGGAGCTTTCCCACCTGGTTCTAGTCTTGGCTCTGAGGCTTTGACATCCATAGCTGCTGCCCCCCGTGGTGACACACCACTAATCATACATGATGACAGGTTTCGGCTGCATCTAAGTGACCTCCTCTTGGCAGTGTTGTAGACTTGACTCTACCATATGCAGGGCATTGTACTCAATGGCCGCTGAGATCTTTCCCAGTTCCCATTCCACAAAGGGCTTTAAAAAACAGAGACAATTCTCTTGGTTTACTTGGATTCTGCGGGAAAGCAGCAGACCTCAATAACCCTTTGAGGTTTGTTGGGGGTTTTTTCAGCATTTTTAATTTTTAAGACCCTGTTTCCAAGCTTTGGCTTGGAAATTATATCTCCTCCCAATTTAGCTTCCATCCTAACCACCAAATAGTGCCTTCATCTAGATTGTAAGCAGCCAACTCTACCAGAGGGTCTGTAGAGCTCCTCAAAAAGCCAGTTTCCCAGCTCCTTCCCAGTGAGGTGGTCAGATCTAAATTTAACTGTGACCTTAAGTGAGCATACGCCAGCCAGGGCTGCAAGAGCAAAATCAGAGCTGGACTGTTCTCGGGGCGGGGGGCGGGGGGCGGGCGGTGTGTGCATGTGCAGAAGTTAGAAGGTGCACAAGGCTCCCCCCAAAAGGCCACATCAGCCCCTGGGAAGAGAAGAGGAGTTCAGGGTGGGGAGAAGTATAGTCAGTTCAGTGACCGGAGTTTATATCCTAGCTTGACTGGATCCCATGGAGAAAGTCAGCCAAATTCTCCACCCTCTCAGTTTCCTCCCACTGTAAAGTATCCATGATGTAACTCACCTGGATTTGTAATTACCATGGCTTCCTGCCAAGCATTATACCGCAATAATGTACTCACTTATTCCAAAGTCACCAATCCCAGGTTTATGAGATACACTCTGCGTATCGTGCTGTATAGAGTTCAGCCCTTGTTTGGTTGTCTGGCTTGCATCTTTTCCTGTATTAATGGGTACATAGCCAGAAACAGGGCAGCGTCAGTATCTATAATTCTATTGGGCACAGCTTTGCACTTTTTTATACTAAAAATGTATAAATGCAAAGTAAATAAAATTTTAGTTTGTAAAATTTAGCTTATTATAATTTAGTCACACCTCTGATTTGCATTTATAGTCATGATTAGCATCCTACACTGTAAAATGCTTACATGTATATGTGATATGTATACAGTAGACTCTCCATTAAGCAGAACTCAAGCAACTGGTGCACTCAAGCAACCAGCAAAAAATTTAGGAACTAATAGTACATTTATCCGGCATAGGTACCGGTTAACTGAGAGTCTACTATATACAGCATTTTTAGAATAGCTTCAGATTATGATTCAAGTAGGACAATCTTCATTTTTCTCTTTGATCTCTAACAGTTAGAGGCAGGATTAGAGAGGCTGCCTTGAGTGTATGTCTCTTTCAAAAATGCCCTAGTTTACATTTGAGAGGAGAACCAGATCTCCAGGCTTCTGGAGCTGGGAGTCTAATGTTCTCTGAAAATGCCCAGGTTAGTATCACAAACAAGGACTTGACTAAGCAGGAGACATGGGCTGATTGGAGCTCTTGTGCTCGTCTGTCATTTTCTGTAAGTAAACTGGAGGGGTTTTGTGGGCAGTTCTTTCTTGAACTCAAGTTTCTACGGGAAGAAAATGAATTAGGGTGGATCAGACTGAGTTTCTACCCTGGCATCAGCACTTAACTAAGTTGCATTAGTCTAGTTACTTAACTTCTTTATGCTAATTTCTTCATCTGGATACTTGGGAAAATACATGCATTTATCCCTAGGCTATTTGTGAGGATTCAAATAGAAAAGGTGTAGAGTGTGCACATCACTTAATATAGTTCCTGGCTTCCTGACACATAGAACATTCAAATGCTAGCTTATGAACAGCGTTTTGTTTTCCTCATAATCAGCTATTTCTCTGATTTACAGGGCAGTAGTTTTAGGTGAACCATTAGGTGGGATGGAGGATTAGTGAATATTTTCCAATGTTATCCAGGAAAAGAGACTTATTAATATAACTGAGGCCTCTAATTACTGATCTTTTGCCCTATTTTTGATCCATGGGAGTGTCTCTGTTCAAAACAAGTTGCTAATCTAGTGGGTTATGGAATTGATTCAGGCTAACAGTTTAATTAAGAGATAGGTCTCCTCCCTATACCTGGAGGCCAGTGTGTTGGGTTCTTAAGCAATTCTTTAACAGGTCACTACTGAAGACCTTTATATTTATTCTAAGCCTCTTCTATTTAGGGTATAAAAGTGTGCGTGCATGGGTGCGCCCACATGTGCATGCCAAACAATTCTTATACTAAAAGCTTTGGCGGCACAGAGTTTAATTCTGTGCCATTATCCTGTATTTGTGTCCAAAGTTGATCATCTTGGGCATGTTCCTTTAATTACTACAATTATCTACTGTGTTCCAGTAAGTATCTGATCTGCCATTTATGACTCAAAAATATCTATTCTGTCATCAGCAACCAATCAAAGCTTCTTGTGTTCAGTAACTGCATATATCACTTCTGGACAAAAACAAAAAAATGTTGACATTTTTGTTACATGTATTATGGGTTAGATTTAAATTACTTTGTCCAATAGTGAACTTTGCTTACAGTCTTTCATGTTCACTGGGGAAGAGAAAGCCAAAACTGACTCTCTTTGAGCCTGTCTATGCTGAGTCAGGTCATGTGATCATCCTTGAATTAATCCCCATGGCCCAGGGAATAAAATATTCTGGTTATTTTAGGACCCACCCCTAGGGATGGGGTTGGAGGCTGAGCAAGGATAGGGTTTCAACTCACAAAGCTGGAAAATCTGGGTGCTTTTATGAAGGGGGAAGAGAGAGAGAGGTGCCGGAGAAGCAACCAGCAGGAGTCCTCTCTGTTGACCTGTGGGCCCTTAGGCTAATGAGGAACTGCAATGAGTTAAAAAGTTGACTAAAGTCCCTCTGCCTCGTCTGTTGTATGTGCTCAGAGAACAGCATGACCAACCTTTGGAGGAGGGAGGAAACTGTGTGTAGGGGAGACCTTGTGAAGAATTAACATGGGGACTGGGTCTTGAACCATCAGGAGGAATATTCTTCATCTAAGAAGTTAGATGAAGGAGATAGCATAAGGAAGGACATGGAGTCACAGATGGGAATGAAGTGTCTCTGGAAATGATGAACAAGTATTAGTGTACTATGGGGTACTGTTGTATCTCCTTTGGTCTTCAGTTTTGGGGAGTCAGCGTACACATTTCACAGATGGGAAGACTGAGGCTCAGAGAGATTGAATTCTTTTCCCAAAAGCATGTGATTTATAAGTTGAGTTCCGGTTTTCTCTCAGTATTCTACTCTCTCTCCCACTTACCCTGCTGCCCAACTAGATTCTGATCCTTGTTATCAAGTTCTCCTTTTCTCTTTTTATTACTATAGTAGAATCTGGTCCAATTCCATATCATGTCCCTAAAACAAAGGGATGGGTTAGCAGTTCCAGAAGCAGCTTTTTTCTTGAGAGCTCTTACTTTTATTTGCATATATCAGCCCTGTGCCGCCACCTAAGCTCTTAACATAAGCATTGCCTGGCATGCGCACGTGCACACGCGCGCGCACACGCACTTTATACCCTAAATAGCAGAGACCTAGAAATGTTTGTCTACTTTTGCCAACATCTGACTGTGATTATCTTTAACCACAGTCACACTTGTTTGTCTCTTAAAATAGTACTGACTCTCCCGAGGAGGCCGTGCCCATTCGTCACAGCGCTCCCAGAACCCTGTCTGTTCCACCTGCCTTCTCCTGGTAGCCTTGCAGCCTGTGATTTACTGTGATTAATTTCGCTCCTCCCTTGTATTGACACTCCTGAATCACTCCTTAGGATTTGAAGACCTCTCCTAGTACAAGTATTGGATTTCAGTGCCCAGAGCCCACCTGTTGACTCAGGTAACCGAAAGAATAGCTCTCCCGGAGATGTCCATCAGCCGTTCCTCCTTGCTGTCTCTGGCTCTGCCCATAGGCCATGCCAACACACAGGAGTTGACTTCCCCAGAGGAGAGCAGGCTAAAAGCCAAGGTGTGTCTAACTTGTGAACCCAGATGATTTTTGAAATGGAATATTCTTTTCCCCTGCCCCACAGCCTGAACATTAACATGTATGTCCTTGCTTTGGGGGTTCTGTCTCAGAGAAAGTCAGTATTCCCTTACGATAGCTAATCTGTAGGGTTCCTTTGTTTTGAAGTAACAGTTGCCTCCTTTGACTTTGAACTTGATGAGAGTAAAAGGAGGGGAATGAAGAAGGTGTTTTCACTTATGATTTCTATCTATACATCATCCCCCTCCCCTGTTCCTTAGACTAATACAGCACACCAAGCCTGGAAAAACTGCTACCATATGGGGCCTGGTGGTCTTATTCAAGGTTTTTTTAGAGCCCTCACTAGGATAAAGGAAACGAACAGCTTGACTCACACATGTGATTGTGTGTTGTGTGCTCTGGACTCGGATCCTATCACTACGAGATCCCTTTTCTGAAACAATTGGGGGGTGACATGTGGGTGGTGGCAAACACAAAAACCCACAGAGTAAGGACTCTGAAAAAATAGATGATCAGGATTGCTTTCCTGTTTTCTAAGCTTACTCTATGATTTGAACAGTGTGTTCTCCAGAGCAGGGGCGTGGAGGTCACCCACTGTGCTCTGGCAGGAGCCACTCTTGGTGCCAGTGTTGGACTGTATTGCTCTTCCTGAACCACAAAGGTTGTTTCTGCATAACCTTGAGATAATAGAAGTGAAAGTTGAGGTGTTTTTAATGGTGGAAAATAGGTTTGGGAGATGAGGTTGCAGATGAACTATGAAAGCCCGATAAATATTTTTATGATCCTTAAATTATCCCATTAATAAAGAGAATGAGCATTGTGCAATTTCCATTCTATTGGGTTAGAAATATTTCAGATTTTCCTAACTAGAAATTCGAACTAGACATTTTTAAGTTCATCTTTGTGTGCATGGATAACAGGTGCATCAAGACACTTTCACCCCCACCCATACTGTGGTCCTTCATCCAAATGGGGCTCACACCTATGTAAGAGTGTAGATTTCAGAGTCCAGCAGACCTGCCCTGAATACTGGCTCTGTCATTTACCAGCCCTCTGACCTGCCAGAGGTTTAACCTCTCTATGCCACGTTCTCCTCATCAGTAAAATGGGCATAGTAATAGTACCCGTGTTCGTGGAGTGTTGCAAATGTTAGATCAGAATGGCAGTGAAAACCTTAGCCTATCTGTCATAGTGTAAGTTCTCAGGGGAGAATAGCAAATAAAACACAAATGTAGGTGATGGTAATGGTTGCACAACATTGTTGCACCTTTAAAAGTGGTTAAAATGGTAAATATTATTCTATGTGTATTTTATCACAATAAAAATAATTAAAAAATTGAAACGCCCCCCCCAAAAAGATAAGCATTTGTGTGGAAAAGAGCAATTTATTAATTTATAAAAGACTGAAAGTTTATTAAATCATGCTATCTGGAAGGACTCTGGTTATTTTTTTATTCTCTTCTTTAAACTTTTTTGATTTTTCAAAATTCCTGCAATAACATTATTTACTTGTACAACTAGAACATATTAAATTACAGCAAAAGACTAAATGGACAAAAGCTTAGCTAACTAGAACAATGACAGACCACCCACACTTTCAAGCAGGTCCCAATGCTCTCTGTTCTCCCCCTGCCCCAGTTCTTGGGGTTGATGAGGGCAGGGTCACAAGTACAGCACCTCCTTGTCTTGGCCCCAGGCCAGCCCCTTCCCTAGTCAGCTGTCCACCATATCCACGGCCACAGTCACTGCCTGGAGGGATGGGGGTCAGGGCGAGCATGCAGATGGTTCCTTGTGGCCCACCCCTCTGAGCTGCAGTGTCTACATGTGCCACATCAGTCTTTGACTCCTGATGTTAGAGTTTTATTAATAATACCATAGGGGTTTTTGGTGTCATGTACCTAAGAAAGATGCATGTGTATCTACAGGTGTTTTTCAGCCCCTGTGCTTACCAAGGCAGTGACATGCCCAAACACCCTAGATCAGAGGAGCAGTTGGCCCTGCCCCTGTTGCCCCGCCTTCCATTATACATAGCTTAGATTCTCCCTCCTCCAAACATACACACCAGAATGATATTCTTGCCACGGCTTCTCGCCACTCTCTCCAGGCTTTATTGGAAAATCTACTTCTTGTTAACTTTACCTGCCCCGATCATCTCAGCGCCCAGTCAACTCTTTCTGATTATCCCCATCATGAATGATTTAAAGATTTGACTTAACACAGTCATGTGTTCATGCATTCAGCAAATATATATTGAACCTCCCTGTATTGAAACTTAAAACATACAGAAAAATAAAATCGCCCTTGTTATGCTTTGGAGTAATTACTATATTGTCCTCACATGGGGCATTTCTACGTCCTTGAACTTTGGCCTTGATATTTAGACTGGAATGTGTCCTCTCCTAGATGGGAGCCCTCACTGGTGACGTTGTAACTCAGGGGAGCATTGGACCTGCCCCAGACCCAGAGCTGAGATGTGGCACAGTGCATTCACAGAGAGCTGTGAAAATACCGAGGCTGTGAGATGTGTGACAAGGCTACCTCTTAATACTTTTTCATTGTCCTGTCTCCTTAAATATTCCATAATTTTGATGTATAAAATGTGCAAAGCTTATAAGACAGATATTAAACAGAGGTTCTTTGAAGTTTCTACTTTAAAATATTTTCCTGACAATAAAGGAAATTATGTCCACAAATAACATCATACTACAAATAATTTCCAGTTGTGTTTCAGGCAAATGTAATAGACCCTATAAAGGAAGTTAAGATAGACTGAAAAAAAAGACTTGCAATCTTCATAATAGACAAAAGATTACTATCCAGAATGTATAAAGAGTTCTTACAAATCAATTATTTAAAAAAGCCAACAACCCAATAAGAAAATTGTCAAAAGTTACAAAGAAGCAGGACTTAAAAAAAAAAAGGCAATAAACTTTTGGAAAGGTAATATCAGCAGTTATCAAGAGAAATACAAATTAAAATAAGATGAATTTTCACCCTTCAGATTAGCAAAATTATGGGTAAGAGAGTAGAGAAAGAACATACGAGGTCTGACAATTAAGTTCACAAACTTGCCACTGTGCCTTACATTGGCAGCACCGTACAAACAACTCAGTGAGGTGTCATAACCTTGGTACATCTGTGTCCCACAGCTGTGTTCATGTCAGTGCGCGGCAGTGTCTTGCTGAGTAGCGTTCATTATTGTTGTTGCGTGTTTTTGTGTGCTGTAGCGAGAATATTGGAGCTTGAATTAGAGCAACGAACAAACATTAAATTTCCTGTTAAACTTGGCAAGAGTGGAAGTGAAATCAGGGACATGTTAGTGCAAGTTTATGGGGATAATGCCATGAAAAAAAAAAACAGCAGTGTACAAATGGATTAAATATTTTTCTGAGGGGAGAGAAAGCGTCACTGATGAAGAGAGGTCAAGGCGGCCAGTAATGATCTGAAATGACAAAAACATTGCAAAAATTCATCAAAGTGTGTGTCAGAATCATCTACTGACTGTGAGAAGCAGTCATTGATAGAGAAACAGGAAAATCTTAACTGAAAATCTTGGCATGAGAAAGGTGTGTGTAAAAATGGTCCCAAAGGAGCTCACTGATGAACCAAAGCAAAGGAGAGTCGAAGCTTGCCAAGACCTTTTGGAGAGGCAAGACGATGTTTTGAGCTCTCTTATTACATTGGTGTACCAATAGGACCCTGAACAAAGCATCGAAGTGCACGATGGAAGTCAGCCAGTTCTTCACAACCAAAAAAGTTCCATCAGTCCAAATCAAGAGTCAAAATGATGTTCTTAACCTTTTTTTTATATCAGAGGGATTATTCATTATGAATTTGTACCAGCTGTACAAATAGTCAACCAAGTTTACTGTTTGGAAGTGCTGAAAGGCTGTGTGAGAAAGTTAAATGAAAATGAACTTTTTGCCAACAACTCATGGCTCTTGCATCATGACAATGCACCAGCTCACGGGGCACTGACTGTGAGGGAGCTTTTAGCCAGTACACAAATGACTGTATTCGATCACCCTCCCTACTCACCTGATCTGGCCTCCAATGACTTCTTTCTTTACCAAAAGATAAAGGAAATATTGAAAGGAAGATATTTTGATGACATTCAGGACATCAAGGGTCATACAGTAACAGCTCTGATGGCCATTCCAGTAAAAGAGTTTCCAAATTGCTTTGAAAGATGGACTAAGCACTGGCATCAGCGCACAGCTTCCCAAGGGGAGTACTTTGAAGGTGACCATAGTGATACTCAGCAATGAGGTAGGTAGCACTTTTTCTAGGATGAGTTCACAAACTTAATTGTTTGACTTCGTACAGTGGTGGGAATATAATTGTTATAGTCTTTCTGGAGGGCTACTTGGCAGAATCTATAAAAATTAAAAATGTGTATGTGTGCATGGGGAGGGGTATGAGTGTGTGAGAAAGGGGATACATAGAAAGTGGTCCAAGAACAGCTGTGGTTAGTGAGGAGAGTGGATTTGGGGGAGTAGCTGAGGGAATTGGAGGGAGGTGAAGGACATTTTACCCTAAAGTCTTCTATGGCCTTGTTTGAAATTTTATGAGTTATTTTTGTGTGATGTGGTTTTGAAAGTAATATATATTTATAGCAGGTAATTTGGAAAACAGAAAAAATTAAGGAAAATCTATCACCTCTTAAGTCCAAACACCTTGACTTGACTGATCTTCTTTCTGTATGTGCATAAAATACATGCAGCTGGTGCAGTTTTTATACTTAACACTGTTCTGCTTCTCTCACTTCGTGTTGTCTAAGCACTTCCCAACAGTTTTACAGATTGCATAGTCTCTCGTGCTCCCTTTAAATGTCGACTATACATTCACATGCTTTAAGGATCAAGAAGAGATAGCAAGATGTTGAAGGGCCATGAGGGGCAGGCACCTGGGGACTGAGCCCTCACCCCGTTTGCCCAGTAGGAGTAGTAAGTAGAGGGCAGCTGCATCAGGTGCAAGGCCTGATCCCTGGGTGTCTGTCCGTCCCCCCATGCAATGTCCCCTGTCCCCTCCCACCTTCTCATCTGGGGATCAGTAGACCTTGCATTTTTGCTTCTCTCCCACTCAGGTTCTAACTCTGACTTCTAGGAGCTGCCTTCTCTGCTGCAGTCCTGCCTGAGAACTGGGGCCCAAGGACAGGATTTAACATGTTGGTCCTCTGCTGGAGTAATGGCATCTAAAAGTCAGCTTAGAATACAAATCAGAGTCTTCTGTTTCTCTGAGAGTTAATAGAGAAAGAGCTGGTAAAGATGATCTAGAGTTATTCTTCCATTTGACAGATTGGTGAATTGAAACCAAGCAAGACTGGTAATTGCCTAAAACGATGCTTCAAGTTAGCAGCAAACCTCACCGGGGATGCTTGATGTGGCCCATGCTCTTTTTACTGTGCCATGAGAGGTACCCAGGCAGCACTCAGGCTGCCCGGACCCCTGAGACTTAGCCAAAGGGACAGTGGGCTGAAGAAGGGTCATCTGGGCTTCAGTGTTAGTTCATTCAGCAAATACCCTGCTCTACACACATAGATGAGGGAAATGTTCTAAGGTGTTACAGGTATAAATATCACATGGCAGTAGGATTATAGAAACTTTTCATTTTCTTCTATTTTTTTCCCTATAATGACTATGTATTACATTTGAAAGCTTGACTTTTTGTAAGTTTTCCTGATCATCTGAGTATTTTTATTTGTTGAAGTTATGAAGTGCTTTCTAACTTTGGAGGAAGAAATGGGTGGGAAATTTTATGAACCAGGTAAATCCACTTCTAATGTGAGTCTGATGGTTCTGGGGTCTTGGACTTGAGTTCAGGGAAGTTCTACGTGTGTCACGCCACTGACTGCTTGCTCTTGTCATGCTGTGTGTATGTGTGTTGTCCTTTGCTGGGATCTGCTTCTGCATCTGTGACTGACAAGGGGCAGCAGGTTAGAGAAGGGAGGGAAGGGGTCGTGCTCAGATGAAGTACAGTCTCCTTCTGCTGCTGCTCTGGGCAGGAAAGTAAGAGAGAACTCGCTCAGTCGGTGACTCAAAGACCAGCAGTTGCGTGGCTCAGGATAAGGGCTGGCTGACTCCCAGGTCTTTAGGCGCCATGGGCATTACTGTATTACAACATAGTACTGTTTTTTGTCCTTGAACAGTCATTATTGTCATTGCTATTTGTTGTCAGACAATAACCTTTTACTATTATTTTAAGTAAATATTATTATCTCAGAGATTGGATATCCCCATTTTATAGATGAGGGAACCAAGGTTCAGAAAGGTGAAGAGGTAGGGCCAGAACTCAAATTCCAAGGTCTATCTCATGCTACTATTTGGCTCCTGCATTCATCAATGCATACACAGTTACCTTGGCTTTTTTTGTATCCATTTACTATTTAGAACAAACTTGTGCGACCTGCGGCCCGCAGGCCACATGTGGCCCAGGACAACTTTGAGTGCAGCCCAACACAAATTTGTAAACTTTCTTAAAACTTTACAAAAATTATGCATGGACCTTTTTTTATTTTTAATTCATCAGCTATAGTTAGTGTTAGTGTATTTTATGTGTGATCCAAGGCAATTCTTCTTCTAAGGTGGCCCAGAGAAGCCAAAAGGTTGGACAGCCCTGGTTTAGAATATCTTTATGGAACGTTTTCTGTGAAATCTTTTCCAAAAAATGTTTATTGAGTATTATAGTTCTGTGACAGGCACTCTTCTAGGTGGTAGAAACACAACCATGAACAAAAGCAAACAAAAATTCCCTGCCCTCATGGAGCTTATATGGTAGACTAGTTGCTTGAGATTTTGCAGGTTGCTTGGGTTCTGGTTAACAGAGAGTCTACTTAAATTTATCCAGCATCTCCCAATCCCCATGGGTGCTGGTTAACTGAGAATCTACTATATTCTAGTAAGAGGAGTAGGAAAGACAAGTAATAAAGTAAATTATATAGTATTTTTTAATGTAGTATATTAAAACTTTGGGGTTCAATAAGACCAACAGATTAGGAGATGATTGCCACTGAAAAGATAGTGTATTACTGACATCCCCACAAGGAGAGCACACCACACAGGGCCACAGGAGAAAACACTGAAGCTGTTTGCAGTGGAGGAACCAGTGGGCTGAAGCCTTTAAGAGGCGGTCAGGTTTAGGATTGGCTCATCACTTCTTAGCTTTTTGGCTAAGATCACATGCAGGATTGGCTAGTTTGAATAATTTCAGCAGGCTCTGGAGCGTAGAGGCTGTCCCTGTTGTCTGGTACCTGGCTCCGTGGTGATTAGGGCAGGTGGAACGTGGCCCAATATGCAGAGCTCATGAAGATGGTTGGGGGCATGGGCTCTGGATTAGTGGATTTTCCTATGAAAGGCACTAATCCACAATGGAGTTGTTTGCTATCTGTAGGGATTAGCTATCCCTGGGAGCAGCTGTCTCTCTGGAGTCAACAAGTCCCCAGATATCAAAGCACCAGAATATAGAAAATAAAAAGACATGGTTAATACAGTTGGCTAAATGGTAGGTGCTGCAGGGAAGATAAAAGGGGAAGGGAATAAGGAGTGTCAGCATGGAAGGATGGGATATTGCAGGTTTAAATGGAGTAGTCAGGGAAGACTATACTGGGAAGGTACCATCTCAATAAAGACCTGAAGGCAGAGGGGAAATGAACCATCTGGGATCCGGGGAAGAACTTTCTAGGTAGAGAGATCAGCAGTATCAGAAGTGAGAGCATCTCATTGATCATGCCACCTAAAGCTGTACTGATATGCCTTAGACCATAGCAGGACGAATATAATTGGGAGACGAGGCCACACCTAGGTCTTGGGAACACAGCTGAGAGTAGGAAGGAGTGGTATGGCCTTATGTGTGTGAGCTGAGTATGGGGTGTTTCGCCAGAGAGCAGGTTTGGTAAGATGTTTCTCCCCAAATCCTGTAGAACCAAAGACCGTTCTTGGTCAAAGGTGATTTTCATTCAGGAGAAATTCATCTTGCTATACAGCATGGATCAGTCATAAACTAAAGAGTGTCAATTAAAGTAAAATCGTATCTCATCACCTATCCCTCACCCTAACTTCCCTGAAAGCCCTCCAGTGGTTTCCCGCTGCATTGAGGATGACGTTCCGACTCCCTGCCACGGCCTGCAAGGCCCTGCCTCTAACCACGGCCCCTATCCAACTTCATTTTGCTCCCTCCACCCACCATGATGCAGCCATCAGCACTTCCTTTCAGTAACGTGAACACCCCAAACTCATCTCTGCCTTAGGCTTTCTGCTCAGGCTGTGCCCTTGGCAGAAGGCCTTATCCTCATCGTCACAGTGACTGGTTCCTTCTTACCATTCAGTTCTCGGCTCACTTCTCAGAGAGACGGCACCCACGACTCGCTGAGGAGATTATCCAGGCCCTCTGAGCCAGCCCACGAGCCAACTTAATTCTCTGAATACCACTCAATAGTATGGGGAAACTTCCATTTATTAGTTTATTATCCAACCCCACTTCCACTCCAACTAGAACGTCAGTGTCCTAATGTCAGGGACTTTGTCTCCTTCGCTGCTCTAGTCCAGCATCAGGAAGAGCACCTGGCACATACAAAGCACTTGTTGAATGACCAAAGAAGAATACAGTGTCTTCTAGTAGAAAGGCTATATAAATTGAGCATCTAGGACCCAGCACTTAGGTAATAACAGAGCCATCACAGTGGGACGGGGTCTAGGCGGTCGTAGGAAAGAGGCACTCTTACAGGAATAGTTCTATTGGGTATCCTTCCTGAAGAAGCCACGTCCGGGGACAGCTGCGGTGCTGGATGATATCCCACCCCAGTCGCTGCTGATCTTCAAGCTGGGGGTTTCAGCTCTAGTAAAGAGGTGATGGCCTTGTCACCGTTGGGCAGGCGTGGCAAAGTAGCAGCCCTTGGATCTTTTGTCCCAGATGTGTAGTAGTAGTTGGCAGCAGAGTGTCTGGGTTCTTTCAAAAATACGAATGTGAATGTCTTTAGCCACCTCCATTCTCCATTTCACCACACCGTGCCTCTTCTGATGGCTCTGTAGTCGAAGTCTCCTGCTTACCCTATCTTTTGGTCCCTGAAGACATCTGACCCTGTGCTTTAGCAGCCCAGTGGGCATTTTAGATGTTTGTCCTGTTTGAAGGAAAGTCGAAATACTACTGTCTTAGGAACCAGCTAGAGGACAAGGCATAAGCTTGTCTTACCGGCCCCAAAGGTAGAGAATATTGTTAATGGGAGTTTCTGCAAATGACGTATGGGGTATAAATAGGAAGTGACTTTTTAGGACCCCCAGGTATCATCCCAACACAGCTTCACTACCAAGCTTTCCATGTACCCAAGGTTTATTATTCGTTACAATAGTTACGTAACCTCATCCGGTGTTTTCTGGGCTAGAGGCCAGCATTTGAGCTTTTAAGGTTCTCCCTGATCTATTCTCTCATCTGCTACTTGCCATTTCTCCCACCTTTAACACTTACACTTGACTTGTCACACAGGAAATGCCTCACTGTCTACCAGTATCTTAGAATCATGTTTTCATTCCTCAACCTCTGGCCTCTTCAGCTGGTCAGTTCCATACTCAAGGCTCTGTAGCCACCAATATTCTTTGTCATAATGATCTTTCTGTATTTATTAGTAAAATACTGTAGGTCATTAACAGAGCCAGCCAGAATTTTATGCCTTCCCCGAAACTTCCAACACCATTTTTAGTGACAATTTCAGGATGTGTAGAATGGACCTTTGGGTTGGGTACAAACCTGACGCACAATTTGCTTTCAGAATCCCCCTTTAGGAATGTGAGTTTCATGTGGAAATTTCAACTTGACTGCTTCTGCATGCCCACAAGGCTACAATCCCCTTTAAATAGCGTGTCAAATAAAGCAGAACTTATAAAATGTTAATAAAATCTAGTTCTAGCCTTTAGCATGATCTCTATTTTCATTATACATTGTTCAGTCTGTTTTCAGTGGAGTGGAAAATTATTCTCCTCTCATATTTGCGCTCAGGAAATTATTTAACGAATGAAATTGAGTATTTTACAAGAAATTATGTTCAAACATCACTTACAGTTGATTTGTACCAGCATTTCAAAACTTTAGGACTAAGTATATATGCAGTTTAACTTGATGGATTAGAAAATTGTGTCAGTGACATATACCACCTTAACCAGGGATCCAAGTTAGCATCACTAGAATTGGATCACATGGGTATTATGTATCTCTTCACATGGTACATCCTTTTCAGGGTTATTCCTGCCAAAAACACACATTCTAAATCTAATCATAAGGAACCATGCAGCAAACCCAAACCGAGGCATATTTTATAAAATAACTACTGTGCACTCATAAAGATGTTCAAGTCACAAACTCTTCACCTTTTTCTATAAAAGGTATTATTGGAACAATTGGTAACATTTGAATAAAGTGGGGTATCAGTGTTCAATTCCTGATTTTGCTTACTGTACTGTGCTTATGTAAGATTATATCTTTATTTTTAGAAAACAGGTACTGAAATATTTAGTGATAAAGGGGAGTCTTCCCTGTAACTTATTCTCAGACAGTTCAGAAAGAGTGAAAACATGTGAGTGAATCAGAGAGAAAAAAAATCAGGTGATAAAATGTTAACATTTGAGAGATCTGGGTGAAGGGTACGTAGGAATTCTTTGTATTAATCTTGCAGCTCTTCTCTAAATCTGAAATTATGTTAAAATAAGTTTTAAAGAGTTGATGCCAGTGGGCTCACACTCGTGCGGGTTTTCGTGGCCATGTGTACCTTTAATGTGACTCTGTGCTCTGGGTTTGGGGAGGCCAAGGAGGAGGACCACGGGGGCCCTGTTGCATGAAGATCACAGAGTAGAGAAGTGCAGAGTGAGACATCGGGCTTGGCCGAGAGGCCCGGCCTGAGCTCAGCTTGTTGGTGCCTTGCTTTTTTCCAAGCCAGGTATCAAGGACGTAGAGGAAAACTCACTTGGCACAGGTGCTCGGGAGAAACAGGGCTTGGCTAAGACTGCAGAGTCTCAAACTACCTTAAGTCCAGGTGACTCTAAACCGCAATACAGTAGACTCTCCGTTAACCAGAACTCCAGCAACTGGCACTCTCAAGCAACCGGCAAAATGTGCCAGTTACTTGCCATTTTGCTGGTTGCTTGGGTTCCAGTTAACAGAGCGTCTCCTTACATTTACCCGGCACGTATAATAACAGTCCTCATGGGTGCCAGTTAACTGAAAGTCTACTGTACTGCTTCTCACCCCCCACACACCAAATGTAGTTTGCCAAAAAAGGACACCAAAAATAGTCTTTGATCACCAGCCACCTATTTCTCTTTCCCGACACGCAGTTTCCTCCCCCCCGCCCCCTTCCCTCGGGTTTCCTAGGAGAATTTCCATTGCAACATTTTCAGTTAAGTGGTGCTTAATTACAGTCTTAAACCTCCCAGCATCGCCCTGCTTAACTCTTTCCCTCCGCCTCTGTAATTAAACCTGGCATGGTCACCTTTGGTTAAGGTTACTACTGAAGGACACATTGGAAGTGGAATCCAGGTCAGGCTTCCCGCTGGCTTCTGGGTAGGCTCTGATGTGATAGTGCATAAGCCGAAAATAACTGGATGGGACTGTAACTTATCTCCTACTTTGGTGTTTATAGGAGGTTTTGGGGTGACTAGCAACCCTGCTGTCAGGATACCATGCTCGGGGATCTGATTCACCTTTTGTACTCCAGACTGAGGTAGAATAACAGCCAAGACCAATGCTAACCACACTGCCTTCTGCAACATAGTAATAGAATTTGATAAATGCTATAGGCTCTTCTTGGAGAGTCATCATCTACATGAGCATGTTAATTAGCATATTAAAGTTTCCTAGAAGTTCTGCAGTATGCAAATAGGTAACTTTGTTTAGTCTATCTTAAATCTGGATGACACTTAGAACATCTTAAGGAACAGGAAGCACTAGCCTATACTGATAGTCACGTTGCTAAGTTTAAGAAATGAGTGCCTCACCATAACTGACTCTAGAGTTCCCAGGGTTTAAAAATAATCAGACTCCAGTGATTTCTCTTTCTTTGTCCTGAGTTATTCATTACCAACCATTTAATGAGCTCCTCTGTGACCGAAGAGCTTATGCTGGGGATGTAAAGATGGAGCACATCTCTGTCCTCAAGGACTTTACTTAGAGTTGGGGAGGTTAAGCACATAGGCAGGCATTTACCAGTGCCAAATGAATGGTACCAGAGGTACCCTCAGAGGAATAGGAGAACATGCTGGGTTTAGTCATCTAAGAAGTCCTATGTGAGCATTAGACAAGCAGAGAGGCAGCAGGGTGGCATGAGCAATGAGGAATGCTATGTAGCGGTGCAGTGAACTGAACAATTAGACTGTACTGGGTGGTTCGTATAGAATAGTTGTTTCCAAACTTTAGCATACAAGGGCTGTCTGGAAAAAAATCCAGCCACAAATGCCTCTATTTTCCATATTACATGGCTGACAGCCTACGTACATCAAAATCCCTTGGAGGGTTATTAAAACACAGAGTGCTGGGCCACCATGGCTTCTCATCCAGTAGTTCTGGAGTAGGACCTAAGAATTTGCATTTGTAACAAGTTCCCAAATGGTACTTAACGTTGCTGGTCTGGGAACCACAGAGAAAATCTTGGATTATCAAGGAATGGAAGTTCGTAGAGCTGGAAAAGTGAACTCAGGCCTGACCATGGAGAGTCTTAGATGGTAGGCTGACAAGTTAAAGTTTACTGATCAACTTTTAAACAGTGACTTGCACAAAGCAATGTAATTGTTCCTGTAGCAGAGAAAGGTCAAATAGGTGAAAGCAAAAGACGAGGTGCAGAGAGACCAATTTAGAGGTTGTCACATAGTTAAAACAAAGGGACCTAAAAGATCTGAATTAGGGCAGTGACAGTGGGAATGAACAAGAAAAATCTCAGTGTGGAAATCTTTGTGCATGAAGTATCTGCTTGCAGGAAAAAGGCTGGAAGGTAGCGTTGGTCATTGTCTGAGAACGTCTTCAGTTCTATACAGTAATTTATATAATGTTATTTCGAGGCTTCGTGACTATTACTAGGGTTGCACTTGTTTTTATTCACACAGTCTGAAAAGCAGAAAATGTTACTCTGTAAGTTAATAAGGTAAACCATTTTAGGGAGCTCGTTTAACCTATCTGAGGGCTTATTTGAAGGCCTAGGAGAAAGCTCAGATCGGGATGCATCCTGGGCTCAGGAGTGAGCCCATTTTACCAGGGAAATTTGGCTTACCTGCCAGGTGTGGAGCTTGAGAGGACTGCACGTGAAGAGATGAAGCTAGAAGGTGCCTACCCCAGCCTTGGAACTTGGCAGGTGCCATGTGCCGTGTGTCACAATTAGATGACGCCCTTGTGTTCATGATCTCTTTATAGATGAAAGCAGATCTCAGGTGACCTCAGTCCCTGCTTATCTACTGGTTCATGTTGCCTTGTGACACTTTGAAACCATTTCTTAAAAATCTGTATTTAGGTTTTATACTAGTGTGGCATGTCTGCTTTTCAGTCTGAATTTGTGAACTTTTACCAAGTTCTTTTGCTGGTTATTTATGTTTTGAGCAGTTCCCAAGGCTTATAGGAGAGGTCTGTATTCCATAGTTCGCGAGAAATGTTCATTCCCTCCCCAGAGGCTGTGGACGGGTCTGGGAGGATGAAATGGACATATAGATGGAAATAGTATCTAGGATATTTACTTTCGAAAGAGCAGCTCTGCTGAGCCTTATTCCTTTTGCCTGGTCTAATGTGTCAGACCTCACAGTGCACCCTGGAAGGCAGCGAGAGTGGTGGTGAAATAGAAAGAGAGTGTTTTAGCCTTTAACTTCCAAAGGCAACTAGAGGAGTTGGTTCAAATGAGTCATTGTGGCCACATGTCCCAGCAATGGCCTTGAGTGTTGAGGATGTGCTTATCTGTGTGTGTGTGATGGGGGGCAACTCAGTGTCCTTTGAGGGCTCTTCTCCCTCTGTCTCTGGCTCAGAGAAGATTACACAGGGAAACTGAGGCCAAAGAGAGGCTAACAACAAGCAGTTGGAAACGTTCTCATTTTCCCCTCTGCATCCAATGGCATCCTGACGGAGTTTGGGGCTGGGGGGAGGAGCAGGGGAGGCACTGAAGGAGTCTGCAGTAGTTCAGGGTGATGGACTGAATTGCAGCAGAATTCCAAAGAATTCATCTACATTGAAGCCAGAGGTGCACCTTCACCCCTGTAGAGGTTGTTTGGTCTGTTGGAGAAAACCCTGATATAAGAGCTAATGTCCCAGTTGGGCTCTGCAGGTGAAAGGGATTCCTAGCCAATATGGACGCCACTAATCATCCCTGTGACTCAAATCTCTGTGCATATTCTCCCAGGATAGGAACAGCAGTATAGGGAAGAGAAGGGGACCAGTAAGTAGGAATGAACGAAGATACAGTCCAACACAATGTGTTTTTAAGGCTCAGAGTGGTCCTCCATTTTGTACTCTTAGTTTAATGCGAAAAATCAGACTTAGATGTTCCAAATCCTTAGGGATTTAGATGTAAAAATATATATATGTTAAAAACCAAACAAACCATAAAACCTCAGTAAAGTGGCGAGGTAAAGAATGAGGGGTTGGCAAAGAGATTCCTAACTAAGTACACAAAAGCCATGCATAGCAAGCAGGAAGTGGGCTTGCACTGTGTATTGGGACTTGCATATGGCGAAGAGATGGAAAAGGAATGTCTTGAGCCAAGATGTGTTTGCCAAGTTTAATCTAAAGTTGTGTTAGGAACAATTGCAAGAGCAGTAAGTTTCCTAGTGGTAAGAAACAGTGTATCTGTGCCAGGCTGGTTCTCCCCCTCCCCCATGTCCTATTGCTGTCACCATACCAGCTTTCTTCATCCTCTGGCACCAAATGACCCAGATTCCAAGATAGCCACCCAGATGATTTGCTGGGGAGCCAGCCATGCCAGGATCTGGGCCTCGGGACTTCAGCTAAAAGATCTGCCAGAGCTATTATCTTATGCCATGAAGGATATATTAATACTTACTGTAGGTTTTGTGCTTAGATACCATTGGATTTATGTATTTATTGCCCAGTTTTTACCCTTCACCTTCCCCATTCTATGCCCTTCTCTAGCTGTGCAATTTCCAGGGTAAAAAATATATATAAATACTTTGATAATTTTTATATTAAGTGAATTACTTAGAGAAAGCCAAAGAAAATACCAATGTTTGGGTATATAATCTCTGTAGATTGATGTATTGAAATGCATTTACCTTATAAGTTCAAGACATGGAAAGCAATAAGGATGATTTTGCAATTACTCCTATATCATTGGAGCTAAAACAAGACAAAAGAACAGGTGACTAAAGGACTCTCCTGTATGTATCCAATAAATATCTAGTGATTTCTTCTAATTTTAACCATTGGAGTCAAAGCTTCCAATATACCAGGGGGACATTTATAGACCCATTGACTATCTAGATAAAACAGGTGCATTTAATATAGAACAGGAAGACCCCATATATTTTAGCAATTACGCAGTACAGTGTGTAAAAGACACCTTTGGAGTGGGATTGAATACCATCACTGAACTCCAGAAGAATAAATTGAAAATGAGTTTTAAGTCTTGAGTCATGACCTTCTAACCAGTTTAGAAAACGGCGGGCCAGCTTTGTGAGTTGCACATTCAGGGTGCTAGGGTGCTCTTGACCCACTGAAAACTTAGTTGACACCTGCATGTATATATGCTCTCTGGGATCCCAGCTTAGCCCTTTCAAGGTCACTGTTCCTGGTCTTTGGGAATACTAAACCCACAGAAGTAATAGAATTATCTTCTGTATTTGTCCACGAGGTATAGTCCTTCTTTACTTTCAGCTCATTTTCAGGTCAGTGGAAAGAAGGCTGATCCAATATGTTATGATTAGAAAAATAATGGATGACAGTCCTGTGGGTGTAGCCACAAGGCATTTGCCATATCATAAGTTTGTATTTTTTGATGACTTGTACACAATGTATTTTGCTTTCAGAACAGTTTTGCCAATTTTACACTAGACCAAAGCCAGTAGATGCTTTTTTTTAAGTGAAATAAATATGAGTTGAAACTTCGTAAAAAGGAAATTGAGTTGATAAATGAGCTATGTTTAGACATAACGAGTTTCTAGTATATTCAATTACTACCCGTGTTGTGCACAAATATCTTCTATTTTGGTTGCTAATGAATGGCTACCCAAGTAAAAGAAGGACATAGACAATGGACTTGTTAGGATGTGTTCAGTGCACAGATGCTCATGGGCTTTGTTCCAGTTTTCATCTTCATGTAAAGCAGGCAGCTCTCATCTCCTGTGCTGCTTGGAAACAGGATGTGTGATTAAAAAACAAAAACAAACAAGAAAAAAAACACACACCTGAAATCCTGGAGCCCTTGCCCCAAGGATGGGCTGATCACATTAACTTCTTTATTCTAACCCCAGGATAGTATCTGAGACCCTGATCCCACCAGTTTTTCAATTGCCTGGTCATAAAGGCCAGCAAATGCACCCATTCTAGAGATGCCCTTAGCTACAGATCCACTGTACATAGGGAGGTTCTGTCATTTCCAGGGAATAATTTGTGCTGCTTCTACTTCCACATGATATCGGAGGGGGACAACAGTGGCCTGGTAGTCCAAGGATGTGACTGCCTTATTCTCACAGGAGAGTTCAGGCATTGGTTATAGGAGTGGTTACTTAAAGTGAGGAGGAAGAATGACACATTATGGTGACTGGCAGCATTAAGTTTTTCTTTGCTTTCATGATGCATAAAACTTTGTAACTAAAAATGGCCCGAAATTAGCTAGGCTAACCTTTTAAAGAACATACAGACAGAATGGAGGAACATACAGAATAAAATCACAGTCATGGAATTAGGGGAGACTTTTATGGTTTCATTAATTTTTTTTTTTAACTTAGATGGTGCTTCCTACTGGTCTGAAGTATTCTTAGCAGCTTTAACTCCTTCATCCTACTAGCAGCCCTGTGGGATAGATACTAATATGTTCTTCATTTATTGATGAGGAAACTGAAATATGGAGGGGCTCAGTAACTGGTGCAGAGTCACACAGCTCGTCAGTGGTGGGTACAGTCTTTGAATGCATCCTGTCTAATCTGTCCATTTTGTCCATGAAGAAACAGAGGCCTCAGCATCTGTCCAGTGCTGCCTAGCTCGTGAGTGGCAGGGCAGGTTCAGAACCGAGGTCATCTCTGTGTTGCAGTCCGCTGAGTAGGCATCAGTAGGTTGTTCTTGGATGACACAAGCAAGTTGGGAAAATTCTCATACCAACCAGCAGAGCTTCTCTTTTAATCAACTTTAATAAAATATTAAGAGATGGCTGTCGGTGTCAAGAATTCTGTAGTCATTGGTTAAGCTTTGGAATGTGTTCTGTGATCATAGAACATGTCCTCTTTCCTCAGTAAGGAAGAAATTGGGTGGTTTAGAGAAGTGACTTGGAAATTGAAAGAACTAGGGATGAAAAACAGTATGACAGTCTGCTGATCTATAAGAATTTGTTGTTTGTTGGCTTATTTAGATTTTCTTGATTTCATTAGTATCATTATATTCCCATGACCAAGCATGTAAGCTTTTGCCACTCAATCTATGAAGTTGAACCTTCGTGGATTACCCTGCCAGTTGTGGCTGAGATACCAACTATAGGATGCATTTCCCATTGATGTAGAGGTGCTGGTTTTTACCTTTTCATGTCTTTTTTAAATTATATTTATTGGAGTGTCATTGGTTAGTAAAATTATATAGGTTTCCAGTGTACGATTCTATAACATGTCATCTACATATTGCATTGTATGTTCACCACCTGAGTCAGTTCTCCTTGCCTCTTCATTTCTTACCAAAGCATTCTACATTTATCTCAGTTTATTTCCCTGAAGTCTGTGGTTTTGGTTAGGGAGAACATATTTAATTTGTCCAGAGGAGAATTATGTACTAATGTACTTAATTAAGCATTGAGGAGAACACAGGAAAATGAAACCTTTTGCACACGGTTGGTGGGAGTAAATCAGAGAGCAATGTGACAATACTTAGCTAAGTTTGGGATGCGTGTTTCCCAAATCCAGCAACTCCACCTTCAGTGTATGTTTTAGGTGCTGCTGAGTTGAGAATCTTGTTCAGTGTGACCTGCAGATGGTAAAGGTTTGTGAGCTATTTGTTTCCAATCCACAGTGAGATAAGAAAATGACAGCAAGCATTTAGAAGCTTTTATAACAATTTGACATTTCAATGACATCCAAGAGTGTGACTTTGTATTTTATAAAAGTATTGGTCCAAAACAAAATAGAAATAAGAAAAATGGGTCCTTTATCACAGATAGTTTGAGAAGCACTGTCCTAGAGGAATTCTCATACATATACAAAGAGACCTGTATAGGGTTGCTTAAAATTACTATATATAGATAAGTAAAACAGTTTAAATGGCTATTGTGAGGAAAATGTATTACAACCATCATGATATATCCTAAGAAAGAATATTATTCAACAATTAAAATGAACGAACTAAATCTACATATATAAACATGGATAAATCTGAAATAAGTTTGAATAAATGAGCAAGTTGCAAAATGATACCAACATTATGATAATTATATAAAATATAAAACACAAAGTAGTAATATATTTTCATACACAGTAGATGGCTAACAGCGTGGATGGGAAAGAGGCACACTAACTTCAGAAGAGAATTTAAGAAGGGAAAATGGGGAATAGGATTGCAAATGGGCAAAAAGAAAAAACCTTCAACTGTATCTGTAATCTTTTCTTTCTTTTTTAAAAAGCTGAAGCAAATATGACAAAAATGTCTGCATTTATCATATCTAAGTGGTGGGTACACAGATGTTAAATCTTTTTCCATGTATTTCTGTATTTTAAAATATTTTCATAGTAAAATTAGTCTCAAAATATGATTTTCCTCTGCTCTAGAAAGCATGTGGTACATACTATATAGAACATCCAGGGAACTTTATTACCTGCAGCGTCTCAGGACTTATTTGTCTTCCCAGTGAGTCAAAACCAGGTATCAGTCTAATGGGTAGTTTCTACACCTCAGGGCTGAAGAGGAAACATTGGTTCAGAGGCCTGGAGCAGACATGGAGATGTCTGGATTCTGGTCCCAGCTTTGTGACTAACTCATTTGTGACAGTGGATTTCCCATGCAGAAACCCTCATGGCCTTCACTGTTAAATTAGTGAGACTGAGACTGTTTTCAGTATTGAAATTTTATAACTTACATAGATAAGTATATATTTGAAATGTTACATCAATTAGTGACTTCATGCTCCTTTTTACAATAATTATTGGGGCTAAAGAAATACATGGACTGAAAACATAGGTAGGAATAGATTACATATATGTGCAGTGGAGTCAGATTCAGGTTTAAATCTTGTCTCTCTGCTACTTACTATGAGCATTGGTTTCCTGAAATACTCTGCTTTTCTGTTTCCCGAGATGAGAATAAATACCACCTACCTCAGTATGAAAAGGTATGACAACAGTATTAATGTTGTAGTTGTTGCAGATCAGTCACTGAACTGCTGTGCCTGGAAAGGTCCTGGATTAAATTCTCCAACAGCTCCTTGTAGCCATCTGCCCAAGGTGGGAGGAGCATAACATGCCAATCATTCTTTGAAGTAGTAAAAACCCAAGGACAAACTTTCTAAACTGAATGTACCACATTCTTTTATAACCATGCATTCAAAGTGATTTAAGAAAACTTCTCATCAAAAGAAAAATTGTAACTGTGTGGAATGATGCATGTTAACTTCTTGTGGTAATCATTTCAGAATACATATATCCAGTCTCCATGTTGTATACCTTGGACTAATGTTATGTGAATTATATCTCAAGACAGGAAAAAAAAAGAAAGCAAAGTGATTTAGAAATGGTTCTGTCTCAGTTCTAACTAGATGATGAATCATAGATTGCTTCCAACTCTTGAATTCCCTTTTATGCGGACTGTGGTTGAATGGCTCTAATTGTTTACACAGAAACAACAAAATTGAGAAAACTCTTGATTTTTAATTTGTACTTTGTAATTTGTACTCTTGCTATTAATTTGTCCAAAATGCACCAAAGCAGAACCAGATGACAATGGGAGAAAAAAGAATGGTCAGTCAGATTTTGCACTAGTGAATCTCAGAGCCAGTCAATGATTTTCCATGAGGCAGAAAACTTGGACAGTCGTCTGTCTTGCTTAGTAACACGAGGCACAGTTAATGTGGCTGGGCCTCTAGTTCTGCTGACACAGTATGTGCTGATAAATCTAAGTTTTGATGGCTTGGATTTAATAGAGCCCTGTGGTATCACAGGGGCCTGGTGAATGAAAAGCCTTCTGAGGCTTATCAGCAGAAAGATAACAGAAAGGCCCTGGTCCCACTGCCAGTGCTGGGGAGATGGTTATCACCCAGGCTGCCCAGAACAGGAGTTTGACCCATACCAAACACTTCAGAAATAATGTCAACACACTCAAGATCACAGCCAGCAAGGAATTCTCTGTGATAAGATTACAACTCTGTCCTTAAAGGGACAGGAACCAAGTCAATCAAGTATTCCCTCAGCAGAGCAACTCTGTAAATTATCCTTCATACCAAGGACTTTAGGAGCTCAATTTTTATGCTTCTAAATGCAAATATTCTGCTGTTATTTTCTAAAATATGCACAGAACTCGGGCAGTGTCTAAGAAAGTCCCTATCGGGTCAAGCGTTTGATCGTGGAGATCAGCCAGTTGTAGGGGTTGGAGACAGCTCTCTACTGGCAAAAGCATTCATTCACCTCTCAGGGTTTTGTTGCTTCTTTGTCTGGGCCAGAGGGCCTCCAAGGCTAGATGAGAACTCTAGTCTAGGTCTAGGATGAAGTCATAGGAAAAGGTGACTCAGTCTTTGAGATGTGTAGGTGTAAAAAGCCAATCATTTGTTTAAGTACCTAGTCATAAATTTGGTTTAAATGTCAATATGCAAACTGGCACTGCAGAGGACAGGGGTGGTCCAGTGTTGTCCCAAGACCATCTTGGTAATGAGAAGCAGCAGCATACAGAGAGACAACTCACCTGGGATTGCCGTGCAGACACTGACAGTATCACTTCTTGCTTTGAAATCCCTTGCATTCATTCCTTCACATGCCCCGTGCACAGCCCTAGTGTGGCTTCTGGATGCTCTTCCTCCTTGCCGGGGCTGTGCTGTGCACGCTTACCAGGTTAACTAACAGGCAAGCAAGCAAGCAAACAAACAGAAAACTCTTTTATTATCATACCATCCCAATAAAGCCTCACGATGAAGTTCACACTCTTCTCGTTTATTATTAAATGCCCTCGCTAATCTTTCTATCTAGTTTCTCCTTCTGTGTTCATCTTTATTTCATTCAAAGGGTGTCCTCATGGGCTGTGTCAGCTTTTCAGTTTTCCTGCCTCTATGCGTTCATTCCCACTATCTGCCCCTTTTGGAATTCTCTCTTCCTTCTCTTCTAGTCAGACACATCTCTTCTGTTAAACCTTTACAGACCGCTCCCGCCAGCATTGATCCTGACCCTCCTCTGAACTCCGCTTCCTTAACGTCTAGAGTCCGTACCAGCCCTTTGGCAATTAATCAATCAATTAATCTCTGCTTTTCTGTGTGTGTGTGTGTGTGTGTGTGTGTGCGCTCGCGTGCGCGTGTGTGTGTGTGTGCACGTGTGTAGCTAGATAAAGAACCTATGAAAATAAACTCTATAATGTATGTATCTTCAGCATACACTAATTGGTGCTCTGTGACATTGTTATTGGTTGGTAATTCTTGCTTAGGATCTTGATTTTTTTCCCCCAGGAAGGCAGGAGTCTTTGTCTTGTATCCACTGCCGTATCCATACCACGTGGAGCGGTACCTTACATATTAAAAGCCGAGCGAGTGTCAGCTCTTCCTGCTGTCCTAGAGATGGGGTCTGCAGCTGGCCTTGACATCCTGCCTGTGTTCTAGCTTCCTAAGGACAGATCTGTTTTACTCCCAGGCTGGCGGGTGCCTTAACTGCCACTGACACGGCTATATCTGGCTGTTCTTTTTCCTCAGATGGGTACTCTCATTCCTCAAGTGAAAACGGAGGGAAATCTGAGTCAGTGGCCAACCTGCAGTCCCAGCCTTCCCTAAACTCCATCCACAGCTCCCCTGGTCCCAAGCGCTCTACCAACACTCTTAAGAAGTGGCTGACGAGTCCCGTGCGCCGGCTCAACAGCGGCAAAGCAGATGGGAACATCAAGAAGCAGAAGAAGGTCCGCGACGGTCGGAAGAGCTTTGACCTGGGATCTCCCAAGCCCGGAGATGAAACGACCCCTCAGGGAGACAGTGCTGATGAGGTACTTACATGCAGCCTGGGGCCTTGCAAAGTATACCAGTTTGATTTGGGACCAAATCAGAGACTGACTAGCACCTAGAAAATCTAGCATGCAGATACCATTTTGCCAGATTTGGCTCAAGGGGAGCCAGTTGGTGACTTAGTCCCCTGCCTCTACTAAGGACTACATTAAAACCTGTAGGCCTGTTCAGAATAAGAATAAAAGAATAGAGACCATTTTACTCATACAGCAGTACTGTCCTGGGAGATTCTAGCTGTTCACAAATATCTTGAGCAATGGCATCTATAAAAGGGAGCAGACAGGTCAGGGTTGTTCCAGAGAATTAGGATTAACAGGCGAAAGTTCCAGCAGGAAAGTTTTCAGCTCCAAGAGAAACTTTAATGGGGGATCAACCAGTGATGAAATCAGCCTTCATGAAAACAAGCCAACACCCATACAGGAAGGGTTTAGAAGGCTGTAGGACCTCACAGAACAGTTGGAGAGACCCCTGTGTTAGCCAGGAGGTCAGACTGGATAACCTCTGAAGTCCCTTCCAAAGCTAGGATTCTGTGATCAAAATGTAGTGGGTATGTCTTGATTGGGGGAATGCGATAGCTATTTTATCTGGCAAACTAACCTACTGTAGGCACTCATGTGGCTAAGAAATATTTCCTCATGTGTAACCAGATTCTCTTTGTAATTTTATGCTCTCTGCTATTCTTCCTCTGAAAATGGCAGTAAAGCCTGGTAGTAGTCAGACTGTGGTTCAATAGTCCTCCAAAAACTTAAGAAGTTAGGCTTTCTTTGACTACTCTGAGTTTTCTCTTTTCCTGGCTAATCAATGAGATAGATGGTATGTGTGTGTTCCCTCATTTGATCCTTGCTGTCATTTGAGATAGGCAGGTATACCCATTGTACAGAAGAGGACACAAGCCGAAAAATAGGAGTACCTTGAGAAAGGCAGTATCTTACATGTTGCTTTTGATAAAATTGCAAGTCTATTGGTATCTTTAACTGTATGAAATAGTGACTAATGCTTTTCTTTTGTTCTAGAAGAGCAAGAAAGGTTGGGGTGAAGATGAGCCAGATGAAGAGTCACACACTCCCCTCCCTCCACCTATGAAGATCTTTGACAATGACCCCACCCAGGATGAGATGGTAGGACTTGTTTCCTTTCTCACTTGAAAGAGTGGTATGTCATGCATGTGATTTCCTTTGGTGCATGTGGTGGGGTAATAATATTCTCCTCCTTGTTACCTCTCATATCACATGAATCCACGGTGACATAGATTCTATCCATTTTGTTAGGGGCCCCGTCCCCTAACTCTGGAGGTCTGATGTCATTTTGGACCTGTAGTCGTGTGTGTAGAATCCGAAGAGTGGAAATCTGCCTGGTATCTCGTCCTGTGGATAAAGGGTAATGGCTCCATCTTTGGAAGCAGGCAGATCGCAAAAGTCACTATTTGTCTTAGAAAAGGAATCTGAGATGGTTTTAGGTCATGATCATTTTATTGTCCCTGACTGTGTAACTGATGTTTTATCGATGGTTTTCCCTATACTCAACTCTTAAAACCCAAATAATAGTAACTTCCGGTGAAGCCTAGTGCTGTCAGAATTCTGCAAACACAAGAGGATGGACATGCTGCTTGCAAACCTAACAGGCTACTCAAGTTCTCCATTTGCAAGATGTTCTGACTCACTGTCGGGTTCATGGGTATCCGAAGTGTGATGTTCACTGGGCCTGTAGTCGCAGGGGGTCATCCCAGTTGTCCTGGAGCAGAGGCTAAGGTTGGGTGTGCTTTCGGATCCTGACCCAAGGCCCGGGCTGCTCTAATTGTGTGTTGTGTCACTCACTTTCACTGTGTTTTTCCTGCCTACTGCTTGTGTTGCTGCCCCTTGCACTCTGGAGGTTGAAATGATAGTTTCAGAATTTTTATCATACTTTGCTTTTGCTTCTCTGAGTGTCATTTGGTGGTGGCAGTGGCGGTGGCGGTGGCTTCGCCTCCATCCAGGGTCTCCCTGTGCTCTGTAGTGCTCCTCTTGCAGTGGGGCCACTGCCTCTGACACCCTGGGCCCAGCATGCAATGCCACCTAGGATGCAATTCAGAAAGGACTGTTTGCAGATGCTTCCACATTTCTGGTGAAGTCCCAGTTCTGGTTTTAATTCTCTCTGCTTTACACTTGGATCTTTAACCCACAGACATTAATTGGGGGCTTCCTGTGTGCCAGAGGGACAGATTCTAGGGACAGGATGATGACTAAGACATGGTTGCTGCCCCCCTCTGTGACTCACCCATGCAAAGCACATAGTTGCGGCCCTTTCTAAGTTCACGTTGGTGGCCCTGGTCGTCAGGGCCAGCTCTGACTCTTGACTGTTGGGAAAAAGGTAGCGGGAAGCATGGCATAGTGCCCATCCCCGGCTCCCGCAGGCAGAAGTGCCTGTGCTTCACCTTGAGATGGGAACGAGAACCAACCTGCTGTGCCCCCAGGCCCCTCCGTGTAAAATGTTCCATAAACAGCGATAGTGCACATGGGGAGTAGGACGCTCACGTCACACGATCTGCCATCCCACACAGCTCTCCACACGGAGGTGCCAGCTTGCACAAGATAAGTGAAGGTCACGAACCCTCTCCCTCCAGTTCCCTCAGACAGAGCTTGTTTGGGGGGAAATGATATTATGTGGTTCCTGGATAGTTTTTAATGGAAATGCAGACTTACCCCTGGATGTTTGTGTAGACTTTCTCTTAGCCAGAAATAGGGCAGATGGCGAGTCTCTTTCTAGACTCATCAACCCTCGTCAGTGCTGCTTGTTTGATTCCTGTCCCTTTGTTTTTCTGGAGTATTGGGTGATCCTCAGAACTTCTAGCAGATGGCGTTGGATTTGTTAAAATCATTTTTACTACAGAGTAAAAGGAATTTTTAGAAATCCACCCATTGTAATGTGAGATTACTTTAATTCTCCGTGTTGCCTTCTCATATTTGTTCTTATGCATGTATGTTTTATTTAATTTTTCCTAAAATCTTACTAATTTTACCTTCACAACTATACTTTTCATAGCTGGAGAGTATTTCATCTATTTGATGTGCCATAATTTGCTTGTGTGGAGATATCATATGTCGTTTCCCATTTTTGCTACTCCAGCGAATACCACTACAGATCACTTTGTACAGAAAGCGTTTGTCCTTTTCCCTTCTGTCCATGTGATGAGCTCCCAGGGGTAGGATTACTAGATCAAAAGTTGATAACTTGGATTTCCCAATAGACAAACTCTCTTCCTGCATTCCCCAGGAGAGGAAAAAAAAGTGTTATGTCTCATTTAATTACATTTATTTGGTTTTGTTTTGTTTTTTTATTCTGTCTCAGAAGCAAAGACCTAAAGTAATTCTGAGATAAGACAAAGAGCTTCCCTTTTAAAACTCGTGCTCCTAACTTAAGGGACAAACTTGAAGCTGGAGCATGGGCAGGGCGTTCAGCTTTCTCTTGTCTCAGTCACTGGTGTGAAGACTGAAGGAGCATGTGTCCTGGGCCCTGGGGACAGCATTGCCATCAGCTCTGATGTGCCAGGGGTAAAGCTCGCACCTGTACGTAGGATTATTCATTTCTCCCCAGTTTCTTCTGAACCAGGAGAAAGGGGAAGAAGAAGAACAAGAAAATAACATTGCCCCTCAGTGAGCAGGAGTCCCCAAACCACTGACCCAACAGTCACACGAACTGATACTTATCGCAGGTGCAAGGGAAGAGGGACAGGCCCTTGGCATGAGCATCCATTCACTGTGAACAGGATGGTCCCTCGTCAGTCCAGCATGGGACACACAAGTCCTGCTAAAGCCCTTTGTTATGTCCTAGTGTGGCAGTTTGGGGGCCTTCCTGGAAGTAGCTTTCAGGGGTAGGGGCAGGGGAAGAGAACGGGGAGGGGGTTTCTAGCTTTCTAGTCTCTAACTGCCCCACCCCTAGCAGTTTTGCTTAACATAGTGAAGACTATATTTAAGATCCACATCTACGTACAGCAAGGACAATTTCTCTTCTCCGGACACACACACTCACAGCTGAGTTTTTGACTCCTTTCATATCCTGGAACAGCGGTGGGCAGCCCTGTCAGGGCTAAAGCCCCGTCTGCGCCACCCCCCACCCTCACTGCTGTCAGCCCCTACCTATTGGCCTCCCCGGGGAACACAGCGAGCCCACCCCTCGGCTCCTTGGGTGGCCTGCCTAAGGAGAGCCTAGTCCCATCCCTGCTTCGCTGCTGGCCACAGTTCTTGGCAAGGGGGCAGGCAGGTCTGTCCCACGCCCACACCGCCTGTCTCCCTCTGTCATCTCTTCCCTCTAAATGGAGCACTTTGCTTGGCTTGCTCGTCTAGAGCTCTGGACTGGCTGTTTTGCTTCCTAATCGCTATTCTTCATTCCTTGCTAATCTGCTTTTCCTTTGCTGCTCAATGTCTTGCAGTCCTCCTCTTTGCTAGCAGCCCGGCAGGCTTCCACCGAAGTACCTACTGCTGCAGATCTTGTCAGTGCGATAGAACAGTTGGTCAAAAACAAGCTGGTAAGTGGTGGTCCTGGAGGCAGTTCTGCCTGTGTCTCACCTCCATGCGGCTCCCAGGGCCTGGCCTGCACCTGTGATGTCCCCCTTTGCACCTATCCTCATTCTTCCCATACGACTGTTTCCAGCTAATGGTGATTTCTAAAAAGCTGTGCCTCAAAGTCCTTTTATGGCTTTGTTTGGAAATGGATGTGGGCAATTAACAGGCCCTTTTGGCATTGTGACACTGATGAAAAGCGAAAAGTATCCAAGTCTTCCTCTAAGCCGGTCCGCTGGCCTCCGGGGAAGTGATACTTGCGCAGTGACTGATGTGTGTCTGGTTAGCCCTGAAACCATCTTTGCGCCTGAGACACAGAACATGGATGGGATCTTTGAAAGCATTGGGTAATTTTATTTGGGGACCTCAGATAGCCTTCTAGCTTACAAAGTCTTACAAAAATTGATTGCTGATTATGAAGGGGAATGGGATACCTCACCACAAAAAGTTCAAAGAGCTGGTGCATATCTTGTTATGAGTCTGAGCTGGTTCAGGGTTCTGGAACTAACGTTGCTGAAAGAGCACCTTTTGGGATAGAGCCGTTCCCCGCCCCGTGTTTTTACATTTAAGGTTATCACTTCAGGAAGACAATTGGAAGCATTTTCCTTTTCTTTGCTCTCATTTGGTTTTTCCTGCAACTCTCATAAGGATAAATGTCTGCTTCTTCCAGACTTCTGTTGGGCAAGTCCTGTTAATCAGCACCACTTAAACCCATTTCCCTTTGGCCTAGAAATTAGAGGGAAATGATGGATACTCTGTAGGACAAGTGGCCTGATAATAATTTTAATTACAGTGACTCCCTTTTCAAATAGCCCAGCTCACAGATTACCAATTAAATTTAACACATGTGACTTCTCTTTTCCTTGTAATTTTATTTCCTTATTAAAAAAAAAAATAGATGGTGTTTCAGTAACTGGTGTCACACTCTTAAAAGCTGTCCATTTTCCCGCCATCTCTCCCTGTCGCACTGGTGGGCGTCACGTCGTCTCCTGTTCACGGCAGGCCTCTCTGACCACTGCTCACATGTTCTGTGCTCTCCATCCTGGCTCATACCCCTTCTTTATTCTCCAAATACCACCTAATTTATTTTTTGTTTAAAAATCATCCCTTTTTTTTCTCTTTTACCACCTGGGCCCGGGCCCTGACCTCATGCCTGGACTGTTGCAGAATGCATTGCTCCCTCTCTGCCCCATCCCTGCCCCGCCTCCCATGCCTCACTCCCCTGCTGGCTCTTCCACAAGCATGTTTCGAGCCTCTCTCCTCTGCGAAGGCTCAGGACCTCCTTCTCACCTCCACAAGCGGTGGTCCCCAGTGTGGGCGTGCCTTCAGATACACAAGACACTTTATTGAGGTGCAGGAAGAAAATATTAGAACCCCTTTATCTCATCATTTTAAAATGGCTCATATATATTTCATTATGTACACCATCATCATCATCATCATAATACGATAGCACAGGTATGTCATTTACAAATAAGCTACATGCTTTGGCAGAGCATGACCAAAATTGTGTTTACTGATAGAGGTATGTAATCAAAGCTCAGAAATCACGGGCCCATAGATGAAGTCTCCATTTACCCAGAATTCTAATGTTCTGTAGCCTCTTCAACCCACCGGCAGCATTCACTCATTATTCTGATGGATGAATTCTGCTTCAACCAGATTGTTTTCTTCACGATCTCGAAACCAAGTTTCTGGTCATACCACCCCACTTCTCTGGGATGTTCTCCCTCGTAGGTTTGCTCATCTAAAGCATAATAGTCCTTCAAGATCCCACTCACATCTCAACTCTTGGCAAAGGCTTCCCTGACCAGCCCAGGACAGATTTCTTCTGCAATCCCACAGCAATGACTACGTAAGCCACACACTACCTGTGACAGCTCTTAGATTGTTCCTTTGTGTTACAATACTTGTTAAAATATCTTAAAATAAGCTTATCTCCCCTGCTAATGATTTCTCATTTAGGACATTATTTTCTCCTCCTTGGCATATAGGATTCTTTTATACTTATACTTACATTAAGTAAACACTTGTTTCCAAAGTCTGTATTTTCTTATATTTTGGATTACCTTTTGCCTACTACTACTGCTCACCTTAGCACTGTTGGGACTCTCTGTAGGCCTCTAGTTTATGTGATCAATGGGTCTGGTGTTAAATAATGTGAGTCCCATAAAAGCGAATTTCCCAGAGGATGGGGTGGGGTGGGGTGGAGAAAAATGGTGGTGGAGTTGCTGACCCTGTAACAGGCTTTCAACAACTGTCTTTGGATGAAGGGCCTTTCTGTGGTGAATTTGCCATCATAAGAGCTCTAACCACTTCTTCTACTGATAAATACTTCTTGAGGACCTGCAGTGAGCCCAAAATTATAGAGATTTCTTTGGCTGAACATGTAAAACCAAGCCCATATCATGGAAAGGAATGAGGGAGCAGTGGTTTGGTTTCTCAGAATCTTCTCACTGAAATGCAATCCTTTGTCCTTTCCTATATTTTCTCTTTCCTCCTGTCCCCATATGTACCCACTGTCGGGCAGCGATGGAGCCAGCAGTAGGTGATTGTTTCCTCAACCACACTGGAGAATACTGAATTGCATTTGTACCTCCAAGATTTGTATTCCTGTTTCTCATCAGTTCTTTAGCTTAGAAGAAGGTTAAGATTGAGATCCCGTAAAAGTTCTAGAGTTTTTATTTGACCATAAGCACAACAGTGTGGCAGCTGCCAAAGTACGCAGTGTGGTCATAGGCTGGGTTATTGAAAGTACAATGTACAGGCCAAGGGGAGCAATAGCCCCATTGTACTCAAAGCTCTGCAGACCACACCTGCCATGACTTGTGTGTGAGTCATGTATCAGGTTCTGAACTCAGCATTCCAAAACATTCTTGAACTCAATGGACGTCTCCTGGGAGGAGGTAACCAGTACCCTGTGATCCATGTTACTTGAAGGAAAGCTGAAGAAGCCAGGGTTAAGTATGGGGAGAAGTTAGGAGAGAGAAGAGACATGAGAGCTGTCGTCTAATATTTGAGCACTACCATGGGAAAGTAGGATTGATCTCAACTCCTTTTTGCCCCAGAGGGTGGAATTAGACCTGTAGGTAGAATTCATTTGGCCCCATAGCTCCACCTGAAAGCAGTGAAATCCCTTGTGTTTCAAAGCTGCCCTTGGCGCCTTATGGTCTTGTGGTCAGGACTGCACCAAGGCTTCTCTGATCTAGGGAGTTGTGATCTTTGCTGCTGGAGAACTGCTGTTAGGGAATGAGGGCAGATGTTTTCTCTCACCTGCTGTGTAGATAAAACCCCTGAAGTGCCCCTAAGAACTTCCTTCGGTGAGACCCTTTGGACATTAATGTACACTTCTGGGTTCTCACCTGCTAGCCTTGGTCTTCAAACAGGGCTTTTCTTTAACCAAGACAGAATATCCACCCACCTCCCCCAAATAAAGCTAACATAACTTTTTCTGGGTTTTGTATTGAGGTATTGTCTTTAATTCAGAGCCAGGACTAAGGACTGCCCCTGCTTTCCCTCTATGAGTTTTAATAAAGCTTTTCTTAGACATGGGGACTGGTGGTGATGACCTTGCAAGGAATCAGAAAACCTAGGTTTTAGTCCTTCCTGCCTCTGCTACTTATTGTGCAGCCCTGGGCAACTGACTTAGTCCAGTGAGCTTCTCTTTTATCTCATGTGTCAACAATGCTGATTCTGTCCATCTGAATGTAATCTCAAGAAACTTACAATGCAGGCTGAGCAAGGTGGGAATGTGCTTTGTAAACCATAGGTGAGCATCCTATAAACTTTAGCATATGCACTGCCAAGGGCAGGGACAGGGAAACTTGTCAGACTTTATCTTCTGTAGCCACTCCCTGGGCACAGAGACGCAGTATTTGTCAGCCAACAGATTGGTGGTTGGGTGAATGCTGCAGGGTAATAGGTCAACAGTGTGTATGATTTGGTTTAACTCAAATCTGAGGAGCCAGAGCTTTGGCCATGTGAGAATCTAGTGTGCTTCTAAACAGCCCCAGGATTCCACCACCTGTCTCAAAGGAAGGACTGAGCTTCTAGAAAGAAGGCCTCGTCCCTGTGGTTGGTGTGGTAGCTGGTAGACCAGCACCCATTCCTGTTGTTGCATCAATGACTTTTGACCTCTCCCCAAGATGCCATAGTTTATTCAGTAAATTCTTGGAGTTCTACCATGTGCCAGCTCTGAGATCAAGCATAACACCTTCCTTAATGGGTTTCACAGTCTAGGGTTAACGCTCAAA
>PVJL010000123.1:545639-589727 GCA_004026885.1 Lyroderma lyra
TTTTTTTTTTTTTTTTTTTTTTTTTTTTTTTTTTTTTTTTTTTTTTTTTTTTTTTTTTTTACTTTTTAATAGTTCCTTTTGACTAATAAGAGCACTATATGCTCATTCAAGAAGAACTGGAAAAATGACAAATGACAAGAGTATAAACAAATTATATCACCCTTGATATTCTAGACATATTCAGTGTTGATTTAGATATATTTTCTTCTAGACTCCGTTTAAAATAATGTAGTTAATCAAGTCCTGTTTTTCTTTACTGTTACATCAAAGACATTTTCCCAAGTCATGAAAAGCTCTTATGAACATTGAGACTAATCTTTCTAAAACTTAAATTTAATCATGTTACCTCTCTGCTTAAAATTCTCCCATTATTGGTGTTAGAAGGTAAAGTCTCTTCTTGATGCTACACACAAGGCTGCTTATGATCTGATCACTGCATACTTCTCCAGAGTTTTCTATTTCATTCCTCACTTCTTCTTTCCCTAGTACTCACTCATCTCCTACTCACATACTACAGTTACTTGCCAGCCCACCCCGCAGCTTTCGGCCTCCCAGGCTGCCCTATGTCGTCTCACAACTTGATCCTTTACTCACAATGCAGCTCCTGCCTGGAATGTTCTCCCACTGGTATATCCCATAAACTCTTTTTATTTCTCAGTGTTCCATTCAAGTGTTGCCTCTTCCATTCAGCTTGTCCCTTTCCTCTCCACCCAACTAGAGAGCTGCTTGCTCCTTTTTCCATCCCCAATGGTACCTCTTCTGTCTAGAACACCCGTTGTAGCATGGATTATGGTTCCCTACCCGGAACCATAGCTTACTCATCTTTGTTTCTCTATCACTTTGTAAATATCAGCATGTAGTAGATGCTTGATACTTGCTTTATTACAAACAAATGATCACTTACTATACTGTGCAGTGAATGCTATGCAGGAGGTGCATAAAGGGTGGTTATAGGAGCCCAGAGGAAGGGCGTTTTATGGCTATGTGATCCAAGACCCAGCACACAGGAAATGTGTTCATTTTTAACCTGGAGACAGCCTTCCTCCACACTTAATCTACTTTTTTGAATTCTATTTGCATTTCTGTTTCCCGACCTTGGACCAACTATAGGAACACCCATTGTGCAACTTTTGTTGCGCCCTCCTTTGTACACCTTTTCCTTTGCCTACTGAGACTGTTGCAGCCTGAGCCCCGGCAGGGCAGAAGTCTTCCTTGTAGCTGTGCAGCCAGCCCACCACTCATCAACCAGCCACCACTGCCTGTTTCTCTCCAGGAGCAGCTTACACAGTTGCAGGTTACCCCTGGTGGCCCTTGGCTAGGACCCAGTATCCCAACTCTAGCACAGGTAGCCAAATCCTCAAAGAGAATCTCTCTTGAGTTATTATAAGTATTTATAGCCAGTGCCATTATTTGAGGCAGACTACCGCATCCTACCTAGCCAAACCCTTTACTTCCCTCCTCTTCCTCTCTCACAGCTTCTGACCTTCTCAACTTGGGCTTCCCTGGAGGTAACTGGGGCTTCTTGGCTCATAAAGCAGGTCAGGCAGGAGGAAATGGAACGTATTTTCCTGCATGACATTTTGGACTAATCAGATGGCTTTCATTCTGTAGAAGAGTTGAGGGTGGACCTTGCCAAGCTGGATGTTCCATAGGAGAGCCTTGTAGGCAGGGTATCAGCCCGTTTCCTAGGCCTTGCTGCCAGCATCCTGCCAGCCAACTGTCCGCAGAACAAAGACTGTAACAGGACAATGGAAGGGGGGGAGGGGAAGTAAAAGGCATGTAATCAGATCAATCACCAGCTGTGTCCATCTGCCTGGGAGCCTGTCTCTGGTGATGGCACCAGGGAACATGTCACATGTCATTGGAAAGCCGGCCTGTCTGGTGGCTTGTCAAGCCTCAGCACCAGACACTCATTTCCTTAATAACTGGTTACAGATCCTGAACCTATAAATTTAGCTAAACTCTTCTTGACCTTTCTATATTTTTAGCCTATGCTGCCTCCCTGTATAACAACTTCCATGGTTGATTACTTGTTCTGTAAAATACCTTCCTGTCATGTTAAAAGAAATTCTCTTTCTCAAGCTTAAAGACACTGCCCTCTTCATTCTGGTTTCTAGTATTGGTAACAGACTCCTATTTGGCCCTTGGCACATTCTGTTTATTTGGGGACAGAGTAGGGAGAAGGTTGACCTTTCTTCTCAGCTTTAAGTTTTTCAGCTTCAAGTCTTAATATTCTCCACCCGTTCTCATATAGTGGCCCACTGAGAACCTCCTCACATTTTGTTTCATTTCCGTGGACTTTTAGTTAACCTCTATTTGGCCTACCTTTTTGAACACTTTTTGATCTTTGTGACTTTAGGGCTGATGTCTTCAAAGACTATATTGAAGTGAAGTCTTTCCTGATAGCCACAGTGACTGTTGTAGACAGGGGTTTTGTATGGAGCGTTTGGGTTGGTCTCCTGTATTTGTTTCACAGTTGCCCACCTTGACCTTGGTCTCTAGTATTACTGTTTATCTTCATTGCTTCTGCAACTTGCATAACGAAATGCTGAGTGCTATTGTGTGATCTTTCTTTCAAGGCACTTGTAAAAATGTTAAAATTGACCTCATTTTGAGTTTTCTTATTGTCAATAGTTCCATCCATGGGAGTGGGGGGAACTTCATAATTTATAGAGCATTTTTAATTTTTCAAGGGGTTGTGCAACTATTGTCTTTGTTTACTCCTTGGAAATCTGTAGAAAGGAGTGTTCTGCTTTGAAAATTGAGGAAAACTAAAGCATAGAACAATTTTAGCTATCTCACTTAAGATCATCTAGTCCAACGGTTCTAGATGGTGGGTCGCAACCCCATTGGGGGTCGAACAACCCTTTCACAGGGGTCGCCTAAGACCATCGGAAAACACATATCAGATATTTACATTACGATTCATAACAGTAGCAACATGACAGTTATGAAGTAACAACGAAAATAATTTTATGGGGGTCACCACAACATGAGGGACTGTATTAAAGGGTCGCAGCATTAGGAAGGTTGGTCACTAGCAGATCTGGGATTAGAATCTTTTGCACTTAGCTCTTTCTAAAGTACCTTATTACTCCCTTTAATTCTCAATTCTGTAGCAACTTAATTAAAGGAAATGAACATTATTAATACATGAAAAAAAGCCCTTGGTAAATGACCTTACAAAGGTGTTTTTAGAAAAGATTAAATCTATTGACCTCTTCAAAAAAAAAAAATTGTAGCTGATTCAACAGATGTGCTTTCACCAAACTAGTTTTCCTATCCCTGCCCTCTCCTTATCATACACATTTGATGCTCCTCCTATCTGATTTTTGGTTCTGACTGCTCGTTTAGCGTAGTGACGAGCTCTGACAATATTCATCCTGTCTGGGCAATTAGCAGCTCGGGGCTCCCTGCTGCAGGAAGATGGGAGTCACTGGTTTTCTGGGGCTTCACTGAGGTTCGGTGAGAACAGCCTTGGCTACCAATCTACCAAGTTGCCTGTGGCTAGGCTGGGGGGACAGAGGGCCTTCTCAGTGTCTGCTTCTCTGAGGCTGTTCATTCTTCTCTTTCAGAGCCTAGAAGGAGGCTCCTACCGGGGAAGCTTGAAAGACTCTGCAGGCTGCCTGAATGAGGGGCCGACCCCACCCACACCTACTCGGAACCTGGAAGAAGAACAGAAAGCCAAGGCCCTGAGAGGCAGGATGTAAGTGGCTTTCCCAGAGTCGACCCTGGTGTGCGTGTGTGCAGTGGACAGTGGGCGAAGGCTGTGGAAAGTTTGGGGAGAATTAGAGAATTAGATCCTTCAAAGGAAGAGATGCCAGACCCACTAGCAAGCAGCACCTGGTCCAGTCCCCTTTTGTAGAGGCTGGAAAGCCCGAGACAGCCCTCAGGCCGTCGGCAGAGAGCATAGGATAAAAATATCCCCTGGAGAAAGAGCTGGACTTCATCTCCAGAGGGCCCTCCCAGCCCCAAATTCCCACTCTGACTTTCCTGTGGGTTTTCTTTTACCTCTTTCTTCCAAGCGGTAACTGGGACTGTGCTAAGGATATATTTAAAGGCTGTTATTTGGCCTTGCCAGTTCCTTCCTGTGGCCTGCAACATACCGTTGTGTGCATTGGAGAGAGGGAACCGGTTAGCCGTGCTGGACATGCTGATAAAGAAGCAAGTGTTCCTCTGCTTCCTCCCCATGGCCCTGAGGCCCCAGACCCAGGGATTTGGTGGCTTCTCTGGGCTGTACAGATCAAGAAATTCAGATGAATTGCTTCCTGGGTTCAGAGCAGTCATAGCCCTTGTGCTGGGGCCCCTCTTTGACATCTCAGAACTTTATCCCTCTGCCATGTGGGCCAAAAATGCAGTTGTGTGGCTCCAGGCAAAACTCATTCAAACTATGAGAAGACTCCTGTAGGCACACAGCACCTAGCCTGCCGTGGTGCGCAGCCACAAGCACTTTGTGTCCAACTTTTTACTGGCTGGGCAGAATAAGAAGTGTTTGGCTTTGATGCCTCAGGGACGCCAGGGAGCCAGTCTGAGTAGTTTCCCAGGCAGCAGGCGACAACGGGGTTCAAATCTCCTGTACAACAGGGTTCAAATCTCAGCTCTACTCTTCACTTTGTCCTCTTGGGCAATACTGCCTGAGTGTTTTTATCCAGGTACAATAGGGCTTACAATACCTACCTTGTAATAGGCATGAGAAAACTCAGATGAAGCCACTGGCACAAAGTAAATGCTACAAGAGGAAGAAATGATTGACAAGGAAGAAATTATCAGGAAAGAAACCAAGAAAGCAAATGTCCTTGAAATCGTTAAATTCTACCCCTGGCGGGGGTGAGGGAACTGCGCATTCGAAGCTGTGGTTCTGGGGTGTCCGCAGTCCGTCCTGCTGGCCTTGAATGGGGATTTTGCAGGCCAGTGACCATAGATACCTATCTGAATAATTGTAGCTTTTGTATCGCAAAAACTTCAATGTGACGGTTTCTTGCTTCCCAGAGAAGGGGAAGCCTCATTGCTCTTAATTTCCTGCTCAGGTTCGTCCTGAATGAGCTGGTCCAAACAGAGAAGGACTACGTCAAGGACCTGGGGATTGTGGTGGAGGTGAGTAGATGGCTCAGGGTGGGTCTGTGCCCACCCAATCAGGGGTGGATGGGACCCTACCTGGGCCAAGGTGTTCCAAGTTAAGGATATGTATTTTACTCTCTCTCAGTATTTGTAGAAATGAAAATAAAAATGGTGGTAGATCAAATAGTATATGTAGGTAAGGAGTTTTTTTCTTTCCCCATTGCAAGATTATAAGAGATTTAGAGAGAGGTGGGCCCCAGATGTTGTAGCCTCTTGGTTGGAGCCTAGTCCATTTCACCATGTTCTATAGGTGATGACGTTATTGCAGTGGTTCTCAACCTTCCTAATGCCGCGCCCCTTAATACAGTTCTTCATGTTGTGGTGACCCCCATAAAATTATTTTCGTTGCTACTTCATAACTGTCATGTTGCTACTGTTATGAATCGTAATGTAAATGTCTGATATGTGTTTTCCGATGGTCTTAGGGGCCCCCTGTGAAAGGGTCATTTGATCCCCAAAGGGTTCGCAACCCACAGGTTGGGAACCGCTGTGTTATTGTCTCAAGAGCTTTCCACTGGCGTTTAACCATATGGACACATGTTCTTCAGAGCTGTGAGCCACCTCGGATCCTCGGGAGGCCAAGCGGGTCCCTCTTAGTGAAACCTCAGGATTCTATGCTTCCTTAGGTTTTGAGGAGAGTGTTATGGCTGCCCAGAGGACAAACAAAAAGGAAAAGAAAGAAAACAAACAACAAACCAAAAACAAATGCCAATAAGGCAAGATTGACAGGTGCATAGTTAAGAGTCAACTCGGTGATAAATAAAACGACTCTTTCCATAGGAGTTTATTTTAGTGGGATTTAGACACTTGGATGACAAAAATCTAAGAAGGTAAGTGGATAATTTAGATGGCTTAGAGCCCTGTTGTTAAAACTTCTGAAACAAAAGAATGGGACATCTAAACATTGAATGTCTGCTCTCTAAATCACCTGCTGCTTCCTCACATTGGGTCTACAGGTCTCCATCATGCTGACTTCGGCTCTATATTGCTTATCCTGAACCTTGGATAAGCAGACTAACCTGGAAAGTTATTTTCTTCTCCAATGAGGGATGGGCAGGCAGGGGTACAGCAACTACAGTCCAGCCTAGATGTAGAGGGCTTGGGAATCTGGAGGCTGCGATCCAGGGAAGTCAGTCATCGGAGGTGTGACTGCCTATGAGGCAAATCACACAACTCCCCACTGCCTTGGCTTTCTCATCTGTCAGATGGTGGTAATTGCTGCCTGTGCAACCTCAAAACTTGACGTTCAAGCTGAACTGAGGTTACATGTGACAGCATTTTACAGAGCCTAAAGTATTTCTAAGCCATCTATGTCTAATTCTGAGCATTTAAGATAATGTGACGTGGATTAGGAGAAGGGACAGAGGCAGGTGATTGTTTTCTTCTTTTTCTGCTTTCTTAAGGGGGCTGGAGACAAAGAAAGAGAAACAGAACTTCCTAACAGTTTTGTCTATCTCTGCACCAGGGTAGAGTCCTGGCTGAATAGTGAGAAACCACAGACTCAGGCAGAGAGTGCGCGCTTGCACGGGGCTGCAGTGTGGAGCTCGGTCCAGAAAGCTTTCTCGTGAAAATGCCCTACTCACCATTGCCTCTGCTCTGCAGGGCTTCATGAAGAGAATAGAAGAAAAGGGTGTCCCCGAGGACATGCGAGGAAAGGATAAAATCGTATTTGGAAATATTCACCAGATTTATGACTGGCATAAGGAGTAAGTGTTGTGTTGTCCCGAGGATCTGGGAGGGCTGGGAATCCCGGACTCTCCCTTCCTCCCCCGCCTCTGATCTCAGGGGTAGGCTTTGGGGAGAGCCTTCAGTCATTGACCTCGGCCTTGAGAAGCAATACAGTGCTGAAGAATGTGGCTTCCTTCTCCTCTCCCCTCCTTTCTTTTAGTTTTTTCCTGGCTGAACTGGAAAAATGTATCCAGGAGCAAGACAGATTGGCACAGCTCTTCATCAAACACGTGAGTGCTTCCCTGCGCCTCCCCTCTCCCTGCCCACCAGGCTCATCTGCATGCGTTTTAGAATTCCTCCTCTCTTCTGCTCTTCCTTCTCATCCTTCTCTGAGTTGTTGTTCTGTAACTTCCCGGTCTAGACAACAAACTCTTGCTACTGCCTTTACCCTTCTATGCTTGATAGGATAGAAGGGTAAAGGCACATCCCCAAAGCGTGACCCATATCTTTGCCCTCCTCCGTGTGTGTAGACCAGCATGGTACTCTTAGACTCTGAGACTGAGCGTGAGTGAGACACAAGGTGTCTGAATGCCTTTCCCTCTGCCCTTGCAGGAGCGGAAGCTGCACATCTACGTGTGGTACTGCCAGAATAAGCCGCGCTCAGAGTACATCGTGGCGGAGTACGATACCTACTTCGAAGTAAGCTGCTTGGGCTTTGCTGAGCTAGGGTAGAAGGAAAAACTCTGGCCAAGACCCACAAATTCAGAAATACCAGCCACCATCCATCCATGGGTAGTCCACCATCACCACAGCACTGGTGACCGCTTTAAGACAGGAATAGCTGCCTCAACAGAGCCATTTATTAGCCTCTTAGCTAAGTTCTCATAAGCCTCTCTGCTCGAGAGGAGCTGAGGTGGCCCAGTGGGGACTGCTCTTAGAAGGCTCCTTGTGCAGAATGACTCGGTGACACAGACCGCTTCAGAAGCTGCAGTCCTCCTTGCAGAGCAGACTGTGCCCATGCTCTTCCTCACCAGTCCCTAGAGAGTGCTTCCTAAGGACCCTCCTCCTCATCGAAGGGCTCACAGTCACCTCAGAGTCTCTGCTTTCGTCCCCAGAGGTTCTCTCTGTCAAGTACCTCCAGGCGTTTGTTCTGCCCCAGCCTGGGACTGTTTATTTGAGGAGAGGCAGCACCATGAGTTGGAAAGAGCTCTCAATGGAGTGTTTGCAGATCTGAGTTGAGGGCCCCCAGGCCTGTTGTGTCCTAGGGAAGCCCTTCATTCCTGAGCTGGCCCTGGAGTGGTAGAGAGAACAGAATTCCCGTCCAGCTGGTTCCCCAGGACTGGAGTGAGGACTCAGGGTGTGGGAGTGCTTGATGAGCAGGAGATAATAATATGTGTTCTACGAAATCGAACAATTAAGGTCATGAACTCATCCTAGAAAAAGTGCTACATACCTCATTGCTAAATATCACTGCAGTCACCTTTGAAGTACTCCCCTTGGGAAGCTATGCACCAATGCCAGCGCCTAGTCCACCCTTCAAAGCAACTTTGGAACTCTTTTTCTGGAATGGCCCTCAGAGCTGTTGACAATTAAGTTCACGAACTTGCCACCATGCGCTTACATTGGCTGCACTGTACAAACAACTCAGTTAGGCGTGACAATGTTAGCAAGTTTGTGAACTTAATTGACAAATTTTGGGTATGATGACAGCTCTGATGGCCATTCCAGGAAAAAAGTTCCAAATTGCTTCGAAGGGTTGACTAGGCACTGGCATCCATCTATGTATCCATCTGAGGCTTCCCAAGGGGACTGCCTCAAAGGTGACCATAGTGATATTCAGCAATGAGATGTGTAGCACTTTTCCTAGGATGAGTTCACAAACTTGATTGTCTGACCTCATACGTTATTAATAACAGATTAGCAGTTGTGTAGGTAAATCTACCTCTCATGTGATTTGAAGAGCCTAAAACTTTATTGGCAAACACGAAGACTTGTCTTCTCTGCCTTGAACTCCGATCCAGATAACCCCAATTCTTTGGATCTTTTTTTTACTAATTAGCTCCTTTGTGTTACAGGAGGTGAAACAGGAGATAAATCAGAGGCTGACGCTCAGTGACTTCCTTATCAAGCCCATTCAGAGAATAACAAAATACCAGTTGCTCCTGAAGGTAAGAGAGCCTTGAGCATGGGTCAGGGCCAGAGCCAGAGAAGGGTCCTGGCAGGCTCTGAGCTCGCCAGGAGCTTCGCCTGAGGTTCTGTCTCCACCACACTTCCCGTGGGCTACTGGGGGCACTGGGGGCTTTTAGCTTATCTGTTGATTACTTATATCATCTTCAAATAAATTGCATGACTGTGGTTCCTGCCCTTAAGGTTGGTGGTGGTTTCATTTTCTTTTTTTATTCCCAATTCATTTTCTTTATCATCATCACTGACTTGGTCCTTTTAAAAAATAAAAAATAGTAAGAGTATAAAATCAGAGGGGAATGCAAGGAGAAAGACCAAAAAAAAAAGGGGGGGGGGAGCCATAGCAACTAATATTTGATCATATTTTACTTTTTAAAATGGTTTAAATTGATTTGTCTTGCAGAAATGTGAGGTAAATAGAAGAGAGATTTAGGGTCCTTTTCTCCCATCCCTTCTTCCCATAATCACTGTTTCTTCTCTCCTCACACACTTTCTCCCCTCTGTCCCTCCCTCCCTCCCTTTTCTCATAGCTCTGAGTCTTTGAATGTTCTGGGGGATTTCTCTATGTTGTTATGTGCATTATGACTCATACCTTCATATCTCAACTATTACAAAGCATTGCCCTCTCCATTGGGAAGGAAAGTCTTCTGGGTGTTATCACAGTCTTTACGATGTTAGGTTTTTTATAGGCTCTGGCTGTTTTCCTAACTGACTTCATCCTCCCCACACCCTCCCTGCTCCCCCGACTTGCTAGGACTTCCTGAGATACAGCGAGAAGGCTGGTTTGGAGTGTTCAGATATCGAGGTGAGTTTTCTGCTTATAATGCTGACTGTCCTTAGGGACAATAGTGGATGTCTGTCTCTAAAGGGGAAGGATTGTCCCTGGATGACAGATGGTCCAGGCTGCCTCCCATAAGACAGTAAGAGTGAGGAATGGTGAAGGTTAATGAACACATTGAATATTTTTCTAGAACTTGAGAATTCGGTCTTGGGCCAGACCAGAGCTGAGGCCCAACTGGTTCTCCTCGTGGCCTCCTTGTGGTGGGAGAGGGTGATATTTGAGCCCTCTAACACACTGCAGGGACTGGGTGTTTCATTGTGCAATTTTGTCCATAAATCCAGGAACTATTTGAGTCTCACATTCGAAGTTTTCCATTTTCACCCCTTTCCCCACCCTCAAGGATTGCTCCCTAAGTGAAGCCCTTTGAGACAATGTCACCAGGGATACAGTTTTAAGCCAAAAAGGCTGTAGACAATTCTGGCAGATGATTTTAGGTTGAAACCTCTGGTGTTTCTCAAGCCAGGCTAAGCTGTTGCTTGGGCAGCTGGAAAACAACAGAGAAAAGAAAGAACATACGAGTAGGAAAGGGAATCAACCTACAAAAGTGGGAAGGTAGCTAAAGGATATGCTGAGTAACATTCCTTCTGCATGTGGTCACTGTTTCCCACGGAGCCCCTGCACTGATGAGCAACACCCCTCTCCCTGGAACAGACAATCCCACAGTCCTCTGAGAGAGGGCAGCAGGGACCAGTGTCCTTTCTAGAATCAAGGAGCTACCCAGAGGTCCCTGTCTTCCTGTGTGGAATTGCCCTGAGCTTCCTGCCCTGGTGATGTTGCCACTCCTGAGCTGTTCCTGTTCTTTCCCACAGAAAGCAATGGAGTTAATGTGCCTTGTTCCAAAACGCTGCAATGACATGATGAATCTGGGACGCCTGCAGGGCTTTGAGGTGAGCCTCCAAGCATGCTCCTGAGCTCTCTGTCTTCTGAGCAGCAGGAGCCAGGCTGGGAGACGCCTTCCCTTTGAAGCCTTGTGCCTGCCTCCTCTGCCTCCCTTCACTCACCATCTGCTCCTATGTGCCTGGTCCCCTCTGTTCACAGGCCTAGAAGATGCATCTGTTTACAAAATCCAGTGGTGGGGAAGCCATGGGAAGTTACAGCGCAGGCAGCCAAGCTGGAGTCACAATTTCAAGGGGGTTAGAAAGATCCCAAATTCGTTTTACTTGTTGACCTAGCAATGACCTCTTCCCTCTTCTCTCACATGAGAAATGCTGCAAATATGAAGGAGAGCAGGATGACATGATGGAATTAGAACCACAGGGAAGCAGAATGCTTTTTTAAGGGGATGGTTCTAATAAACAGGTCTATGTAGTGTCTGCTTATAAGTTAACTGAACGTTTAAAGCTCTAAAACATCATGGGGCACATTGCTGCTCTTTGAAGAGGACAGTCATGTCTTAGGAGAAGTAGGTAGATGTCCCCAAGGTTTTAGTTTCAGCGAATGTACTAGTTTACTAGGGCTGCCAGAACAAAGTAGTAAGCCACCCAATAGCACAGACAGGGTGGCTTAAACAATACACATCTATCATCTCAACATTTCTGTAAGCTGGAAGTCCACAGTCAAAGTCTCGGCAAGGGTGGTTCCTTCTGCGGGCTCTGAGGGTAGGCTCTGTTCACGCCTCTCTCCTTGGCCCATAGAGGGCCGTCTTTGTGTTCACAGGGCATTCTTCCTGTATTTTACATCATCTTCCCTCTGCACGTACTTCTGTGTCCAACTTTACCCCTTTTATATTATAAATAAAAGACACCGGTCATACTCGTTTGGGGATCACCATGATAACCTCACTTTAAATTGATACCCTTTGTGAGGACCCTATCTCCCAGTAAGGTCACATTCTGAAATGCTGGGGTTAAGATTTCAACATATGAATTGGAGGGGGATACAGTTTAACCCCTAACAGTGAACCTTTGAAAAGCAAATGAGCTTTTCTGATTTAAACTTAGTAAGTGGCTGTTATTAATTTACATCTAAACCTCATATGTTAGCTAAACATAATCTGTTTTGAATATAAATATGGTAAAATTGGAATTGACTGGTACATATTGTGGTTCGAGCCCCTTACAGAAAGAGGTGAATCTTCTAGTCTTGTTTTCCACTAATCCTGCAACCTACGATTTCATTATGTCTTTTTGGAGAAAAGGGCTTCCTGGAAGTTGAGATCATTAAGAAAGTAATAGCCTTTTTTTTTTTTCTGGCTAAACTAGAAGAGAGAATAGAACAGAATAGAAAAGAATCGGGTAGAACAGAGTAGAGTGGAGAAGGGTAGAGTAGAATAGAATAGATATAAAGCAGACTGGTACATCAGTAAATTTAGGAGATGCTAAACTCAGGTTTGGGTGATTGAGTTACATTCATGGTATTCTTGAGCCAAATTCTTTTGTCTTCCTTGCCCTTCCAGCCCATCCTGGTGTCCCTGCCTGACTTCCATTGCTTTCTTGTAACTAAGAAGTGTGTGGAGGGTCTCCTTTGCTGTTCATTGATTTGTCATGCATTCCAGGTTCTCCACTTAGACTTCATACATGAGAGTAAGCAGGGTTACACAGCAGAAACATACTCTGAGTTCTCACAGTGTTTCTTTAGTCATATTGGATGAAGTTTTGTGCTTTTTCCCTTAGAGTTGTGTCAGGTCTGAGGTTATTCCGAATAAGCCAAGTAATCCCTTTTGCTCTTACACCTTGATGTTCCCATGTTTTCTGAGCAGATTCTGGCTTGACTTTTCTCTGGTCAGTCCCTGGAGAAACTGACTACTGTCAGGAGGAATGGCATCTTATTGTGCTGCCTGATTTGAGTTTAACTTCATAGGAACTGTGAAATGTGTGTGTGTGTGTGTGTGTGTCCATGAAAGGCCACACACAGGAGTGTGGAATCATGTTTTCTTTGAAATTAAGTACCACCGTCTCCTTTTTTCATCAAACTTCAGAGTGTCTGCTTTGCATTCCTTCAGCTAATTGGGAAGGACCATGAACATACCTTCATTCCTTCTGAAGTCCATGGCTAGGGCCAAGGAGAAGGTAGCCCCTTCACTTACATTCCCTCCCTTTTAAATCCTCTAGCTTCCTCTAGCATTGGCAGGGCTATAACCCACGGGTCAGGCTCTTATGTAATATTAATAGAGCTTTTAGAGCTTTCCTGTCTAGCTGGTCACTGGCTTAATATTAACTTTGGACCAGGATGGAGATAATCCTGTTTGGCTGCTGACCTTGTCAGTAAGTAGCTGTGATCCAAGCAGAGGGAGGTGTTTCTCAGGAACACAAAAGAAAAATGACCCATGTGCTGGATAACATTTGGAATATGACATCACGTGCAGAAATTGGCCCATGTCTGCACCAAAGGGCAAACGTTGTCACCTGAGAGAGAGTACAGTTCAGAGGAGGCCTCTTGAGCCTGTCTCGGATGTCAGTGTCTTATTGCAGAACAGTAGAAAAAGCAAGGCTCTCAGATAGCATTTGGATAGACCTGCAGATTTGGGCCACATTCCCTTTGCAGATGTGAAAGTGTCTCTGAAAATCTGGTTAGAAGCTGACAACCCAAATAGGTTCTACCTCCTATGTTGGTTGTCAAGTGTCCTGGTAGCTGGAGGCATTTTAAGAAGGCTCACAGGACCCATAAAAATATCTACCGGCTTATATAATATGGGCACCTATCTATGGGACCCCAACTTTACCTGTTGATTGATAGCAGGAGACTAAAACTTCAGAATTTCTCCATCCTGATATAATACGAGGAGAAAAGAGAGGCTAATCCATCAGATTATATGTGATCCTGCCTACGTCAGTCACTTCTCTTGGCCACAGTGATTCTGGGTTCATGGCCACGAGAGGACTCCAGGTCCTTGGACCTTGCTGCAGAGGAGCCAGGCAGGCATGCTCCTTAGAGTTCCAAGGACAGGAAAGCCACTGCCAGCTCCAGTGTCACCTACTTTCTGTTCTCCTACTTAAAAACAAGAAGGGGAGGATAATTTCTGAACATCTTTCTGACTAATAATTTTACCTTCTTGCATTTTCCCAGAACAACTTCTCAGTGGTTCTGCAGGCTTCTTTCCCTTTCCCACCAGGGCCTCTGTGCCTGCCCTAGATGAATGCGTGGGTCCTAATTCAGTCTCTTACTAGAGCCCTGAGACTCTTGGTATCAGGTCTGCTGTCCGTGCCCCAGAGGAGAGAATCTGTGGACCCAGAGGGCTGTTGCCTTGTTTTCACCTACTTCACCCCAGCTTCACCCCAGCTTCTCTTTTCGCCAGGGCACCCTGACCGCCCAGGGGAAGCTGCTGCAGCAGGACACATTTTATGTGATTGAGCTGGATGCAGGCATGCAGTCCCGGACCAAGGAGAGGCGCGTGTTCCTCTTTGAGCAAATTGTCATCTTCAGTGAACTGCTCAGGAAGGGATCCCTCACGCCAGGCTATATGTTCAAAAGGAGCATCAAGGTAAGGATCCAGTGGGGATGAGAAGGGACAAGGAAGAACCAGTCGGGGAGTGGCTACCTTAAGACAGAGGCACTGAAATGAGTGAGGATCCAGAACACTGAAGCTCTTTCAGCCTAATAACCTTTGGGCATGAAGGTTGAATGTCTATGAGAAAACATGACAGGCTGGGTGCTAATTTCTAGAAGCACCTTGTAGGTTCTCCAGCATCCTGTCATTCACTCAGCGACAGAAACTGAGGTATTTAGCTATCAGATATTTTGGAAACATCTCCTGAAAGAAAAACTTTGAGGGACTGTCATATATTGTTGATTTTTATTGAACCACTTAACTATGAAAAGGATCACCTGGGTGTCTTCCAGATGAATTACTTGGTCCTAGAGGAGAACGTGGACAATGACCCCTGCAAGTTTGCACTCATGAACAGGGAGACATCAGAGAGGGTCATTCTGCAAGCTGCCAATGCTGACATCCAGCAGGCCTGGGTGCAGGACATCAATCAAGTCTTAGAAACACAGCGAGACTTCTTAAATGGTGGGTATTGGGCCTGGCTTCTAGGAGGGTCATTTTAGGGGACCCCAGACCTCTGAGCTTCCTTGAGTCTGGGTTCATGTTGAATTATGAGCCCAGATCACATTTGATAGGGACTCCAACTTTGTAGTTTTCCGAAACACTTGGTTTAGAATTTTTCTGAACCTGACTACACAAGTGAAACAGATGGAGTATTATAAAGAGGCCCCATCTTTCCAAAGTAGTAGTCTGTTATAGCCTACCCATATGACATTCACCTTGTGGCCATTATTAGTTGGTAATAATGGGAGCGAATGTCTGGCATGAGTGTCCTTTTTCTCTTAGGGGCTGACTGTCAATGGCATGTGTCTTCCCGTTTGGTGGCTAATGGCTAATACTCTCACATGTTCTCTAGTGTTATCTGAGATCACTGGGAATTAAGCAGATAAGTGGAAGTCCACCCTCTGCTCCCAACAGTGTGAGAGCCTGGATAAGTCATCTTGCTGGCTGATATTAGCACTTTCAAGTGAGAGCTGATTGCACTCTAAATTTCAGTAGTACCTTGCAACTTTCCAGAACAAATAGATGATTACATAGAGAATGTAGTTCTCTGTGGACCCTGCAGGAATCCCCTAACAGGCAATGTGAACTGAAATGAAGTGGACTTGCTACCTCGTTTACATTTCTTTATTTTTTTTCTTTCCCTGCTGGAATTTTCTTCACTTTGAGTTTGTCACGGGAAAGGAGATGGACAGTTTTGAAACTAGTGCTGATCTGCTGAGTTGATGAGTTCAGAAGTCTCTCTGAGCAGAAGTGGAGCTCAGAGTTGAAGACAAAATGTGACTAGTAACAAAGTAAACCTGTATACCCAGCCAGTACATAGGCCTGTACATGTACATGCATACTCACACACACACTCACACACACACACATATACACACACACCCCCTCCACTATGTCACCCCTTCTTATCAGTACTGAAGTCTGGACTCTTTCAAAAGATGCAGTTGTTGGGTGTCTAGCATGGACCTGAATACTATGGGGAAACATTAAAGGTGACATACTAGTTGAGGACCTTGGCAGGTCATGATGTTTGTCTGGGCCTCAGTTGGCTCATTCTGCGAAAAGGAGAAACGACATAGTCTGCCCATGCTGGCATGCACCATGGCACCCCAGCGGGCCTGAAAGCAGAAAAACGTGTCGCGCCTCCCTACAGCATTGGTTTTACTCCTTGATAAGAGATTTAACACATTGAGTTTATTTTAAAACAAATAAAAAGCAATTATATAGCAGTACACCAAGACTTTTAAAGACAGAACATGAGACTTCAAAGCAATTTCAAACTCACAGAATATTTTTGGATCATGCCTCTTGTTCTCCCAACCATAGAATAGTTTGGTAAAAAACCAACCAACAAACAAAAAACTACACTAAGTATCTCTAGGGTTTTTTCTCATTCTAAAACATCTAAAATTAAAAACCAGGCCCTCCCTGAGGGATAGTCATGAAAGTTGTGTATACTTTGTGGTGTCTAAATATACAACTTTGAACTAACAGTTGTGTTAATAAAATAATCTTATGCAAACTATGAGCATATAAAAATATGTTCATTAAATTGCATTATATTAGGAATTTCTGATTCTAAGCTGGAATGAGGTGTTTAAGTTCAGTGATTTAGGACAAAAGAAAAATAAGGTAGGATAGTAATTAAAGTAACAGTAATGGCTGCCATATATTGAATCCTTTCTCTGTGCCAGGCATAATGCAAAGCATTTCACATGTATCACCTTTAACTCTCACATCAACACGAAAAGGTAAGTTCTATCATCCCATATGTTCCAGGTGAGGAAAAAGGGACTCAGAGAGGTTAAGAAACTTGTCCAAGGTCACAAAAACAGTAGGTGGTAGAACAAAGACTTATCCCAGAATTGTATAACTTAAAATTTGTCCCTAAACCACAAGCTGCAGTATAGTTGCTAGTGGTAGACCACACATTTATCTGTGAGCTCCCTACAAACAAAGAAAGGAACAGGATCAGGCAGAAGCTCCTGTATCCATCAGCCAGTAACAAACCCTGTCAGAAGCTTCATAGCATTCCTGATCCCAAGACCTAAGTTATGCATGTTGAGGCTAGTGGAAGAACACCAGCCTCTGTGTAACTTATTTAAGAAGACTTACTATTTTCACACACTTTAGCACAGTTGTTGCATATCATCAGGTTATATACCCCAATTCCATGTGACAGGTATTGATCAGGAGGTCAGTGGACAAGGCCTGCTTCACAACTCCTTGCTATCTACTTAAAACTTGGAACTACATTTCTTTGGGCACAGCCAATGATTTAGACTTTTGCATGGTTCCCAGAGACCTTTCTCCTAATTTTAGTGAATTAATGGAGCTATTACTGAACAAATTATCTACACCTAAATATTTAATGCCTACAGAACACTCTCAAGGAGAAGGAGATCTAGCAGGAGCCTGTTCTGTACTTTGACACACTCAAGAGACAAGGATGTGACAATGGACCAGGGCCAGGCTTTTACTTACAGAGACATGTGCAGGCATCTCAGAGCCCATCTTTCTCTCCTGAGACCTTAAATAGAAAGAAAGTGTGACCTAATATTGAGTCCTATTGAAGTCCATACAGTTACTATAGAAATATCCTTATAACTGAAAGTTCTCTGGACTCTAGCTGTTAACCCACTTAAATATTTGTTACAGTGAATACTGATAAAAAAAAACCTGGCATAATTGGGCCAGCCCTTGAAGTCATTATGACAGAATTAGACCTGTATGGCTTTTGCCTGGCTGTACCTCTTTAGGACTCAGACCTCAGAACTTTGTTATCTTAAACTCAGTAAAACAAAGCTCACGTCTTTTCTTTCAAACCAGCTTTTCCTCTGTCTCCTTGCCAATCTTTCTCCCAGCCTCCAAACCTTGATTGTGACCCTTGATTCTTGCCTTCTGTTCCCATCTAAGCTGGGTCGGAGTCTGGTGTCCCTCCGAGCACTGGCCACACCAAATTCCTTCCACATTATCCCTGGCTCTGCTCTGCTTAGGCCTCTCACTTGTTGTTAATATCATTGCTTCTGAATCAGCCTCTCCAATCTCTTCTCCCTCCTGCTACAAGGTTAATGTTCTTCAAGTGCGGCTCTGCTGATAAACATCTGAATTTAAAACATTCAAGTTCATTGAACCCAATCGCTTTTCATGACCCTCAGAATCAAATCCAGACTCATTAGCTTTGGCAGAAAGATCTTTCACCATGGCACCTCCAACCTCCCCAGCCTGTCTCATGACCCCTTCCTCTATGGAGAACCATGGCTCTGTGCTCCAGGTAGTTTGACTACATCCCGTTGCCCAGACGCACTTCACACTTGCTTCCTTCCTGCAGAGTCTGCCAGCCAGCCTTGTCTGAAGTTCTTTACTCCCACCGCCTGTACATATGTACCTACATGCATACATGCTACAGAGCCTCTCTCCCTCCTTTTGGCACCTCATATATTGGCACCACTTGAGTTTTGCATTTTCTTAGTTCTCAGTAGATCATAAGTTCCTTGAAAACAAGGGTAGTGTCTTCCTCATGTATCTCCGTTATGCCTGGTACAGAGCCTGTACCTAGGAAGCCTCCAAAGCCTATGGGATTCCCAAAGCTTAGAGTAACCATCCACTCTTCTGCAGCCCTGCAGTCGCCCATTGAGTATCAGCGGAAGGAAAGGAGCACAGCCGTGATGAGGTCCCAGCCAGCTAGGGCTCCCCAAGCCAGCCCTAGGCCCTACTCCTCCGTCCCCGTGGGCTCTGAGAAGCCCCCAAAGGGCTCCAGCTATAACCCGCCTCTGCCACCCCTGAAGATACCTACCTCCAATGGCAGTCCAGGGTTTGACTACCACCAGCCTGGGGACAAGTTTGAAGCTAACAAGGTAAGTGACAGCCCCATCACTCTAACCCTTACCACTCCGAGGGCACAGCCTCAGCGCTCACTTTAGGAAGTAGCATCTTTTTATGCTGATCATTTTGGCAGGTACAGCCCACTGGATACAGCCTAGTCTCAATTATTTCTTTCTTCCCTGCAAATTGAGTGTGTTAGACCAGTTTCCTCTGGCTCAGACACTCTGTGTTCAAGCTCTGTTGTCATCTGCAGAAACTCCATACAAATATTAGGTGTCGTTGTAGTAGCAATTATGAAAACAGGTGATTTATGCCAAATAGTCTAGTTGTGGTGTAGATCATCTAAAAATCAAAACTCTAGTGTTTGACGTTCTACAGAGATTGCCCTTCCTAATGATGAGCCGCTTAAGTGCGCTCACAGATCTTTACCATCTATTGGCTAAATATAAATATAGCAAGGAGAAATTACTCATCTGTGTGTGGAGGGGGAGGCCAGCCTTGGATTAAACATTTATCATAGATAATAATGCAAACATCACCATAGGAACAAGAGAACAAAGGGGGAAAATGCTAGATTTAGAGTCAGGTATTCTGGTTTCTATTCCAAATTCTACAACTCACTTACTCTAGAATCTCAGCAAGTTAGTTAATCAAATGAGGCCTCAGTTTCCTCTAGAACTCAGTGGGTCTGTGAATTGGAACATCTACATTTTGACCTACATGTTCCGATTTTATACCTTTTTTTTTTTACTCACATTATTAGATGATAGTGATTTTTAAAAAAAATTAACTCTTAATGTCTAAATTCAATTCTATGTCATAGTACCTGTACTGACCTATTTCCTGGAAATGATTTTCCACCTGAAAAACACCCTGCCCTTACGAATAAGTTGAAGTCACATTGGCATTTTGTTAAATTTACGGAAGAGTTTGTGGCTCTCACCATGCTCTGTGAGGCAGCCGATCCTCCCTGCGAGTCACAGGTCTGTCTAGAAGCAGCTGCCCTGGTGTAGTCAGTCACGTGAGAAGGCCACAGAGGCACGACCTCTTGTATTAATGAGGCCGGGGGGAACTGGAGGAGCTCTGTTCCCATAGGACTTGAGTCAGGGTAGGTCATGAACTTGCCTTTGATCTGGACAAGTATCTCATTGTTACTCCTTTCTGAAGGAGGATTAGAATGGTTTTTCACAAGAAAAATATATATCAAAGGGTCTGTGTTCTTTCCATCCAGGGGTTATAGCCCTAACTTGCCCTTTGCCCAGACCGTACTGTGCCCGTGTGCTCATGCATACCTGTGCCGGTACCCCGCTCTGTCTTCCATTAGGCAGAAGATGCTGGCAGGAAGGCTGCATGCTAAGGAGGGGCTGCCAGGTAGAAGGTGTGTTTATACCTTTACCTAGGCTGGGGAGCATCTCCCTAGTCACCCTTGATTATAATATTTGATGAAACAGAGCACATTTATGAATGTAATGTCATTACTCAGGGTGACCTTGCCTGCTATTCGCCCTGCTGGTGGGAGGTTTGGCTTTTGACCCCACAGTAGGATGCAGAGCACACCCGTGTGAACCAGCCTTCTTGTGTATGTGTCCCTCTCCCCCCGTCCCCCAGCAGAGCGACCTGGGAGGCTGCAATGGGACCTCGTCCATGGCCGTGATCAAAGATTACTATGCGCTGAAGGAGAATGAAATCTGCGTGAGCCAAGGTGAGGTGGTCCAGGTCCTCGCCATGAACCAGCAGAACATGTGCCTGGTGTACCAGCCCGCCAGCGACCACTCCCCTGCGGCCGAGGGCTGGGTCCCGGGCAGCATCCTGGCGCCCCTCACCAAAGCCACGGCAGCAGCCGAAAATAGCGACGGGAGCATCAAGTAAGTGCCTCGTTGGCTTCCCTGGGAGAGGAGTATGTGGATTAAAAAAATTCAAAAACAAACAAAGAACACAAAAATGTAAACACACAGTAGGGAATTACTGCTGCTTACTCTCGACAGTGCCACCGGAAGCAATGTTTTGAGTGCTGGAACCACACACAGCATGGGGCATCCAGGCCGGATTGTTCCGAGTTTTTCCTTTGTGGATGGTAGTGGCGATGGTTTTACTTTCCTTTTTGTTTATAATTTTTTGTTCATTTTTTCCCCCTCTTTCCCTCCCCTTGTTAAGAAAAGAGCCCTACTGACACCCTAGGTGACAAAAGCATACCTTTCGTTGCTCCATTTGACCCACCAGAGGATTCACTGGACTGGACTTCTATTTATATTGTATTAAGTTACTGATATATACATACATACATATATATGTATGTATGCATGTATGTATGTATGTATGTATGTATGTATTTGATTGACACCTAAAAATGACCTTAGCACAAATGCCAGACCTGTAGAGGTCAGAGGCCTGCTACTTCTCCCAGGAGAGAGGGAACTTTTTGGTTGTCTATGGCAATTCTTTTGTATAAATTGTACCTTTTTTTTTTTTTAATTTCCCCCTCCCTGTCACTTTAATATATGTTCATGGTAATTTGTAAGATATTTCTTTTCCTTATTTTGGTTGCGAAAACCCTTCTGAACACATTCCTGTTTAAAGTATTTTGCACTATTTAAAGAAACCCATATGGATGAAGTCAGGTTGTGCAATATAATGGGGAGTCACAATGTTCATCATTGTACCTGTAATGTAACTAATAATTTTAAATGTACTATTTTAAATATGTAAAATAAATTTTCACCATGAGCATGTTTTAATGAGGTTAAAGACTAGTTGACCCTTTTTCCCCATTTCACTCTTCTGGGACTTTGAAATGTGCAAATGTTTCTTCTTCTTTTTTTTTTTTTCCTTTTCTTTTCTGTATTTTAGGAGTTGGCTGAATGCATTGGCAGTTTTACCTACACAAACAGTCACTAAAGCTCCAACCCCAGGCTTTCCTTCTGGACAGCCACTGTTCATTGTCTCTAACCTCTGAGATGAGGAACGGTGCCTATGGATGCTGTCCAACTGGGCAACCTCGAGGTGCTGCTGTAAACTAATGACTAGAGTAGAAGGCAGTGTTTAGCGTTCCCCACTGCTTTCCACACTACGTGGGCATCCTTGACAGGTGGAAGAAGCCCCTATAGGATAGCTGAGCCGGGTCACCAACAGAACTGTGCTTCTTTGGCCCCTTCTCTAGCTCAGGGAATAGAGGCTATTGACCTCATCCTGGCCTTTCTAGGTAACCGCAGGCCCACCTGGAAATCAGTGGTAGCCCCTAATGTGTAAATAGGTCCAATTCACTTTATTCTGAAAATACCTGGCTTTGGTACCCTTTAAAGAAGTCTTGGGAATAAGGGACGTCAAAGCATTGAAATTCTTATTAATCAATGGCCTTATAGAACTAAATTGTAATGATGACTTGTGATCTAATTATCCAGGTACTGAGCATCTTCCTCCTCACCTCTGGGTCTTTTGGTCACTTTTCACACCTTCCATGGGAAGGGAGGTAGGAGGGATCTTGGGCTGGGTGAGAAAGAACAGAGTCAAATACAAATTGGTCATTTTGGTTTCTTATCAACTGCTCTTGCACAAGGGCTGGTGGGGGTGAAACAGAGTAAGTGACTAAAAGTGGTTTCCATTTATCAATGAAAGACACTCACTATACCCTCCCCGAGGCCTGCTATGGCCGCAGAGGTCAGACAGAGTTGATGTGATGCCTACAGGTTAAAAGTCACTGAAACCCTGTTTCCACATCAGTTCCCAGACTTGTGGCCAAGAGATGGAAACTTCCCAAACCCTGATGATGAGTTCTTCTGGGAAATAGAATATGAAATTGAGCCTGTCCTGCCACCTGTTCTACTCAGTCTTCCTTCGAAACATTATTTGTGACATTTATAGTTTCTCACCAAGCATGCTGAATGACCCACAGGGTTGTAATAAACATAGGAACACATTTCCCACCCCCCACCCCATGCCCCACCACACACACACTGTGCTGTCGGGCCTGGGAGTCTTCAGCAGGGACCTCCCTGACTCAAGAAGGAGCTAGAGACATGGATTTGGGAGTAGAGAGATGAGATGAATGTTTGAAGTTAACAGAGTGATGTCATAAGGTTAGCTTCCATGACTGGTTCTCACTCAGCTACAGCAAGTGGAGGAAGAAAGTAGTTTGCAGGAGACCCAGAGAGCCTGCCCATTTAGGAGCTACAAGAGAAGGTCTGGCCAGGAGATTCTTGCCTTTTAAAGGAGCCCACTTTGCCCCAAAATTCAACATCATGACTATGATTGCTCTTGCCTACTCAGTAGGTCTGTTGTTGGCCATCTGTGTTAGTGATAAATATTTTTGGAACACCTTCCTCAAAATATCCTAAAATTCCTGGCATATGTAGAATTTTGTGGAGGGGATGCTATGTGTTTTGAAATAGCCTCCTTCCTCCTAAATCTCGTAGGCCCTCTCTCCCTTCTCTCCCAGTGAAGGCTCTTTTCATTGAGCCCTGTCTGCATATGGCTAAATTCGACAAGGTGACACCAAAGGGAACCCACCCTCACTTATTCCAGACAAAATAGAGCTTCATCCAAACTTTGTGCCAATACCTGAAGTTGATGATGCCTGCCCAGGGTCACTGATGCTGCGTGTGACTTGGCTTTGAGTGTCTTTGCCTTTGAGCCCTAACATGTCAAGAGCTCTGCTCTGAGCTTCTCTTTACAGGTCTGTGAAGAAGTAGCTCACAAACACCTCATAGGAAGAAACAAGTTAGAATAGTGTGAAAGGGCATTGCTGCCCTTACCTCCCTGTAAACACATATTGGGTCTTCTCCCAACAGAAAACTCTAGGACCTCTTAGTGGTTGACAGAACCTTCTATTCACAAACACTATGTGGAGAACATAGACCAAAAAACCTGTCATCCTAAAATATCCAGATAAATGAGTGGTACTCAACTGTTCATTAAGTCAAATGCCCCAGAAAAAGTCTTATCTGTACAATAGTGTTTGCGAGTGGTCACAGCCTAAATACAAATAATGAAATGGAAACCTCAAAATTATCCTTTTGGGTCTTTATATCTGGTCCTGGGAAAGTGCCAGTAGCTTATGCACTATAGAATACATTTACTTCTTTTGTCTTTCCTGTTTCTTCCATTCCCACTCCCTCATCCAGCCCACCCACTGTTCTTCACCCATCCACCATACCTTTCAGGAAGGAAATTCCTCAGTCCTGTAAGGGCTCATTAGTATTATATAAACATTTCCCTTGGAAGAGTATAATAGCCCAGTACTCATATTTTCCTCCAATGCTACAGTCAAACTTGCACATCTGTCAAGCAGATTCAAAGTTCATTCTCGCTCACTTCCGGTTGGAGGTGAGGTCAGCTGCCCACCACTCCAAGAGCTGACCTGCAGATTTGAGGCCTCTGAAGCCGGGGCATGACTGGAGCACCTCACCTACTGACTCACTCATGGGTGGCGAGCCTACCCACCGCCTCACTCTGCCCTGACCTGCCATTTTGATTGGTGCATTTTTTGGTACAACAGGAAGTCATGTTCATGGCATACTCTGCGCATGAGAAAGCGGGCGGAAGTGGAGAACACGGGTAAAAATGAAGCCACAGGGTCTCGTAAACCCAAGGATATTCTGGGCAACAAAGTCTCTGTTAAAGTGAGTAAGGTATTCCGGAGCTGTGTCCCACCTCTCATCTACTCCCACCCTGGAGCATTCTCACGAGGCAATCTGGGTGGATGGGGATTTTTTCTTTCCCAATGTGGGGACCAGAGGGGAGGTAGTTTAACAGAATTTTGCATGCAAGATCAATTTATTTTTTTATTTTTTATTTCTCCTGGCAACTTCGATTCAAATAAGTAAGTATCTCTTTGTTTTCCTTTTATGCCTTTATACTGTGCAGATGTTTTATAGCAAAATTATCTGCAGCATTATTCTCTTAGAAATGCAAGGTGCTTGATTCATACTGAATTTCTCAAAGCTCCCCATTCTGTGTCCCAGGTTTGAAATACATGCAGGGTAAAAAGATTAGGGATGCTTTCCAAACCCTCAACCCTATGAAGTCTGAGGTTTGGAATTTAAGGGCCACTGTGTCCTTGGCAAAGTTTCATTTCTTTTCCCCAGAATTCACACATCACCTCCAGACCTGTGCATGGCAGGGAAGGGAGGCACATTGGTGAAGCCCAATTACTCCTTTGTGGTCATCCCCCTATTACTCTGAATGCACCGATTCTGAGGTTTGCCAGGCCCTTGTTGCCCCCCATCTTGAAACGATGTGATCTGTTTCCTTTACGTTGGGCCCTCTGAAAAGATCTGCCTCTGGACAATGGAAATTAGACTACTGATGTTTATTTGTGTTCTAACGTGTGATTATCTGTCTACCGGGCACTTTTTCCCCCTTTCTGAGCAAAATGAGAACAACCGAAACTCATTCTAACGTCCTTCTTGGGGAAAAGAAATTGTGTTTTCTCCTTCACCCTCATCTGGGAAGGCCAGCCTCACAGAAGACCACAGTTTCAATGCGACAGCACTCATGCTTTCATTCGGTTGCTTCCATCGCTATTTCCTGTGAGATGAGTGGCTGTACGTGACCCCCAGCCTCCGCTCCTGAAAAGAGCATGCTGCCGCCCTTGGGGGTTCGCACCCTCACCTTAAAAGCACCTGGTGTTTTCTCTGCCCGATTTCCCATTGCCCATGCTTCTCTGAAGTTCTCCTCACTTTCTAGCAAAAGCTGCCTGTGTTCTAACTGTGTTCTCTTTCTTCCCCCTTCCTCATGCTGCCCATCAAGGAGACGAACAGTTCCGAGGAGTCAGAATGTGATGATCTTGACCCTAATACTAGCATGGAGGTAGAAGCAGCTATTGTCCTATTTCATACAATGATTGTCTTTTTTAATGTGTTCTGTGATAGTGACCTTACTAAAGTGACCAGCCCGTCAGGGATAAATTGTGATGTCCGGACATCTCTGGGAATCCCATCCCAACTTAAAAAAAAACAAAAAAAAACAAAAAAACAAAACTTAATTCAGTTCAGTTTTGGTAGAAAACTCAGCCTAGATGTCCCTTTAAAAACACAACCTTCTGTTTCTCTTGAATGCTTTGCTTAATACTTTCTTCTTTGGCAGGTTTGCCCTTATGTAGAACATATCTAACTTCATTACTAGAAACTTAGCACACCTTTTTTTTCATGGAAAACAGCATTAGAAAGAGTGGTTCCCAGTGAAAAGCCAAGAACCATTTATTTGAGCTTTTCCCACTTTTGTTTCTCCCTCCTTCATTTTCCCTCTTTTTCTCTCCCCTGTATCCTCTTTATGTGGCTCTTCTACGGGGACTGATTCCTCCCTCAAGACGCCAGCAAAATCCTGTTTTAGGTGTGGTTTTGTGGGGCCCTGGTGCCTGGTCACTGTATATAGCTGGCTGAGAGCCAATGAGGAGTAACTGAGGCAGCCCCAGAACCCGCCTTGGCCAGCCCCCAGGACTCCTGGCCAGTGGCTGTGCCCACCATGCAGGAAAAGAAGCTCTGGAGATGGCCACTCTCTGGAGCCTTAGCAGGGGCCTCTCCAGGGACAGGGAGGCTGAAACACTGCCCTGGGAGCTTCCTCCCACTCTAGGGGTGCAGGGATGTGGGAGTTGAACCCACACATCCACCAAGAACATCAAAACGACTTCCAGCTCCTTCTAGCCTAGAAACTATTTGGGTTTATAGAAACAGGACTCTCACATGGCTTACCCACTGAGTGGCCACCGTTCTAAACTTAAAAGCCCTAGAGAATTCAAGTAAACTCAAAGCTGGCATTCCCTGCCATTTTGCCTTGCAGAGTTCATTGAAATGCTTTTCTCTTAGTCTGTGCCTCCATCTCCAGTAATGGATAAAGTTTAGAGATTTCCTCTAAGTACAAAATAGAGAATTAAAAACAAAACAAACTTTTCGTTGTTATAGCCCTAAGTTTTTCACTTAACTAGATGGATTTTTATTGTTTTTATTCTAATTTGGCCTAACCCCAAAGAAATCCACCACCATATTAGACAACACCACAAAACCCAAGAAAGACCATGCAGCCTAAGATGGGGTAAGTCGACTGTAGAAGATGCCAACTGACTTGCACGGGGCCAGAGACAAGTGGTTGAAAGCAGGAGTTGTGCCAGGATAAAATAGTCCCCTGTGGATGTAAGCATTGCCACAGAGCTAAAGCTGGCAGATGTGGGTCAGTGCAGTCCTACTGTGGGAGTAAGCAGATACTGCATTTGTAGCCTAAGTGGATCTTAGAGAAAGAAGAATCTGGGGGGATTTCTGGCTTTTTTCCTTGAATTTTATAGGATAGGCACCATCTCCTATGGAGCCCATCCCTGTCAGCTCATAGATGCCTGGTGGCCCCTGGATGTCCAGCCTGCATTGCTGGTGTGTATCAGAGATGTCATCAGCAAGTAGAGGAAGGCCAGGCAGAGAGAAGGGAAAAGCCCTTCTGTGTTCCAGAAGGCAGTTTGGCTCCTTCTCCTGGTGGACTAGGAGAAGAGTGACTTTTACACTCCGCTCTTTAAAGAAGAAGTGGGAACACACAGTGATGTCATCAAGCTCCATTCTACATTTAGGTAAACAGAAGTGTGCATGCTCACGTACACACACACGCACACACACACACCTTAGCCCTGTTCTGTGAATTGCACACATTTCTAAGGTTCTTATTCATCCAAACCTTGCAGCCTTTGCATAGCTTCAGTGAGATGGGTTCCAAAGCAAAGGCATTAGGATGTCAATGCTGAACAGAGGAAAGCCGAAAATTGCTGGTGCATGTCGGAAAAGTTTTCAGATACAATAGGTGAGGCAGAAATTTCCATTAACTCAAGGGGCATGTGGTTGGAAACTGCAGATATTCTCGTTAACCTGAGGTTTCTTGTAGTAGGTGTGCATGCAGTCGTTGTGTAGTCCACGTGGATCTTTCTAAGGATCAGCAAGCTCTTCTGAACTGTGTTGCCATCTTGAAAACTCTGAGTATATAAGCAGGTACTGAGGGAAAGCAGGCATCTTGGCACTGCAAGTTTAGTATTTGCGGACACAAATATCAAGAAAAATAGAGGAAGGCAACCTGTTAAATGTGAGTTGAGAATGTTTTCAAGGGGTAGGTAAGTAAAACTTTATTGCAATGTCCATTGCAGAAGAAAATGGCCCAGGGTACCAATGAGGGGAGCTATACCTTAAAGAGCTGGCTTGAGAAGCAGGTAGGAGGGCTTTCTCTTGATGGCCTCTTGCTGCTAAAGTGATAGCTTTGAGCATCCTTACCAGGCCCAGCCTGGCCCCCAGCCTCACTCCTCTGAACCTGACTCTTGTAATAGCTGTTGTCTCTTTGGGAACATGTATGTCCAGCTGAGCTGATCTGCAACTCCTGTCATCTGTGCTACGAGCCCTTGTGCCTGGAACTCCAGCTGCCATCCTGGCCCTGTGTTCCCTGTGCACTGCTCCATGCTAGGTCTCCAAAAGCTAAATCCTGCTGACTGCCTACCCTGACCTAATGCCAGGCTACTGATTCCATTTCTAGCTGTGTAGAGGCTCTTAGCCTCCATGTTCACATGAATATCATCACCCAAACATTCTTTACTCTTTTTCAGTTGCTGGGTTGAAGGGTTCCTATATGAAGCAGTTTACTGGGGTCTTTGCTTACACACCAGCTGCTTGCTACCCTCAGGGCTGGCCTATGTCCCACCATACTATTTCAGGGAGATGTAGAAGCACATCCTTGAAGGCTAATTAAGAGGAAAATAAACCACCTTGAATCCTAGGAATCTGATTCACAAATCTTTCCAACGACCTAAAGGAGGCAGATCTGCCCTAATGTTCACATCCTTCTCTTGCCCTGTAGAGACACACTTGTGAATATCCTTAAGTACAACCCCCACTCCCTACTCCCAGCACCCCCAGCCACACCAGCAGCTGCTGCCAGATTGGCTCAAGGTCATGCAATCCCCTTGTTTCCTAGCACCTCTTTCTCTCCTGCTGACCCATGACCACACCTCAGAGAGAACTGCTCTAAATATGACAAGGTTCAGTCCATAGTTCAGCTTCTGTACCTTGCACTGATTACACTTTGGGAGTAGGAGTGGAGGGAGATATTATAGATGAGAGAAAAGTCTCTACATGGAAGAAGAGTCACATCCGGCCTAAAATCAAACACGAGACTGTCTTGGGGACCAATGCATATTAATTCATTTCCCCATTCCAGCTTAGCCCGCTGATTGCCTTTTGTTGACAAGGAGCATAGACGCGATGATGGGCTGGGCACCACCGCCCGCCTCCCAGCTTTCCAGTCCTGCCCCTGCCCTGACACCCACGCTGGAGCCAGGGCTCGAGGCTCAACATCTGCCCTCTGAGCGAATGCCCATCCCTGAGAAGTCTGGATCCTTTCTGAGATGCACTGGGTTTCTCTGAGGACCCCACGCTAAGCAGGTTCCCACCCCCTTGCCACCTCTGAAAAGTTGTGTGAGGACTGTGTCAGTGCATGGGTTTTTACACCTGCCCTCCTACCCCACCCCTGCCACTCGCCTGCATCATACACTACAGCAGGGAGGCCTTAACCAACCTCCCACACGTGCGCCTTTGTCTTCAGGGACAAGGATTCTCAGCCAGCTTTTAGGTCAAGCCCAATTAATTAAGTGCTTCTCAATTTTTTTAAATGCCCAATACCATTTTGGCAGAGAAGGTCAATCCATCAGAGTAAGAGGTTGTCAGGGTTCCAGAAAGACCATCTCTGCTCTATCCAGTTGCCATGAGACGTGACTAAGAGATGACATCCTTGGTCGTAGCGCCAGCCACAAGATTTCACTGCGAAGGTCAGTCTCTGTAATAAGAACAGGGTTGGGGTCTTGTGGGAGAGGGTCTGAGAGATGAGGGAGAGAAAGCACTTAGAAAGGTGAGAATTTGGGAGAAATTTTCCAATTAGGGTAAGAATCATGGACTTTCAGAGTTGATGGAAACTTGGAAACTTTAATTAGCTTTATCTCCTTTATGTATTTTTTTTTTTATTGTGGCAAAATGTATGCAACACAAAACTCACCATCTTAACCATTTTTAAGTGGCATTAAATACCTTCACAGGTTGTATAACTATCACCACTATTCATTTCCAGACTTTTTCTTCATTCCAAACTGAAACTGTCCCCAGTAAACAATTCCCCCTCCCCTCCTTCCCCTGGGAAGACTTTGAGAAGAGGAAACTGAGGCAGAGGAAGTTGTAACTTCCTGTTTGAAAATGAGAAGGTGCCCTGAAGGCAGCATCTGCTTGTCCCTCCACTTCCATCATTCTGCTCCCCTCTTGTAACACCCCATCTCCGGGTTAGTTTTAATCTAAAGCACGGATCCTGACAGATGAGAAGACCTGCCTTCTAGTGCCAGTGTTTCTGTGTGAATCTGTTATTCAATGTTGCAGCTCCACAAAGAGGAATATTATTTCTGCCCATCTTAGCTTTCCAAGGCTGAAGTATGATTTAAATAAAAATCACACAAAGGCAGTGTCACACGGAAAGAACACTGGAACGGGAGTCAGAAAACCTGGCCTCCAGCCTGAGCCCCTGGTTGCTCTGTGGGAGGTCACACAACTCCAAGGGTACAAGTGTTTCTGTAAGTGACATAGAACCCTCTGAGCACCGTGCAGATCTAAGGCGTGATGTTGAAGGACACTGAGACCCTCTGCTCGCCTGAAGTTCTGACTCTGAAAACAGTGAGACCCCAACCGAAGAGGAAGCAGAAGATTCTGTGATGTGCCCCCTGAAACTTGCTTTGCACGGGGGGTGGCAGGAGTGGCCTCCTGAGGCCTGACTAGAGTGTCCACTCCACGCTCTAGGGAGGACTGGCATGGCCGGGGCTGACCCTTCTCTCCTTCCTGGGCCCCACATTCCCTGCTCCAGCTTCCACGTCTAACGAACTAGCTTGCTACTCCCACCTCAGCTGTTTTGGCTCCTTGTCCCAGATTCAGAGCTTCAAAATAACCTGGCCAGACAGACTGAAGGAAACTTTTACACCCCTCATCAGGTGACTGACCATCTGGCATTGCCAGTGTGTTTCCACTGATGCCTGCTTCTGCATTTTCATTTTTTTATGAAAAGAACTCTGGAGAAAAGAAAGAGAAGCCTCACATTCCTCTCATTTTATTTTTTTAAAATATTTTCTTTGTAATGTATCTGATGGGTTTGGCCGAGAGACTCATTCTTCTTGCCTCATTTTGTTCTGACTCTACACGCACATTGATTTGTATTCTGCCATTAAGAGAAGGGCACTTAGCTTGCTGGAGTTGGCATTTCTCCTGGAGATCTCCATTGCATATTCACATCCATTATGCTTTCTGTTTCTTCCAACCACTCAGTAAATATTGGGGTTTTTTTTACCCTCCTGGAGGAAACAGGTTCAAGGAAGTCATGGTCATTCAACCAATACAAAGAGCAAGTCTTGATTGTGGTGCTTCAAGAGGCCAAACTTGGTGTGTGACAGAGAAGTCTATCACTGAGGCTCAGATAGTTTCTTAAGAAGGGTCAGGTCCACCCCTTCATTTGTTGGACGAGAATTTCTTCCTCAACAACTTTTTAAAATCCCTTGACAGTTGGGATAATTACTTGGCTTCACTCACACCCTTGCCCAATGACTCAGGAGTCCAACCATAGAAGCCAAGAAAGGAAGTCCAGTTGCATGAGCTGGAAATATCTGAATAGGTTTCCCAGTCAGTCAGTACAGCATCAGTCATGCATGTCCTGTGGCACCCTCACCCCAGTCTGGAGGCCTAGTCCATTTCATTTATGTGGTGTATTAATGAGATTATGAGGTGCCATTGATCCAGAAGAAGCTGCTCTGAGAGCCAGCTATTGGAGGAGCAACGGCCACCACCTCCCTCCCCCTGCACATCCCCATCATGCTGTCAAGGTTCACCTGCAGGCTCACTCAACCTGATGTTCTGGTCAATTCAGTTTATCAAAATTTAATAACACAAAGCATTCCAGTATTGCAGTGAGCATTATGGAAGTTCAGGTAAGGGACATCAGGCTGGGCATTCCTACTGGGAGACTCCAAAGGAGCCCCCCAAATCAACCTAGTACTTCCCCAAATCCTCAGAGAAAATGTTAACCTCTTGTGGTCCTTAAACTCTGAGGTGTTTACTCAGGATAAAAGGTTTTGGGGGATAGAGATATGTTCAAGGTCACATCATTAAGGGGTGAGACCTCGAAACTTTCATCCATAAAGACCATATCCAAAGTCAAGATCTTGGCTTCCTGTTTGGCAATGTGATTTATATAGAAAGGAAGTTACACCACCACCACTGACCATCTGCACTTCCCACCCCAGTCCCTTCCCAGCAGATATCTGGGCTACTGAGAGCAATATATGCACAGCAATAAACTACCTTTTTACTCCTTTCCCCTCAATTATTTTGTGGGACAGGCAATAGATTTTTTTTCATTACTCTGTTAAAAGTCATATTTTCATTTTTGTTTTTGAGGACACACTAAATGTACTCTAATCAAAATACCAAGAAGTAGGTAGGAGAGGAATTTGGACTAGACATCCCCATAGAACAATGTGATTAACACATGGCCACTCCTGAAGACCTGTGCCCAACGGTTAGTGCTTATATGTTCTTCTCAAGAACACATGAGCCATTTTACAAAAATCGACTCAAAGCAAGTCTCATCAAAAGTCAAGGAATCAATACCATATAGAGCAAGTATTCCAACCGTGGTACAATTAAGTTAGAAATCAGTAACAGAAAGATAATTTTTAAAAAATCTCATACCTTTAGAAATTATAAAACATTTCTCTTACAATTGGATCGAAGAAAAAAATCATAGTTAAAAAATAATACTTAGAACTAAATGATAATAAAATAGTTGGTGAGGAGCTGGTGCAGAGATAATGCTATTGCTGTTTGGGATTGAGTTGTATTTACATAGTTTTTAAATTGCAGCTTTCTTTGTGTCCATTTAGAAATGAGCAGAGGTAGGAATATTTTCTAAAAATTTAGAAAAATATTTTCTAAACATTCAGAAAATGTTTTCTAAAAATTCAGAAAATTGTCTCTGGTTTGGTCAGATTGAAAACATGAAGGGTTAAACCTCCAAGCCAGAAATCATACCTAAATTTTTAGAAACACACACACACATACACACACACATACATGCGTGTGTGTGTGTGTGTATGTGTGTGTGTATGAAAGAGAGAGTTGAGTTTAGGACATTTGGTTGAGTCTCTTGACCATTTTTATTCCTTCAGCTTTATGTAGTTTTTAACTGCGTTTTATGACTGGTGATGAGGGATTTAGAATAAACAGGTAGTGGTATTTTTCTCCCGGCGTCACCTGATTTTCTAGACAGACAAGGACTTCGCCTTCATCCTCAGGATACAGAGTCAGTATCTTGGACATTATCTTAGAAGAAAAATAGATTCAAGACTTCTTTGGAGCCCAGCGTGTTATTCAGTGCTGGTTGGTTTTACCTGTAATTATTTCATGTTACCTCACTGAGCCTCCCATTTTGAAGAAAAAAAAAATCAAGAAAATGATTGGAATCCTCTGCAGCAGGAAGTTGCCCACGGACCCATGGTGGTGGTTCCCTTTTCCCCATCAGGGGGAAGCACTACTGCCTGCTGCCCTCTGCTGTTCAAATAAAGTCAGATTCCCAAGCAGCTTTCCCCCACCCCTTCTACACCAGCCTTGTTCTCTTGGATTCGAATCTTCCAGAGAGAGAACATGTGCATTGTACATAAAAAGCATCTTTCCTCCATTACCACATCCATTTCGGATTCCAGTTTTCTCCTCCTTCCCATCTACCACTCTACGTGGACTCCCAAACTGTTTTAAGGAATGAAAATATTAAGTTTCAAGAAATATGTAGAACTCATGACTAACCCTTCGGGTCCCAGCCTGATACCTCAGGTCCCTGCACACAGTGATCATTAGACAAGGTGATCAGGAGGCCTAAATTTCAGTCCACTGATTGCACGACCTCAGTTCATTTCATTCAGCAAATACTTATTCTACGTACAAGACGCTGTATTAAGCAGCATGACAGATGGTGCATAAAACATGTAAGAGGGTTGCTATCTTCAAGGGGTTCCCAAATCCGGTAGGACAATGGCGTGCAGGGAAAACGTCATAGTATGATAGACGAGCACACGATCAGAGCCGTAGGTGCCAGCCTCTGCAAAGGCCGGGAGGAGTGGAACGCCACTACGGGCTGACCAATGAGGTTCCGGAGCGGGTTGCCTTCCTGATGAGTGGAAATAGGAAAACACCCGAAGTTCATGGCAAGACATTTACTCAACCCTCCTCCCCGAAATTAGGGCCCCACCACTTTAAATTTTCCTTGATTTGACAAACGTAAATGGAGTGCTGACGTGCCAGGTATTGTGCTAGGCTCTGAGGCAATAACAGTCAACAACATGGTCTTTTGTCCTCATGGGCCCTGTAGTTTATAGGGAGCCACAGGCAAATCGTAAGTCATTGCACTGCATACAGCATGAGAAAGCTGTCACGACCCTCCTCCAGTCCACACTCTGATGTGCTTCCAAGTAGAAAGAGGAAACATGAAGGAATCCCCTAAGGCCTTCATCCAGAGTCAAGATGAGAAAAAGCATGGATTTTGCCCAGGCTCCTTGCTACAGGGGTCTGGAGAGAAGTATTAGGTAGGGATAGGGTGGAGAGCAAGGTTGGAAAGAAGTAAGCAGGCAGGCCACCGACATTGGTGACAGTTGCAGACTTTTCCCAAGACCGTGCTGCCCCGAACGCTGTGGGAGCGAGAGCGCTCAGAGCCAGTCTGCTGTCGCTGTGATGTCGCCCAGACGTCCCTGTCTCATCTGGACACGGGAGTCCATAACACCTGCTTGGCACTTCCTCCCAGGGTTATAGAGGAGCACATGAAGGAGTTGTGAGGGGCTTCTGTGACTACACAACAGCACACAAAGCAGTGGTGCCATTGCCTTGTCAGCAACAGCTGGCCCGCCCCGCGGCCGCGGAGCGAAGGCGGGCGCCTCCCGCGCGCCTTGGCACATCGGGAACCCACGACGAAGCCTTACTGGCCACCTTTCTTTCCAAATTCCCTGCCAAAGTCTAAGCCCAAAGTAGGAAGATTTGTGTTTTAAACAGTGAGTGTGTTTAAGGACATAGCAGTCGGGGTTGCGACGCGAACGAGGAATAAGACATCCCCTAGGCAGCAGTGGGGGGAGTTTTGTGAAAGTTCCGGCACAGTGCAGGTTTGTGGAACACCGCTTAACGCTTTGTGACATAGGAGCCTGCCATTGGTCTCCCCCCTGACACTCCTGGCGTGGACTCCCTGTCCCGCTCCCCTCGGATGGAACACGCAGGCCACTGAACACAGTCGGCAGCATTCCTAAATTGTTTCCACCCTGGAGTCCTGATTGGAGGTGGGACAAAGGGGAGGACAGTGCGTCCTGTTTGTTGATGGCTCACCATGAACATCAGCCAGCCACCATTCTGGACACTGTGTCATTTAATCCCGTCTTCCCCACTGCACTGTTGGCCCAGTGAGGACAATGAGCATGTCTGCCCTGATTCCCTGCTGGCCACCGCCACCTAACCAAAGGCGTCACCTCAACAAATGGTTGTCACATACACGAGTCCTGACAAACACGAGTTCTACCCCACATCACGAGTAGAACTGAGGCCCACGTTGCTTAAGAGTGCTGTCCGAGGTACGAGCACGTCGGCGCGGGGTCCGGATACCTCACGCTCCGCCTGCTCGCACAGCTTACATGCCCTCCTGCACAGCATGCCCCTAAGAACTTCCTTGCCCAGAGGCAATGGATTTTACTGTTTTTTAAATCATTTTCCAAAAAGTGTGCATTCCATCCGTGTTTGAAAACAGGCTCTAGGCAAACATAAGTAATATACCCAGAAGTAATTATTTTATAGATCTTTTTATTCTATTTCCAGATTCTACTTATGATCCAGTCCCAAATTCTTGGGAAAACCAAAATGAGAACAAAGGTCAGATATTCACTCAACCAACACGTATTAAATGCCCATTGTATGGCAGACCCCATGCTCAGGGCTTGAGGGACAAAGATAAATAACAAGTGGTTATTGCTCCTGTCCTTGAAGAACCTGCAGTCTAATAGTTCTGACTGCGCTTTTATTCCTTTAAAGAAAAGTTATTACACAAGTGAAATGTTCTGACGATAGAATATTTGAGAAACCCAGGTAAGAAGAGAAAGGAAAAGCAATCACCCGAAATTCGGACAACTTTTTATAAATCCCGAGGTCAGGGCCTAGGTCTTAGCGTCTCTGTATCTGTGAAGCCTCACACCGGCTGGAGGAGAAGATAAACAGTGTTCTCTGAATGGGGGGCACGGCCACCCTTCCTCCTGCCACCTTGAGATGACCGGCATTGACTTCAGACTATGCTCTTAGTCTCCTTTTCTTGGACTGTGAAATGACTGGTTCGGATGTCATTCTGTCTGCCTCACCTAAGCCAGGTGGGTAAATATATGGCCTCCTTTGCACCCCCTACAAGTCATGTGGTGGTGCCCACCATGTGTAGCTACCTGTCCCAGTCTCTCCTCACATCGTGGGGCTCTCTTAGATGTGGGAAAAGCAGAAGCTATTCCCAGAGGCACCACGCTTCCCCGGCCCCCGCCCCAGAAAAGCGTCAGGGACAGGGAGCTGGTTTATCTGAGATGGGGTTCCTTGGATAGAGCGGGCCATTCAGCAGCTGTCCTCAAACCGGGCTGCTGTGGTTCACCTGAGGCAGCTTTCACAACTCCTGATGCCTGGATGCCCTTCATGCTAATTAAAACACAATCTCCAGGCAGGAGGCCCAGACATTGGTCTTTCTGTGTTTTCAAAGCTTCCTGGGTCAAAGACTGAGAATCACTAGATTAAAGGAAGGCTGGAGAATGGTGTGAGCAGTCCTTTGGGACTAGCAGAGGGCACTGCAGTGGTCAGTTTTGAGACACTCAGCCCCAGGATTTGGCATCACAGGAGAGTTCTGCAGCCTACTTCGTGGTAAAACGTGGGTGGTCTACTTGGGCGATTGGTCTGCAAAGGGGAACCAAAGGAGGAAATAGCACCTTGGTTACAAAGGATGCCAGTATAAGGGACGAACACACAGAAGCCATGTTCACATATGGCATAAATATGGGGAGATAAGTGTGAATGCCCCAGCGGGCTATTTGTAAGGCACATGAGCTTTCTGGCTTTATCATGAAGGGAAGAAGAATTTTGCAAATTAAATTCTTTGAGATAAGCCACTATAACAGTAGTCTGCCTAGCAAACAAGAGATGATTAGAATTCGATAATCTTTATTTAAATAGTCATTGAATACTTGTTACTTGTCAAGCATTGTGCTAACCCTTGACGTACATTATTTCATTTAATCTTTGTGATGACACTTTGCACTAGGTATTACCTATCCCCATTTTATAGTGAAGGACATTGATGCTAATAAATTTTGCATAATTAGTATAAAATCACATTAAATAAAAGAGGTAAGCCCCAACCTCTCTGACTCCAAAGCCCATGTTTTGTTCACCCTGCCAGGCTCTACGGTGCAGACTTGCATGATTAGAGGTAATACAAAGATGGGAGAAAAGTCAAGGTGACCATCCTCTTCATAAGGAGTAATTTTTCAGCACATCCAGTGGCTGGAAGGTTTTCCCCTCTGTGACAATACATGGTATCACGAGGCAGTCAGCACAGAATGTGCAAAGAGCTCCAGCAGTGTCTCTACCAACTGAACAAGTCACTTAGCCTAAGTCACTTAGTCAGCCCAAGTCTCTGTTTTCTCACCTAAGCAGCAAAGAGGGCTAGAACCATTAGGCCAGTGGCTTTCGAGTTGCCAGACAGAGGCCTGGGCAACAGGAGGCTGTGCTGGGGACAAGAGGGAGGGCCATAACCTCTGTCTTGCACTTTCAAACAGACAAGCTCTGCATTTAGCTGCTTGAAGAGCAGTTTCCCTGCTTGGGGAGAAGGGGTACGTTTGGAAGGAAGCCACTAGGTTAGTGGTTAGTGGTTAATGTCAGTGACCTTTCCAAATTGGTAGACATCAGGTCCTCTGTTTTTAAAAATTCGAGATGCTGGGCAGGATCAGTGCCACCATGTTGCTCAAGCGGATGTTGGCCCGGGTGGGCAGGAGAATGGGCTTTCGGCAGGGAGGAAGGACAGCTGAGGTGAGGGAGGACAGATGCCAGCTGCAGCCAGCAGAACCCACAGTCACAATAAGCTTGCCCGGACCCTGGATCACGCAGAGTAATGGTGCCCTTTGTCGTTGCGGTGATGGTGACAGGGTCACAAACAGCAGAGGCCAGGCTCTGGGCTCCATCCCCCTAATTTGTACTTCTTTTTACTCAATAGGGTAAAAGTCTCCTGTTCTCTTTTAGTCGTTTAAGATTGAAGCAATTTTCTGTTTCTTTGTGTTTTTCAGATTTTAAATCCAAATTTCATCCAAGAAGGTGAGTTACAGAGTAGTAGAATTGAGAACATGAGGCTTGGCTAAATAGCTTACAGCAAACCCCACACTGAGGCGGAGCCTTTGAACAACGGTCAGGTAGTTCCGTCCTCACGGACCAGGACGGGTGTTTCAGATTAACCGTTAGCGTGAACAGACCACGACCTGCAATATGTATAATGGGATCCAGTTTTTTTGTATGAAAAGGTATGTTGATATAAAGGCTAGAAGAATATATTCCAGAATGCCCACGGTAGTTACCTCTGGATCATGACATCACGGAGCTTTTCTTCTCTTTATCTGTATTTCCTAGTTTTTCTACAATAAACACTTATTACTTTTGAAAATACCTTTTCATGGGACACAGATGACTCAGCCGGTTATTAGAATCGTTACACAGCATGGGTGGGAAATGAGAGTAGTGTGTTGTAAAATGGATGTTTTAGTCTCAGTTTGTTCTGAACGATGTGAATTTATGTCATTTTGACCACAGTGGCCCCAGAATTTCTTGTGCCCTTAGTGGATGTGACCTGCTTGCTTGGGGACACAGTGACACTGCAGTGCAAAGTCTGTGGGCGGCCAAAGCCCACCATCACCTGGAAGGGTCCAGACCAGAACATCCTTGACACTGATAACAGCTCAGCCACATACAGCGTCTCCTCCTGGTAAGCTGATCGCCCCCCCTCAGCACCCCACTCCTAGTGCAGCACCCAGAGGCATGGCTGGGATGCAGCTTCTCTTCCGGTTACTTAGTCTCTCTCCAAGACAGGAGCTGCCCTGGAGCCTATTCTAGTACAAACACTTGGCCTATCAGGAGAGTCAAAGCCCATGGTGGCTCACAGGAGGCTCCTGTCACGATACCACAGCAGCATGCTCAGGCCTGGGAGCTGTAGGCACAACCACAGTGCTCACTACAACCTGCCTACAGAACAGCCTGAGCAACAGCTGGGGCGTGACCAGCACATAGTCACGTGTTGCTCAGCATCCTGTAGAGTAGATGTAGCTGGGACCAAAAAGAACAGTTTGGAAAGACTGCTTTCTGGACCCACACTAAGCAAATAAAGAAAACCATAAACCTTTCTATCTCAGGTCTCCTGAACCATACTTTTGAAGAGCCTTGACAGCCCCTGACTTACATTCACCCCATTTAATGATCTTTCCCGAAGGACTGCCAGGGGAATCTATGTCAGAAGTGGGAAGGGCTCCAGACATGTGGTAGGAATGTGGTCCTCACATCAGACATCCCAGTGTGCTTTGTGCCCCTCGGGATCCTGTGAAACAGTGATGTATTTAATTCCTCCGTTACCCTAAGAACAATTTTCTTAGAAGAAATGTGCAGTAGACGACAGAAACTTCAGCCACAGCATGCTTCCACACAGAAAGGGTATTTAATCGAACTTGTGACTGCTTCCCAATTGCCCTGATTATATTTGTTGCTACTAATTAAGAGCTTTACTGTGTACTGCTGCTCACAGTGGACAAGCAGCGACAAGCCCTGAATGCTTAAGAAACGTTTATGGAAGAAACACCTGGGATCGAGACACTTCCATCCCTTAACTCACTATCTGTGCAGGTGAAATGGGGTTCCCAGCCCGGGTCCCCAAGTGGCATAGAGTGAGATCAGTGATGGGTGAGAATCATGAAGGACACTATGTTGTGTCACCACCAGTGGAGAAAGAGTGAGGCTGACTGTGACTTCTGTATTTAACCCTTTCAGAGCAGACGTTCCCTTGTGATATCCTGGACCCCAGATGGGGACTACCGAGAGTGTTATCATTTAGTTGAGGAATTGCCCTTTATTTAATTCACGTAATCATTCTGAGGGCCCCACATGTAGAATTGAATATTTTCACTCTTTAGTCTTTCCAGGTTTTTGGTACTATTCATTATTGACCTGTGAGATTGAAAATATGTTAGGACCAAGTTGCTAGTGGTAATAATACGAGTAATACCGAGGACCAGTATTTATATAAGACTTTATTAGGGAGTCCCCTGGTGGTGTAGCAGCTTAAGGCTTTGGCGCTGGTGCTGTCAGTGCTGCGGCCTGGGTTCGATTCCCAGCCAGGGAACTAACCACATAAAAAAATAAATAAATAAAGACTTTATGTACAGAGTCCAGCAGAAGTAACACCCTTTTTTAAGTCATTAAAATATTGTTATGTTACAGGATTACATGCTTATGATTTTGTAATAAAAGATTTGGTATAGATTACCAGCTCATAAAAGGCATTACTTCTGCCGGACCCTGAAACCATGTTCTAATTCTTATCTCATTTTACTTTTACCATCCCTCTCCCCCATAGACAGCAAACCTAAGAGACGGGCATGGCATGAATTCCCCCACTCCCCACGCTGTAAGGAAATAGGACCATAGAGAGGCAAGGTCATCCAAGGTGTGTGACAGACCTGGGCCAAGACCTTGGGCCTAAGGATTCAGTTCAGCACACCATGTGCCAACCCTTTACCACCCAATTGTTTCATTACTGGAGTGTGAAGGGCATCTCTTTTGGTGTCTCTAGTGATTCCGGAGAAATCACCCTGAAGATCTGCAATCTGATGCCCCAAGACAGCGGGATTTACACCTGCATAGCCACAAATGACCACGGGGCCACGTCAACATCTGCTACTGTTAAAGTGCAAGGTGAGGTCTTCTTTAATGAAACACTTTGTATACCTTTTTTACACTTATTTTTTAATGTGGCAAGATACACATAACATAACACTTACCATCTCAACCAATTTTAAGTATACAGTTCGTCGTGCTAAGTACATTCGCATTGCTGTGTAACCAATCCCCAGAACTTTCATCTTGCAGAACTGAAACCCTGTACCGATTGAACGGCTCCCCATTCTTCCCTGTCCTGCCTCACCCCCACCCCCAGCCCCTGGCCACCACCATTCTACTTTCTGTCTCTATGAATTTGTGTCAGTCAAACATTTTAAGTGGACATTACGAGGGCTCCCTGAGACCCAGGGAAGAAAAATTCTGTTGTGAAAAGTCCAAAGTGAAGTTCTAGCAAGTAGGAAGAGAACAATTTCTTGCTAAGAGCTGACTGCGGCCTACCACATGCCTCTTGCATGGTTCCCTGACCAAGCTTCATCGCTTACGTGCACTACTTAGCCTAAGGAGGAACTTCCAGCAGCAAGGTGTGTCTCCCAGGTCTCCCTGAGGCCGAGAAAGGTCTGCCACTCGGTGGAAAAGGCCATAGGAAAAATTTGAGATGCAGGTTAGGTAATGTTTCCTAGGAAACAGTCAACCCCAGTGTAAAAGGCCAAGTTCTGCAGAAGTAGCTCTTGACCGAATTTCTGTCCCCAAAGGTGTTCCAGCGGCCCCTAACCGCCCCATCGCCCAGGAGAGAAGCTGCACCTCCGTGATCCTCCGCTGGCTGCCCCCGTCCAGCACAGGAAACTGCACGATCTCCGGGTACACCGTGGAGTACAGGGAGGAAGGTGGGCCGTCTGTTTCTGCCTTCTCTTCCTCAGAAGGAAGCCCTGTAATAAAACTATTAGCCTCTGTTCTTTGCATCAGCTCTTCCTCCTTGTGTCTTCAGCTCAGCGCCAGGGGCTCAGCGCCTCCTGATCTCAGACGCCGAGCTTTTGCCACAATGGTGACAATTCGCGACAGGTTTCAGAGTGCCTTCGCGTGCTTCCCTACTGGACAGGACCATCACCCAGACAGGGACAGCCAGGCTGGTTCTACGATGAGCGGGCTAAGGCATAAAGGAAGTTAAGAAGCACAAGGCTGGAGTTAGTGAGAGGCAGGCTGGCACTCAGGTGTCTAGTTTGCTAACTTGGGTCTTCCTCCCAGATTAGTAACTAGAGAAGCAGGAGCTGAGCTTTACCTCCACCCCCACCCCCAGATAAACTTCAGAGATCACTATATATACGAGTATACAGTATTTTTTTTAATTGTCCAGTTTTTAAATGGGTCATATTTACTTGCTGAGAGTACATACATTGCTTCAACAGTTGGAAGCGGCTGAGCCTGACCCCCACTTATCAAGAAGCATCAGCTAAATTACGAAACTGCCGGGTAGCTCGAATGGTTAGCAGCAGATCTCTGAACGGCAATGAGGGATTACTAAACAGAATTGAAAGCAACTGCTTGAACCCAGACCCCAAATCATGTCTTTTACTCTACTTTCCATTACTCTTATGATCGTTTTAACTCTTCTTTCTTCTTTTTGACAGGCTCTGTGAGGTTATAAACCCACTTATTTCTGCATCTTTCTTAAGACTCAGCACAAAGGCATTAACGCTGTGCTGAGAGATACATTTCACCAAGTTCACGTTTACCTCAGCATTAGTCAGGTCACGGTTCCTCTCAGCAGCTAAGGCGTCTTGGAAAAATTGTTGAATCTTGCTGAGTCTTGGTTTCTTCATCTGAGAAGGCTCCCAACCTCATAGGGTTTCTATGGGTTTAAGTGAGAAAGTTAAATGAGAGAATGATGTGAAGACCCTTCCGTAGTATTTTAGTGCTAAATACCTGTGTGTTTCAATTTTGTTCCAAAGGCCAAATGCATATTTCCTAATTTTGTTATTCATTTATATGTTTCTGGGCTTATTCAGAATTTGCCACATGTTTCTCTGTAAATGCTCTACGATCTGTGTTTTTTCGCCCTCACACGTGCTCATTTGAAATGAACAGACTCTCTAGGCCAACTGCTTCCAGTTGAATTGTGATGTATTCTGTCACATAGGAACTGGACCCAAACCCGCCGCTGTTGGCATACAGGCTTGCAGAGCACGACGTGGAGTGACCACACGTGTCTCTTGAATGGAATGAATGTGTTTGCTGAAGGTCTTTGCAACAATGTGTCGCTGGCTTTCTCTCTTTCTCTCTCCTTGGAATTGTGCACTAGGTTCCCAGGCCTGGCAGCAATCAGTGGCTTCGACTCTGGACACTTACCTTGTCATTGAAGACCTGAGCCCTGGGAGCCCTTATCAGTTCAGAGTCAGTGCCAGTAACCCCTGGGGGATCAGCCTTCCCAGCGAGCCCTCCGAGTTCGTGCGACTTCCAGAATATGGTGAGTTCCAGCCATGCCCAGGGCCCCAGACGGGGAGGCAAGGCACCTGGCCAACTGTCACACACTCACTAGTACTAGTTGTTCGTTGGCATGTCGGCCAGCATGCAGAAGGTGCCCTAGATTTGCTTGGTGGCTTCAGTCAAGGAATATTTCAGAGGCCTGGTGAATAGTGATTTCAGGTGTCTGGGAGCAAAAGTCAGATTCGCCACCCATGTCTGCCTCGGGCCCGTCAGGTTCCCGGGCCCCTGTGTGTGTCCCCAGGAAGAGAGTGGGGCAGGCAGATGTCATGAGTCACATAGATGCTACCTGCCTCTCTTCCAAGACAGGAACACTGAACCCGCCTCTCCCCCTGGAAGCCCCGCGTAAGTGCACCTCACAGCATTGGGGGGAGCCCTACTCACCAATTTAAAATGGGGAAGGAAAGCAATTGGGTTGAAGGATTCGAATCAAAATGACTATTTGATCATTTCCCCACCGCCAACCCTCCCAGAGCTTCTTTTCTCAACGTGGACACATTTTTACGTAGATGTATTGAATAATTAATTAAGATATACCTACAATGACCTACACATGAGTATTTTACACACGTGGCTCTGATTTTGCCCACCTGTTCTCTGTCTCACCAGGCCACTTTGGTCTCAAGGTCATTTTGATAGAGGAGACTTGTTACCCTGAAGAAATCTCCAAGCAGTGAGGCTTGGGGCAGTGCAGTGGAGGACTGTGTGTGTTGGGGTGGGGACAGGAGGTCACCATACTTAAAAGGCAATGAACCTGTGTCTTTTTGAGTTAAGGGAACCCAGGAGTCTCCAGAGGCACTTCAGAAACCCTCTATCTAGGGCCTCGGGGTACAGTAGCACCCCCAGCTGAAGCCAGAAATGCTCCACAGCCCCACAGTGGCCTGCTCCCACGGGCCCGTGGTTCACTGGGAAACCGTGGCCCGGAGTCTCTGTTTCCTCAGATTCCACTGTTGGATCGGCACCCCAGCCCGCGCTGAGCTGTGCTCTGGGCAGCCTGAGGTGACCAGGGTCAGAAGAGCTGTTGCCAG
>PVJL010000124.1:0-15932 GCA_004026885.1 Lyroderma lyra
GCGCACACACACGCCAAAACAGAAAAAGAAAACAAAACCCTTCACAGCATTTATATTGGGAGGTACTTTATAAGGGTGAGGTAGGTACTAGCACCATCTCCATTTCTCAGATGTTAAAATGGAGACATGGAAAGGCTAAGGAACTTGTTTAGGGAAATACAGCTAGTTAAGTGGCAGAGCTAGGATTCGAACCCAGGAATCTGGCTTCAGAGCCTCCCGCCTAACCAGTAGTGCATAATTGATGCGTACTAATCATACCACCATCTCTACCTGCGGCACCACTGCCGCCGAGGGAGGGGACTAGTGTGAGCCTAGCTGGTTGGAGAAGGAGGCACAGAGCTGGGTGGGTTTAGGATAACTATAATAGGAAAGGTGATGGAATCAGGTAGTAGTTCCTTGGTTAGGGAGTTGGGAGAAGCTTAGCCACGTGTTGTGTCTGGAACAATCGCATGGTAATCTGGATGCATTGTTAGTGAAGCTGAAAAGGCCTGAGTGAGTGGTCCTCACTTCTGTCTGGTGAAGTGATCGCAGAGCACAGTGCCACAGAAATCTTTGGTCGGGGAATTCACCTTTTCCCTCCTGCTCTTAATTAAGCCTTCTCATTATCTAGTCTTTCACCACCCAAACTGAAGTGAGGCTCCTTCCAGGGCTGCTCCTGGGGCTGCCTTAGGCAGTAAATGCTCATTGGGCTGCAAATAGAGGTGCCCAGCTGAGGGTGGAAGTGCGCTGAGATCCAGCCCCCGCTCCACTTGCCGCAGTACCCACTGTGCCCTGGCTTAGCGGTGACTGGTGGGCTAACCCTGGCCTTGCTTTAGGCCTTTGTTCCTGTCTCTGCTACAGGACAAAGCACAATGTCACAGTGCAGGGCTGGGTTGTAGGTCTCTGTGTCCTCAGAGCCTGGCGCAGGTACACAGATAGGTGCTAAGTCAGTGGTTGCACCTAAGAGGTTGCACCTAAGAGGTTGCACAGAGGAATGGTTAAGAGCACTGACCTGGGAGCCAGACTGCCTGCATTGGCATTCTAGCTCTTTCACTGAGGCCTCTGAGCCTCAGTTTCCTCATATGCAAATGGGCCATAGTAATTGTACCGATCTCACAGAATGGAGTTAAAATACATAAAGCATTTAAAACACAGCCTAATACCATAAACATAATAAAAGTGTTTGCTATTAACTGAATTGGGACTTTGTATATACAATAAGGACTTATAATTCTGTTGTCACCCAAAAGATTCTACTCTGATTCCATTCATTTTTCTAATACCAGGCTTTCAGGAATCTTCCTGAAACAACCCAACGAGTAAACAGAACCCAGAGGAACTGGGTTAAAGATACTGCAGCTGTCCTTTGGTGTTTTAAGTGGCAGCTATTTCTGATTTACCGGGGCAAAAGGTACTGGCATGGCCTGCGGTGGCCCCCTTCCCTCGGCAGGCCCGTTGTGCGTAGAGCTGCTGCGGAAGTTTGGCCGAATGACAGCGGGCGAGTTTTCTGAGGTCCTGCTCCGGAATCATGAGCGTTTGGATCTCAGCTTCTCTTTTGTTGGAACCAGCTTGAAAGTCAAGTTTGTGCTTTTCAGAACATTCCCCCCTCGCATGTGATTGATCGGCCAGTTCTTTTATCCCTTCTTCCCTTAGGAATGTTCCCTGCCAGGCAGCGTGTTGTAGATGACGGAGCACGGGGCTGATTTATTGGGTAATGTTGCTGCTCTCTGTCATTTTGAGTGTTTCCTGAGTGTGTGGTGGCCAGTTCTTTTTTTTAAGGCACTGTGATAGATGTAGGAAACCTCCTGTGATTATTGAATTTCTCTTCCTCTATGTTTATTTTATATAGAAATACCGTCCAGCTGTTTTATTCACCAGTCCTATTTCTCTGAGTAACATAATTTTCCCTATGATTTGTTGGGTTTTCAAGATGCATATTTTAAAGATTGGGTCATTTAAACAGGATTATTTGAAACTATCCTGGGTTTCCTTTGCATTTTCTGATTTTTTTCAGGGCCCCTGCCTACCTGACCTTGGGCTGTGGGCAGGATTGCTTCTTGAGCCAGAAGGGGAGCTGTTCTGTCATTTCTGTGGACTCAGGCTGTGATTTTTCTGCAGCCTGAGTGTGTAGGAAATAGAGTCTGTGCCAGTAGTGTTTTAGTTTTCTCCCAGGTATATCTTTATTTGAAGGGGGATGCCTAACTCTGTTGTCATCTTTGGAAATACCCATAGGTGATTTTTATCTTCTGAGTGCTTGTAGTTAATTAAATAATTATGTGAGCTTAATATTCACTTTGAATAATTTCATAAAACAGACTTATTTAAAATGTTCTCTTATGATTTCATGTTAAAAATAGATCTTCAGTTGCTGATTTGTAAAACTCTTTAAGATTCTGTTACATAGGCCAACACAAGTATAATGAAATAAGTGGCTAAATAAAGTTGAAATTCTAAAGAACTCTGTAAGAAGTGATGCATATTTTAATTCTTCATGAAAATGTGGTCGAGTAACAGTATATGATTATGAATAAATAATGGAGATGAAGAATCAAAGGGGGTTCCCCAGTGTTTGTAGTGGCTAGGCTTTGGGCTCTCTCAACGCTGTGGCCAGGGAATTACTCCCCCAGCACCCCCGCCACCAAAAAACAAAACAAAACAACAAAAATAAAGAATTAAGAAAATTTAGCAAACCCATTGATGCTTTGATTTCCTCATTGGGTTTGAAGCAGTTGTATTTCCCAAACCCAGAGTGCTTAAGAGTTCATCTCTGAGGCAAAGATTATTTATCCCAATTGCTTTATATTATTTCAGCGAGTGATCTTCAAACTACAACAGCAGTAACAGCAAATGAGTATTCTAAGAGTAGGCAGGGAGAACATTTTCCTGAGTATTCAAAATTAACTCCTCTTTTACTAAGCACTATTTACACCAGGTTTGTTTTTGTTTTTGTTTTTGTTTTGCTTGCAATTAAGCATAGTGACTTTGGGTCCTTGATTTTAACTCAGATGTATAGCCCTGTGTTCATATACCTAGGTACAGCAAGAAAAGGATCTGCTAGGTTTTAAAATATTCCATGAAGAAAATATGTCAGATTTGTTTTGGGAGAAAAAAAGCCCTACCCTGTCTTCCTCCCAGCCTTTCTCCCTTCTTCCTATCTAACTTATTTACTCAACAAATAGTAATTGAGAGCTTAATGTTTGATAGGCACTTGGACATCATAGATAATACAGAGATAGCTCTTTATTTATTGAACTATAGCTTGAAGCTTTGAATATAATACAGCTTTTTGTTTGTGGGAAAATTCCAGATAATGGGCTAGAATAAGGTGGACAAACTTTTTCTGAAAAGGGCCAGCTAGTAAATATTTTAGGCTTTGCAGGCCATATAGTCTCTGTCTTACCTACTCAGCTCTGCCTTTGTAGCATGAAAGCAGCCATAGATAATATGTGTAAATATTAATAGATGGATATAACGGTGTTCCAATAAAGCTTCATTTACAAAGACAGGCTGTGGGCAAGAGTTGGCCCATGGATTATGGTTTGCCGATCACTGGGCTCATAGAATAGGGCTTACCTCCTTGCAGAAGAGAGGTGGTATTTCATGATAGAATTTCAAGTAGAATTTCAGCTTTGGGAGTTGATGGTGGGGTTTGGAGTCTCTTCCTTGAGTTTTTAGTGGAATTGTTGCTCCCCTCTTCTGGTTTACAAGATGAGGGTAATGGATATACTACATAGACCCTTCATTTTAATAGACGGTTCTCTGCGATACCTGCGAGGGGTATTAAAACAAGGATGATAAAGAAGTACACAATAGATGCTAACTGTCCAATGATAATGAATGGGTGCTCAACTGGTTATCTGCCAGTTCATGTCACTGTGAGGATGTCGGCTTCTAGTGTCAGAATAGACACTGGCTGAGTGGTTGGAATGACATACTCCTTGTTTTGATGTGTGGAGGAGTGGAATGACTGCTAAGATTACTATGCATAGAACTAGGGCTAGCACTCCTCCCAGCATATTGGGAATTGGTCGGAGGATTGTGTAGGCAAATAGAAACTATCACTCTGGTTTAATATGGGTTTAGAGGGTTAGCTGGAGTGTAATTGTCTGGGTCTCCTAGGATTTCAGGAGAGAACCATACTAGGGTTAGGAGGGCCGTGATTATGATGATTACAAGTCTAAGAATGTTTTTGATAGTTTAGTATGGATGAAACAGGCTTATAGCTGCATCTGATAGAATTCCTGTTGGATTGTTTGGTCCCGTTTCATGAAGGAATAGTAAGTGGACTATTACCGTGGCTGAGATGATGAATAGAAGGAAGAAATGGGGGGCGAAAAATCGAGTGAGGGTGGCTTTATCAATGGAAACTCTATATCAGGCTCATTCTACTAGGCTTGTTCTGACATACCAGATGGCTGAGAGGAGATTTGTGATGACTGTTGCTCCTCAGAAGGATATTTGGCCTCATAGAAGTATGTAGCCTATAAATGCTGTAGTTATAACAGCAAATAATAGGATAACGCTTACATTCTATGTTCCTGTAAATGTGTATGACCGTTAGTAAATTCCTTGGCCTACATGTAAGGAAAGGCAGATGAAGGACATGGATGCTTTGTTGATGTGAAGGTAGCATAATATTCAGCCATAATTAACATCTCGGCAGATTTGGGTGACAGAGTAGAGGGTGGTAGTGGTGTCTGATGTGTAGTGCATTGCTAGAAGTAGTCCTATCAGAATTTGTGTGACTACACAGATTCCTAGAAGGAAACCAGAGTTTCATCAGGAGGAGCTACTTGATGAGGCTGGCAGATCACTGAAAGAGTTGATGATGATTTTAAATAGTGGGTGGGATATTTGGATGTAGGTCATTACTGTTCTTGAAGTACAACGATGATTTTTCATGTCATTGGTCATGGGTAAGTTCTGTGTAAGAATAATGAGACACCCATTGTGTTCATTTTAAGCATTATTTTTGTAATTAGTTTTGTAGTTTTCCTCAAAACCATCTCAGATTTATGGGGTGTTTGGACTGATTGTAAGTGGTGGGGTGTGGTGTGGTGTTGTAATGAATTTTGTAGTTTAATGGTATTTTTGATTTATTTAGGTGGGATATTGGTGGTCTTTTGTTATACGACGGCCCTGGCTACTGAACAGTATCTTGAGGTGTGAGTATCTGATAAGGTTGTGTTGGAAGCCGTTATTTTTGGTCTGATTGTGGAGGTTGTGTTCGTTATATATGTATTGAAAAATGATGAGGTTAAGGTTGTGTTTGAGTTTAATGGCATGGGAGATTGGGATTCTGGTTTTTTCAGTCAAGAGGCTATGGGAATTGCTGCATTATATAGTTATGGGGTTTGGCTGGTTATTACTGGGTGATCATTGCTTATTGGTGTAGTTTTATTATAGAGATCACTCATAAAAATTAACTGTGATTAGGCTTAGGACAAGGGTAATGAGAAAGGAGAGAAAGTCTAGCTTGATCTAACATTTTTGGGTAGAGATTATGTTTGAGGTTTTCATCAGAGAGGTTGATTTGGGCAGGCTATTTTCTAGTCAGGCCAGGTCTAGTAGTAGTGATGCTCTTTTTTGGCTTGCTGATAGATTTACTGATGGTATGGAGTGGTATATAATAGTTAGGAAGCATCCAAGAAGGTTGGAGAATTTGAATAGGCCTGATGGGTGCTTGAATGTTAGATTTTGGGTAATAAGACTAAGCCAAGTGCTATGATAAATCCCAGTACATTTACAGCGAGGGCTATGAGTTTTAGGTAGTATGGTATAGTTAGTTATTTGTTGGGGAGATACTGCTGGAGATAAGGAATCCGGCAAAGATACTTCCAGTTAAGAGGCACTTGATAGAGTTTATTGGGAAGGGGTTATTTTCATTAATTCAGACTATGGTAGGAAAGTGGTGTTGTCCTATAAGTGCTAAGAAGATGATAAGGGTGCTGTAGACAGCTGTTGGGGAGGTGGCAACAAGAGTAATTAGTAGGGCCCAGGCGTTGGTATACAGCGTGCTGGCTGCTTTTATAATAAGGTCTTTAGAATTCTGTAAGGAACGACATTCCTGCTAAGGGCAGGCTGCCAGCAGTGGGGGGTGTAGTGGTGAAGGGTGCCCGTTAAATAAGTCTCCTATCTTTTGGATGTTCGGTTCGTCGCCGGGGCTGTGAATGATTGATCCGGAGCATAGGAATAGTATGGCTTTAAAGAATGCATGGGTGCAGATGTGTAGGAAGGCTGTATGAGATTGGTTGATGCCAGTGATTACTATCATTAGGCCTAGTTGGTTGGAAGTGGAAAAGGCTAGAATTTTTTTGATGTCATCTTGAGTTAAAGCACAGGTTGCCGTAAATAGTGTAGTGATTGCCCTTAAGCATAGGACTGTTGTTTGAATGGTTTTTTTGTTTGTTTGTTTGTTTGTTTAGGTAGTTCTCTGGCTGGGAATCGAACCCTGGCCGTGGCGTTGAGAGCGCCGAAGCCTAGCCACCACACCACCAGGGAACCCCCCGGTTTTTTCTATTAATGGGTGGAATCGAAATAGTGGGAATACTCCTGAGACAACTGTTGTGCTGGAGTGGAGTAAAGTTCAGACAGGTGTTGGACCTTCCATGACTGCAGGTGTTTCATGTTGTATATGTGTCTGGGTAATCCGAAATTGTTGTGGCATCCCTGATAAACCAAGGAAATGTTGAGGGGAAAGGTCATGTTGGCACTTACAAATATAATTAGGAAGTGGATTTTTGCTTGTCATGTTTAGTGTGTATCCTAAGAATAGTGGGAGTAAGTGTACAAAGCCTCCTGTGATAGCAAAACCTGCTCCTATCCATAAGATGTGGTGGACGTGAGCTGCAACATAATATGTGTTGGGAAGTATGGTGCGTGGTGATGAGCTGGCGCGAACAAGTCCAGTTAGGCCTTCACTGAAGTAAGAAAAATAAAGCCTAGGGCTCATGGTATAGCTGCAGATGGTTTGATGTCTCCGTGCAGAGTCACTAGTCAGCTGAAAACTTTGACTCCTGTAGGGATGGCGATCATTATAGTGGCTGTTGTTTTATTGGCATCAGAATTTCGGTTTCTGGACTTGCAAGATACCTTTAAAGGAGACGATGTGATCAGTGGCTTCCTTCATTTGAAGGATGTAAACAGTATCGTGTGAAATCTCCAGAAAGCAGACTACAATGAGAGGGTCAGAATTTTAGGAAGGCAGGTATGGGTTCAGGGTGAGGAAGAACTTCCCTTCTAAGGTTTATTTGTCTGCCTTGAGTAGGACATGACAAAGCAGAAGTTGCTCCCACCTCTGAGGAACATTCTAGAAGAGGTTCATGAATTTAGTGAGAAGGTGAAGTAGATGCAAGGTGCCTTCTCCCTTACTTACTAGTTGGTCCTAACAGATGAGGCGGTCTTCACTTCACTGTGAGTTCCTTGAAGATCACCCTTGTAGGGGGCTCCCTGGTGGTGTAGTGGCTAGGCTTCGCTGCTCAATGCTGCGGCCTGGGTTCGATTCCCAGCCAGGGAACCCCCCACCCCACCCCCACAAAAAAGATCGCCCATGTGTAGGAGAGGATTTCATGTTTCTTTTCATTTAAGGAATGGATTTCTTTTATTCCAACCAATTTTATGCAGAACTTAGCTATATAAAATATGACTTATACATGATTCTTACAAATTTATACTTCTGATATTTACTTATGTTATATGTTGTTGTTATATGCCATTACCAGTGAGGACAGGGAAATTGTTCTGATGAGCATAAAACTGAATTTGGATTTAGATGAGTTTGATTTAGATCTCTTTAGATGGATGAGAACAGAAGGCTCATTGCCTAAGCTTAATTGGTTCTGCATTTTGCTCGTTTTTCGTGTGACATTAAGGAAAAATAAGGTTTCAGTAGAATCATAGTTGCAAATGTTACTGGTTTTAAGATAGCTTAATCTCCATCTTCAATCCGAAGGCAGAATGCAGGTTTTATTCCGAGGCTGGCACATTCCCGTCCCCCCTTCCTTCTCAGGGTTACCCTGGCAGCTCAAGGGGCTGTGTGGGTGCTCCGCATGGACACCGCCTTTGACTGTGTGCTTTTCATTTTGGTCTCTAAAATAATAAAATTTTAATTTAATTTAATTTTTTTATAAAATAAAATTTTAATTTTAGTTTTAAAAACACTTCCCAACTGACCAGCTGCCTCTTTGGAATCCGACCTGGCATGTAGAATTTGAAAACCCTTGGTTTAGAATCAGCCTGCAGTGGAAATCTAAGTTCTGTCACTTCCCAGCTGCAGGCCAGTGACCCTCAGTTTCTCATGGGACAGACAGGCCTGGAAGTATTCCCATTGCCCTGAGTGAGGACTGCGTGAGAGGAGAGTGCAGTCTCTTACCAAATGTCATTTTGAGATCATCACAACCGTCATTTTGAATTGTGTCATGCGCGGCTCTGTCCGATTTCAGTAGGTATAGTCTCATTTGCCTTTCTAGAAGTTATTCACCATCTTAAAGCTCTGCCCTCGGAAATGCCGGTTACTCACCTGCGAGGAGTGGGCTTGCGTGGGGCTGCCAGTACCTTCTGAGATAGGTACTACTTTTCTCGTCATTTTGCAAATGACAAATTAAGATGCCAGGGGGTTAAGTGATTTGCCCAAGGTCCCACAGATAGTGCGCCGTCTGGCTGGGATTTGACTTTAGGAAGTCTGGCACCCAGATCTGTGCTCTTAGTGCCTCCCCGAACTGCTGCTTAATGAATGCCTGCGGGCTGGTGAGTGGAGAGTCTGCTGCTTTTCATGGTGGAATGAGCAAAGCTGTTGAAATGTTTCTGGCATTCTTATTTTATTGGCCATAGTATGGTTGGAAGTACCTCCTCTCCTCTCAAAAGTCGTCGTACCCCAAGCTCACTTCCCCTGCACCATTCTCTTCCTTTATTTTTCTTTACAGCATGTGTCGTTGTCTAACTTAATTTACTGGTGGCATTTGCTTGCCACCCTCACCGGAGTGTAGGCTCCACGAGGACAGGGGCTGTGCGCACTGAGTCGTTAGTGTCCAACACGAAGGACACTGCTTGGCACAGGCGAGGTGCTCAGTACAGGTACATGTCTGTGTATTTAATGAAGAGGACTAATGCCCTTACACTGGTGCCTTCAGCTTGGTCACCCAAGGTCCTTGAGCCTTTCAAAAACAATGAGCACTTCATCCCACCCTTACCACCCCGGGGTGGTGAAACACCCTGGGGCATGAGTAGCCTGGCTGTTGTAATGCTAAGGATGGTTCTCTCAGTCATCCTGGTGCATGGAACATTCTTCCGCTTAAAGTTAGTGAGAAAGACATCGTGCCACCTTAGAAAATATGTTGTAAGCCTCCCAGAGTCCTCTGTTGCACTCATGGCAGAATCTGGCAGGCTTCTGGCCTGTGCACACGCCCTTTCCAGCTCCGTGGAGCTGAATACTTGTGTTGGGAAAAAGCCTTTTATGTCTGGGTAGGCTAAAGGATCCCAGGGACTTGTCCAAGTGTCATTTGTGGTAGATAAGCGATATTGCATTCTGCATGGGTGTTTTTATAGGCTTTTGGTGGTCAGAACCTTAAAATACTTACAAAACTGCTTTATTTAGTTTGTTTGATTTATTTGCATTCGTTTATTTTTAATGATTAAGAGTGTGGGCTCACAAGTTCAATGATGTGGATTCAAATCCTGGTTCTGTCTCATACTAGCCGCTGTTTCCCATCTCTACCTAGGAGGTAATTCTGGTGTAAAGTGGAATACATCACACTTCCATTTAACCTACTTAAGGGACTGCCCTTCTAGTTGAGATGACACTCAACCACTGTATCAGCACATTAGTGGTTTTGACAAGTAGATGTTTGTATTTTTCTTGGACAGTTAAGTCCGGAAGTAATTAGGGTCCCAAGATACTTCTACCTACTGTGTGTGGACTTGAAACTCATGGTTTAGAATTGCTGCCAGAGCTCCTGCCATCTCTTCTGCATTGCAGATAGCAGGATGGAGAAAGGGCAGAAGAGTGTATGTCTCTCCTGGAAGACTTTGAAGGCTTCTGATTATATCTCATTTATCAGATTTTGGTCACATTGCCATACCTAACTGCAAAGGAAGCTGGAGAATACAATTTTTTTCACTGAGAAACAGAATTCTCTGTAACTCGTACATTCAGCCATTTACATACCTGTATCTCTTTGAGTTTCCTTCTGTTGAGATGACTAGCTGGGTTATTCTTTTCGTCTGCTTTGTATATCTTTTCCATATATCAGTAGTTTCCTTTTTCATAGTTTTGACGTCCTCATAAATTTGGTTGCTGTGATTCTTCATGGTTACGAAGTTACTTAGTAGCTTTACTCGGATTCTTTAAGCTTCACTTCCCACTGCTGCCTGCTTTATGTCCTCAGTATGCTCCCAGTGCAGTTTCTGAGAGCAGGAACACAATGGTAGGGCTCGCTCTTCCTGCTGGGCCACACCGGGGTTGGCGGCCACCGGAAGGATGGACAGCTTGCTGGTGTAAGGAGCTGTGGCCATCTTGCACGTGGCCTTTTCATCTGCAAAGGTGTAGAGGCAGAAGAGGCTTTTATAATGCGATTGACGTGCTTGGTGCCTGGCAAATAGAACTTCTTTGGCAAAGAGTAAGAGATGAATCTTAAAATGAAGATGCTTTGTAGATTCATATGAATGAATTTTAGACAGTCAACAAGTATGAGTAACTGATAAGAGATTGAGAGGTGATTTGAAAAGAATAGGAGGGTGTTTGGGCATACAGCAGTAGCCCCCCAGTGCTTACATACCCTGTGATGTTTCTTGCTTTTACTCATGTTGTCACTTTGGTCTGGAGTCAGTTTTTCTTCTGTACTCCCTTGCACCTAGCTAACTCCTAATCTTACAGGACTCAGTTGGGGCGAGTGTTCCTTCTCTAGAAAATCAGTGCTCTTTCTGTCTCCCTAAAGCCCTCTTTGCATGCCTCTTCTTATGCTGAACACATTTATTGCTATTGTCTGTTAAATTAGTGCTCTCTGAGCTAGAAGACTGTGATGCCAGGCTCTCATTTACCTTTGTGGGCCTAATATTTACCCAGCAATGCCTGTCACATTTGATGGTGCTCAGCAGGTTTTTTGTATCGTTTTCTTTTTTTGGATTCAATTTTTTTATCTGCAGTGCTTGATAAAAAGTGAAGGAAGAAAACCTTCAAGGTAAGTGGCACTAATTTAATCTGGTAAATTAGAAAGGGATTTCTTCCCCTCTCCTCATACTTTTTAATCAGAATTTTCAGAAAGAATACTGTTGTTAGCTGCAGCCTGAGCCACAATCTCCTTTTGTTAGTGGATTACATGTGAGTTTGAGTGCCATTCAGCAGAAGATTGGCCAAAATTCTGCTAGGATGCAATCTATAAATTCCGATATGGTGATTTATGCTTGTTTGGTTATTTTTGCTAGATGACTTTTTAAATCTGAGGTTATTTCTGTTAGATGGCATTTCAAATCTTTGTGAATGATTTTCATAAAGAGATCATGTGTTGAAGGTTGTTATTTTTTTAACAGGTGAGGACTGTGATTTCTTTTGAATTACTGATTGAACTCTTACATATTTCATCAATGGACACTTGTAAATTGCTTGGGAAATGCAGATGCTCTTGGATGATGGCGGCACTGTTGCAATTTGAAAACATTGTAGAAAATGTTGAGAGCCCAATTTTGTTAGCTTTGCTTTAGATGCAAATGTTTTTCTCTAATTTGGTCATCACCATTTTTTTTTTCTAGTCTGAGGAAGCTGTGCAATAGATACTGAACAAAATTCTCTACATTAGTTTATAAGTTAAAAGAAAAACACCTGATTTCCCATTTGGGAAAAGTAACCTTTTGAGGTGCTAAGGGAGTTGTTAAGTAATTCACTGTTAATGTTTTCAGTTACAACACCAACTAACAGTTTTGAAGTAGATGGCATTCCAAGGATTTGTTTTTGTTGGTCTGAAGGAGTGACTAAGTCAGAATGACACACATGACCTTTACTTTGAGAGGATTCCACTCACTTAGCACTTTGCAATGTACTACAACAGTGCTTCTCTCCCCACAGTTCCCCAAATCCTGCACCTTGGCCTTTAGCCCATTTGTTTGGGGTTGCTGTCAAGAGAAAATGCTAGATCCCCATTAGCTCTCTTTGGAGGTGGCTGATCCGTGCATGAGCGCGGGTCTCAATCGGCGTTTCCCTGCTGTCCCTTCCCTTTCTTGGTGCCCCAGTGCTAACACGTTGTCCTTGTCGCTCCGAGGAATTGGCTTGGCTCCATTAAACTTTTATTTTCATTACATGCAAAATTAGAGGAGAAAATAAACACAACTGTAATATTTATATCAGGATGAGGATTGTACAGGATAGGAAAATATTTAAAATTAAAAAGATAGCTTTTAGAAAAATTAGTCGTTTTTCACCCTCTGATAGAACTGAAATTTATTATGCCTTGACATCAATTTTTTAAAGACTGTACAGTGAATAACATTTGTTTTCTGCCATCTTGTTGAAGATTTTTTTTTTTTCTCCTTCATTTTCATGCTTACCTTTGAAATTTCTTAGGGAAAACGACAATAAACTGTAAGTAATCACATCAATTCCCAATTGAGTGTTCTTGTCCCTCTTTCTCTGGGTTACATTATTTCCTGTAGACCTATCTTAGGTGTTAACCAGTCCGTGACTCGTTCTTTTGTACTTTCATCAGACGAAGCAGTAAAGAAGATGAGATTGTTCTGAAAGTTATTAGTTTTGACATAATAATCTTTAGTTCTTCCTCAGGCAAGTCTAGATATAGAGTTGTGGGTACTGATGGAGAGGCTGCTGGGTCAGGGTTTATCTAGGGTAGATATTCGTCCTTTATTGGGAAGAATCAACTATTTATCTTTCATTTCAAGGTACGCATCATGTACCATGCGTTTCCAAGAATAAAATGGGTACTTGCGTTTAGAGCATCCATATAGGGAAAGAATATAAGCTGATCATTTAAAATTTATTACCAGTTTCTGTGCCATGACCAAAGGAAGTTTGGTTCTGCCTTTAAATACCTCTTTATATCTGACTCTCTCGAATCAGAGTGAAGGGGCCACTCATGAGAGCACTACTGTTAGAATGGATTTGGAGTTTTGGGGGCAGATGTGCTACTTGGTCCAGGGTAGGATGTTTAGGGATGAGGCAGTGTTTGTAAGGATTAGAGGTAATAAGGCTCGTCAGAAAAAAAATGACACAAAATAAGCTGAGGGTTTTCAGGGTAATAATATTAACAATTCCAGTTACACATTTTGTGCATGTGAAAAAGGAGGAGTAGAAAGTAGGTTTTTCATAACTAAAGAGTAAGTCTGTCTCCCCCTTTAAAAGATAAAGCTCTTTAAAAGAGTTACTTTAATGACAAATGATAGGGCTCTTTCCTTTATGGTTCTTGGATACCTCCTTTTCTTAAAAATTAAATTCATTGGGGTGACTGACATTGGTTAGTAAAATTTTATAGGTTTCAAGTGTGCAATGGGAGCTTAGGTTCAGGGAAGATTTTATGAACCTGACCTCAAAGGCAAGGGAACTAAAAGCACAAATAAATGAATGGGACTATATCCAATAAAAAGCTTCTGCACAGCAAAAGAAACCATCAATAAAATGAAGAGGCAGCCAACGAGTGGGAGAAAATATTTGCAAATGATGTCTCCGATAAGGGGCCAGTATCCAAAATATACAAAGAACTGGGACACCTACTTTTAAAAAGTGAGTGTTGCTCTGTTAATGGTTAGTACTGAGAGAGACACGCACGAGTTTTTTAAACACGTTAGAGGCTCATTTTTAGTTCATGTTCGAAGTCTAGAGGAGGGTAGCATGGCAGCCCTGCTGTGACTCGTATCCCCAGGCTCCTGCATCCTCGGGCTCCGCTTCACGTGCCCCCGTTCTCAGTGCCCTCATAATCCAAATCGCTGGAGCCACATTCAGTTTGAGTTACAGGCTGAAAAAGAAGCATAATAGGGAAGAGAGAAGAGCAAGCTGGGCCCTTGGTGGAGTCGGGTCCTATTACGCATCCTTCACTTCTGTCTCATTATGGAGAACTGAGTCACCTGACAGTCTGTAGCTCCAAGGAACGCTTGAGAAATAGACTCTTTTATTCGAGGTGACATAAAATAAGAGCTATTTTTCACATGGGGAAAGTAACCTTGCCAGCTTACTGAGAGAGTTGTTAAATGTTTCAGTTTGTGCAAAAGTACAAATTGGGGTCCTTTCCACAGATGGGAGGGAGGAGTGGCTGTCGGACAAAATATGGGGCATTCTTTCTTTCAGCTCCCAGGAGACCAGTGGCATTGACCTGGGGTATTTTTAATAGTGTATTTCCTTCAAAATGAAGAAACCCAGTAGTGGTATGATAATAATGGTACCTTAATAATATAAATGATATTCCAGTATTAAATCATCAGCTATTCATTTGAACAATAGCTCTGGTGAATATTTGGAATATTTGAAAGTTTACATTAAGAACTTCACCCAACAAATTTGAACATGATTTTTTTGAATTGCTGTAATTTTTATTTTGAATGTCCAGGCATATGGCCTTTCAGTATTTTCCTTACCAATTTTCTTAATCATGCAGAAACTGGTTTCTTATAGATAGCTAAAGAGGCAGAACTGTTTGCCGAGTCAGTGAGATAATGACTTCTTGGCCTTGCGAAGGAATACATCTTTGGAAGCCTTTTGGCTGCCGGGGAGTCGGGGCGCCTGTATCTCTGCTAGCTTGGCATAGTGAATACAAACTTATGATTGCTGAGATTTATGACGTTATAAACTTTATAGAGAAGCTTTTATTTGACAACAGTACACCATAATAGCAGGGTTGGCCTGTATAAAGTTAGGGTTATTTTGATTCCATGCCCATTTAATGGCCAAAAAATATTCCTTCAATTAAAAGAAAGTAATAACATACTCATGTTTAGTACATACTGTTTTGCTAGTGGACATGAGTTTTAGAAATCTGAACTTGTGAATTCTCAGTTGAGTATTGTTACTGATACTCTGAGACCAAAGACCTCAGTCTTCTCTTGAAATTCAGCCCATTCAGAACTTTTAGTATATAACTATGCTAAGTGTTTCTTTTTACAAAGGTTACTTTTCTGTAAGGATTGTAGACATTTACGATCTGATAAGAATTGAACTTAAAAAAAAATGCCTATTATACTACTTCTAGCAGTCAAAAAATTTATCTTTAAAAATTGGACGTTAGAACAGGATTTAAAACAAAATCAAAATGTCACAGTAAATCACATTCTTTGACTGATGCTATTGAATTGGAGGATGAAGGATCTGCTTTATGATGGAGCGGTATGCCGTCTACTCTATTATCCTTGTCTTATTTGAGCTGGCCTAGAAAATACAGAGAGAAGGAAAAAATTCAGCCACTTGCTCATGAAGCAGATGTCAGAGAGAATACAACAGGTTTTCTTTAAGAGGGAATCAGACAAGGGGAGAGTTAGTTCCTGGGACAAACATTTAGTTGTAATCTCTTATTCTTATTTTAATCTTGTAGAGAATGTCTGAATGTATCCAGATCTCATTTGCTGTTTGTAGAATTGGCATTTACACGGTAAGCAATGTATATTTTTGCAGTACCAAATGTCATGAAAATATAAATGAAGAGTGAGCATTGGAGAGCACATGGAGCTATGGGAATTGTCTGCCACTGCCAGTGGGAGTGTAGATCATACATCCACTTTGGAAAATAATAAAGTTGAATGCCAGCACATTCTATCACCCATGCAAATCTACTCCTGGGTATATACCTTAGAGAATGTTTTGTAATTATAAGAAGACCTATGCAGGGACTGGTCTCAGCAGAAGTATTCATAGAAGCGAAATACTAGAAATAATGCAAATGTCCATCAGTAATAGATTGGGTTTATAAATTGTGAACCTTTAATTTTACAGGATACCATATAGCAGCTAAAACTATGTGAACTAAAAA